>JAGFNQ010003088.1:143228-411036 GCA_024364735.1 Boesenbergia rotunda | reverse complement strand
TTGCATACTTTTGCATTCTTACGATGGACTAGCAAGAATATGGAGCCCAGATGGTAAATATACTTTTGCATAGCTGTATGTTCTCTTTTAAATTTTAGGCTTATGTTTTCCTTCCGCCATATATTTTTATGGAGATTGTTAGATGGGTCAAATTTGGCACCATATTTTTGTTGGGCTGACAAAACTACAATAGTGTGGGATGCAAATACTTGGGAATGCAAACAACAATTTGAATTTCATTCAGGTACTTGTTTTCTATCAGCGAGACAATTAAGTGTGAATTTTGTGAATGTTCTAACTCCAGATAAACAAGGATCACTGTAGTAGATGCCAAAATTGTTTCCAGCGCCAATATTTGATGTTGATTGGGAAGTTGTGCAATAAATTCGTTTACAAATTAAGATAGATTGTAATACAATCTGCTCTAGTTTTCTGCTATCATTTCAAAAGTTGTTATTGTTCCAGATAGTCTATTAAATAAAATGCTTTTCTCTCTAGTTTTTGTGTGTGTAAATTTCACACTATGTTTTATGATTTCCTGTGAATAATATACAGATATGGAGTCTGAAGAAGGATAAATATTTGCATGATTCAGAGATCATACCAAGGTTCTAATTTTTCATTTGTCTAAATTCTTTGACTCTTTCTACTCGCTCATGTCACTGTGATTTTCATTTTCAGGAAATATACACAATTAGATGGAGGCCAATTGGTCCGTGCACAAATACTTCAAATCAACAATTGGTTCTCGCTACGTAAGTAATTTCTTTGCACAATTGGGTACGTGCACACATCCACACGACACATCTATACCTTTGTCTCGGGAACAAATTACAACCGTAGCTTTCTTTCTTTGTACTTTGCTCTGCATCGTAGAAACAATTCCAATCAGCCTTCTCCTTTGCGATTGTTACTCCTTGTTGATTGTTTGATGTTCAACCTTATTTTCTGTAGCTTTACGTCTTAAAACTATCTTGTGAACCTTAACGTAGAATGGTCACCAATGATGTTACGCCTTGGATCACATTACTGATAACTTCGACACGATTGCAGTGCGTCTTACGACTCTACGATTAAATTGTGAGACATCGAGCATGGACACCTTGTTTGCAGCTTGAATGGTCACAAGTAAGTCTACCATTAGTTGATCTCATCATTCCTCTCTTATACTAATCACTGTATATTTCCATCTATTGCACAAATACTAGGGATGCTGTATATTCTATCGCATTTAGTCCAAATGGTGAATACTTGGCGAGCGGAGCGTTGGATCAGTCGCTGCACATATGGTCCATCAAAGAAGGGAGGTTACTGAAGACTTACCAGGGGCCAGACGGCATCTTTGAGGTATGCTGGAACAGGGAAGGTGACAAGATAGCGGCGTGTTTCTCCGACAGGATGCTTTTCTCCAACAATATCATCACTGTCATGGACTTTCGGATGTAGAATGTAGTGAATCGTGAAGGTTGCGATAATGAGAAATGTGTATATCTGATAGGGCAGAGATTGACCAATCCTTACTGAATAGGTTTTGATTCACTAGGCAGAGGTTTTTTAATCTGCTACGTCACAACCGAGCAACATTGTGAGACTCGTGGTCATCAGTTTGCAGCAAAGGTTTTTTTTTAATCCCTTGTGAGTGCAACTTACTAGTAATACGATGATGTGTAAAATGATAGGAATTCTCAAATTCTAAGGATATTTAATTAATAACGAAACACAAGTCGAGTTTAAATTTATTAAAAATCCACATGAATCACACTTGAAAATGATATACCTTTGTTCCACGAGTGAAGTTGTGTTGATATTAGAGTAGGATTTGTCATCAGAGAAATTAACTTGGTCAAATTACCTTCGGCAAACATCCTTAACTTTTGATCATGTGTCACATAACATAAACTTGGTCCATTAATACTAAACAAATACACCGAAACTGTAAAAATTTCCATTGTTTAGTTTACAACCAGAACCATAATTATCACAGATACATCTACACATACGAATAAAAACACATTGCGGCTACAAGTAAATTATAACGTTACATAAGTGGATTTGCTAGTTAAAAAACACGTCAAGCTGTCTTTTCTGCTTCGCCTCTCAGTCTTCGTCATCCTCGTCCTCTACAGCTTCAGCCAATTTGGTCAGCTCCTCTACCTCTTGGATTATGAGTTTTATTGATGCTTTTCGTGAGGTCAGATCCACCTTGTAATGTGTAGCTGACAGAAAATTGTTGTCAAAATTATTTGATCGACCGAAAATAAAGAAAACGAGTTCTGAAGATAACATACCTAACAGTTTCAGAATGTCTGTGAAAGTTGCCTGAAACAAATAAATAGGACACTCAAGTTAGTGTAAGATCCAAACAACTGGGAATTTGTTTGAAAATTGAAGAGATCACCAATACTATGGATATTTTACCAAAAGCATCATCATAACCATAAAAGTAGCTTCGATAATATTTTTTACTAATAGGATTGAGAATTTGTTTGAAAATAGAAGAGATCACCAATACTATGGATATTTTACCAAAAGCATAATCATCATAACCATATATTGCCAGCGTATAATATTTTTTACTAATAGGATAGTTTAAGCACTTTGCTTATAATCTACAATCTAATAAGTTGTGTGCATAATTGTAGCAATCTACAAAAAAACAATCTTCGTATAAGTAACTCACGGTATTAAAGTCGACTTCCTTCAAAATTTCACATATTTTCTTTCTTAGTTCCTCCTTGCCTGGCTGTTGGACCTTGGATTTTGCTATATTGTCTTTACCAACCTTTTTACTTTGATCAAAAGTGAATGCATTTCAGAACAAATGCAACAAAACTAATTGCACACAAGAAGACAAAATTCATCAGATGTCAAAGCTCTAACAAGGAGTAAAAAAATTATAATCTTGAAGAATACAAAAATCACTAAAAGTTTGTCAAAAACATTATAGACAAGAAAATATACATTGTCATGGATAAAAAGCTATTGCAAGTATTGTCAAACCAGGCTGATTTAAACAACTTCAAGATCAAGTTAACAAGCACAACATATGTTTTCCCTTAAAACCAATAACATGATGAGAAAAGTTGCTTAGCCCTAGGTACACACAGAGCACCACAAAAAGTTGCTTAGCAAAGAAGGAACGCCGGAGCAAAAGGTCGCGTGATACAAACGAACCCAGGGGAAAGCCGGAGTCCGAAACGCTTGGAGGCGCTGTAGCTTGGAGGAGGGTTCGACGGCGAAGCCCTAGCTTGGAGGCGCAGCCAGATTGAACAGCTTTTTTGATATGATCTTAGACATATATTTTAAAGAAAACGATCCAAATTTTTACAGTAAAAGAAGATAACAATCTCTGATCAGTAATCCTTCATGTTAAAGAAGAAATTGCAAATTATTATGACAAACGACACAACAATCTATGAGTAGGAACATTGCTTCTATCGATCATTAGTTGGATTAAATGAGTAATAAGCGGCAAAAAATAAGATTTTATTAATGCTAACCTCAATGTTCTTCTCTGCAGACTTCCTCTTCCACAACCACGTCTTGTTCTCCATGATTCCTACAAATTCCAGAAACATAGAGCTTTAGATCAAAAACACGAGGCCACTGATAAACAGTGAAATTGAGGTATCCTTTTGTCTCTCCTGTAGTAATATGCCAAACAACGTCTTGACTACTTCATATCTAATTTATTTCAAAGTTCAACTCTTCAGAATAAATTTCCTCTTTTCTGAAGAAAGAAAACAACATGCCCGAGCGAACTCTCGAATGTACCTCGAGAAAATGCTCTGTACTAAGGAAGAAAACCTCAGTTTAAGCCAAAAATTCCATCCAACACAAGTTTTTTTTTACAGAGACAAGCACAAAGCCAAATATGCACACAGGAAGGAAGGAAAGGTAGAAGATAGAGGAGTTGAGATGATATATGGCGACGAGACCACCAAATCTGCTGTTTTTCATGGCAACGCAGTCGAGACGGTGGGGGATCGCCAGACCACGGCAACGCAGGGGCAGGCGCGAGATAGAGGGAGGCGATCGCGAGAGAGAGACGCCTTGATGCTTCGACAAGGAATGGAATGGAGATGGATCTTCGCGACGAGGAGGGAGGCGGGCTTCGTTTAGGGTTCTGCGAGAGAGGGAGAGAGGTTGCTGCGGCGAGAGAGGGAGGGAGAGAGGAAGCTGCGGCGAGAGAGGGAGAGTTGAAGCTAGGGTTCGGCGAGAGAGGAAGAAGTTCGCGATTTATTTCCGTTGCCACGTACGCAGCTTACGCAGTTCGCAAGTTTATTTCCTTTCCATTCCACGTATGCAGGTCCGCAGTTCGTCCGCAGGCGGCGTCCGCAGCCGATCAGTATTGTATATATATATATATATATATATATATATATATATATATATATATATATATATATATATATATATATATATAACGCGTTGTTATCCTTAGCCGTGTGATTCCTGTCCATATAACGCGTTGTTATCCTTAGCCGTGTGATTCCCGCCCCGCGTCATAAACGCGTATGGTCAATCTATCGATCAATAATTCCATTGCCATACCTAAGCGAGGGTTCGATCGGGCCCACCCTAACTGTTGATATCTCGACACGCGTGCAGAAGAAATGTGGGTCATTCATGTCGCGTAACGCGTCTTTTTAATGGAAGCTTCGTGGCAGTTTCCACCGTTGGATCGGTTACGATATAAACATCTCCCCGTTACTGCTTCAGCCGAAAACTCTCGAACAAAGAAATCCCCTTTCTATCGATCGATTCAGACGATTAAGCCCTAGGATTTGGCGATCGATCGTCCATGGCTGCGTACAGGACGTTGGAGGTGACTCTCATCTCCGCCAAGGACCTCAACGAAGTCAATCTCTTCAGCAAGATGGACGTCTACGCCGTAGTATCCCTCGCCGGCGAGCCCCGGTCGGCGCAGCGCACCCCCACTGATAAAGATGGCGGCAAGAATCCCTCCTGGAAAAACGCCACCGTCCGCTTCTCCATCCCCGTCGACGTGGCCACCGCCTCCCGCCTCGTCGTCCACGTCGCCCTCAGATCGGAGCGCTCCCTCGGCGATCGGGACATCGGCGAGTTGCACATCCCTCTCAAGGAGCTCTTCGGCGACGGGGGCGATAGGAGTTCGTCCGACCAATTCGTTAGCTATCAGGTTCGCAAGCCTAACTCTGGAAAGCCCAAGGGCGTTCTCAACCTTTCCTACAAATTTTGTGAACCTCCCGCCGCCGCGATCAATGCACACGCTGCCAGTGCGCCGCCTCCGCCAGCAGGCTACCCTGCGCCGGGGAGCAGTGCCACTGTGTACCCACCGCCGGGGAAGGATTCCAAGGTCGAGGAGCCCGTCACCGCCTACCCTGCGCCGGGGAGTAGCACCAGCGCTTACCCCGCTCCTGGAAATGACTCTAAGGCCGGGCAACCCGCCACCGCCTACCCGCCTGCTGGTGCACCGGGGGCCTACCCTCCTCCCTATGGAGCTCCTCCGCAATACGGCTACTCGGCGCCTCCTGCCGGGTACGGTTACCCGCCTCCGCCCCAGTACGGATATGCGCCTCCTCCGGCAGGGTACGGGTACCCTCCGCCACCGGCGCCTCAGTATGGGTACGCGAACGCCGCGCCGCCAAAGAAGAACAAGTTCGGGGCTGGAGCTGGACTAGGTGCAGGTCTTCTAGGCGGAGCCATCGGCGGCCTCCTTTTAGGGGAAATGGTGTCGGATGCATCAGGATACGACGCGGGATACGACGCCGGCTTTGACGACGCTGGAGGATTCGACTTCTAATGACGCCACTAAACCCGTGCTCTGATCACTTTCATGTTGCTGATTTCCTTTGTACTTGGTAGTCCGCTGTTCCTGCTCCATCGAGAAGAAAACAAAAGCTTGGATTTTATTTTATTTTTAGTTTTGGGAAAAAGTTGGAATTTTGGTTTTGAAAATAAAAGTTGAGACTTTCTTGTGTAAAGAGTAAAAGAATTTGGTGAACGTTCAAGGAGTGGACCTTTTTTTTTAAAAAAAAATATTACTATAAATTTTGTTGTAAAATTGTAAAAATTATTATAGCAGCATTCAAGCAAATACACCACCACTCCCACAATAAGACCAAAATTTAGTCTCTATTGCACACTTAGTATTTTTTCTCACTCTCAAATAAAAAATAAAACATATGAACTTATATAAATAATCTTTACATAATAATGTGTTCTAAAGCACTCCTCTCTCTCACTCACACACACTCTTCCAACATTCAAATTTGCCCTAAGACTATAATGCAAGATGTCAAATTATCACCAAGACTTGTGTCATATTTTACAATTTTTCCTTAAATGAGATACGCAAATATGAGATACTGAACTTCTGGACCATCTGCCACAAGCATTTTCTGATTTACATTGACAATCGATGAAAAACTTTCATGGGACCAAATTGATTATCCTAAATTTGACTGTTATCTAATTCATCATTTTTATTTCAAACATCTAAATTTGAAATATCACTTAATTGCTAATCCTCACTTCCCCTCTCTAACCCACTAGCTTACAAGAAATATCACGTAATCTCTAACCCGCTATCTTACAAGGTACCTGAGAAAGAAATCAAGGCACAAGATTAAGTAATGAAAATAGTGTCACTTTACATTTATGGTAGTTCAATCAACCAATACTAATACTCTTCTTCAAGAATACAATAAGGTTATCATGTCAAACATTCAGGAGGCGCTTGGAATATATTTGACAATGAAAATGATAATGGATTTTGATTGAAGGGTCTATGAATTTAGTGATAACCTAGTGGAGGTTGGATTATAAAATCAAGGGTATCATATCCTTATTTTGATTCCAATTCCTGTATACTAAGCATCATAAATGGGAATGAAATAGATTTCATTCTCATTCTCGCCTTCTAAACTCGCTTACCAAGCGCCCCCTCATTGTGTATTGTGATACCCTTTGACACCTTAAGTGCACTTTGAAATTAAGATGACGATGTGTCATATCATTGAATATACTACCAGAAAAGCTTATGTGAAGCTATCATAAACAGATTTAGTGTTTGCAATACACTAATATACAGCACTAAGATATCTGTGATTGCAAAAGTTCAATCATAGCGCCTTCTTTTTGGCCAAAACAAAAAGAAGAAATCATTGGAAAGATGTTCATTGTCTAAACTCTGAATCTACACATAACGTGGTGGGCGGGTGGGGCTAATTGGCAGCCTACTATATATTGAACGAGCAAGATTCAGCAATGAAAATCAAAGAGATTTATAGCAGGCAATTAACCATCCAAGATAATCATAACTCCATACCAATAAATTCAGCATTTTAAGTTGAATTTGTAAGCTACTTTAAAGAACAATAAACCTGTTCCTTGGAGGATGTAGATCTAAATAAGAACGGATATCTACATGGCTGTCCGTGTTGGCAATTTCATCTGAAAAAATCACCAGCTTCTTCAGAGACTGAAAACAGCACCAAAACGGATGTTCCTCTATTAACATTTAACTGAATAGCTGAAAGGAAGACTCCGTAAAAATTGCATGGAAGAATTATGACAAAATTGCTTAAATTTCAATTGTGTGATATGCATAACTTCCTTAGAGTCACAGAGGTCCTTTTCTGTTGAGCTAATTCTCTTCCTTTCCACAACTGAAATCCGTGTTTCCGGTTTATTTCATGTTTCCACATATATCTAGCTTCCCCTGACATAAGAACCAATGATCCAGCATTCAAGAAAACAGGGATCCTCTTTATACCCTCTTCTGCTTGAGATTTGTCAATGTTATCTTCTTGTTTACACTGAGTAAAATGCATTACACATGCCGATTCTAATGAGATTATCGCAATTCCATCATCAAAGCGCATTAGGTCCACATGTGCACAAATTCCCTGCTCATATGAAAAAAAAAAACAATTGTTGATCAGATGGAAGTGGAAGCAACACCATAATTATCAATGTCCATGCAATGAATCATTAATTTATAGATTTAAACTTAAGCCCTCACCTCCCCTGGATAGTAGACATTGGCAATTAGTTGGTCAAAAAGAGGTTCCCTCTGCAACAATTCTAGTGGCAAAGGCCAACAATCTTCTGCATACTGATCTCCAACAATTGACTCTGTGCCAGCTGCAGGATATACTTCACTAAACCAGACTGCCTCACAAACTAATCTAGAAAGTTTAGTAGCCCATCCAGGAAGATCACCAAATCTCATAGCCTAAATAATATAGAAGAGATATAAATATAAGTACTTATATCAAGATCGCTTAAACATAAGTATCAAGATATTGAAACTTAGTTGAGACCTGGCAAGGGCAACAGGTAACTGGTAGTCAAAGTTCAGTATAAATCAGTTGTCAGTATAACATCCCCCCAAGGTTAGATATAACAGCACAATTGAACAACTAAAACTATCACAATGGCAAGTAATGGATATTCATCCTCAAGCAGAATCCCGATGCTAAATTTACAAATTGATGTCAATAAGAAGAAGAAGAATATCAAGGACTAGACAAGATTCAGAAACCAATATCTACATCTACACCCGAAGACAGGCCAAAGAAACTTCTAAGAAATGCAAAGAAGTGATAGATACGTGCTCAAATAAAGACAGCTCATTTATATGCCCAATGGTTCAAAATCCAAAAGTTTGCAATGCTTGTCCAAACAGTTTTCCTGTTAAGTTTCTAAACCATTAGCAAGTACAAAGGTACACTGATACAGCCAACTCTATTGACAAACAAGTTCATGAAAAACAAAATTTTTGTAGCTTTTAAGGAGTAAACTTCATGACATGTTCTGATCCAAGAGATTCGAATTTGCTCGCTATTAGTGTAACATTCTAGAAGCAGCAAAAACAAAAAGACCAATCTCGGAGTTTCTCAAATGCAAGTTATCTTAACTCAAGAAGACATGAAATGATAACACCACCTCACGTAGCATCTCACAAAACGAATCGAAATGTATGATTATACTAACTCGGCCCATTCTCCTAGTTCATTTTTGTCACCAATCTCCGCTGCTAATTATCATAAACACAACTTCAAAATCAAATCACATTTTCAGAAGTGTAAGTGGAAATAAACAAGACGGCAAAAATAAAGTGGGTCAGAAATTAAGTTTACCTGATTATGACAACCATCGTCGAACCACCCTTCTAAAAAAAACAATAAAATGTATAGGAAACTGCCGATCAAAGACAAAAAAAAAATCTCAGATGCATCTCTCAACTACCATGTTGGATCGCGGACAGCAGGGAGGACTGTTGAGCTGCTGAGAGAAAGTCCCGGCAGAGCCACAAACCTTTAACTTCATCGACCATCTCCCATCGAAAAGGCAGTCCGTAGCGCCCTTCCTGCGCTTACAAAAGATCATAAGTGGCGAAAACTTTAGATTGCGAAACCAAAGCAAGAAACAGGAAATCGAGTATGGCAGGAGGGTAAGGGGCGTGTAACCAGAAGAAGGGAGCAGGAGGAAGAGGTGGGATCCGATTCTTCTTCTTCCTCGCCACCGTCAGCGCCGTCGTCGTCATCGGACTCCCCAAAGGCCTCTTCCAGCGCGCGTCGCCGAATTTCGTCGCGGCCGTCGTCGTCGCCTTCCATGATCGTTCCCGATTGGCATTCCAACCAAACCCAGCAATATCGGCTTGATATGGGGTATAGAGAATGACCCGGTGGAAAGCAACAAACGTCCGAATGAAATGGGCCGAGCCCAGGTAACTGTCACCACCCTCTTAACCATGGCAATTCTGCTCTTGTGATTATTATAAATATTTTTTTAAAAATAATTATTAAAATAATTAACAATTTTATGAAAGATTTTTAAATATATAATATATTAATATACACTGTTGGATCGTAATGATCTCCTTGGTATATTGAAGAGAAGGATGATTATGAGAGTGTTTTTGAGAGTTTTTGCTTATTTAAAGGTGATTTTTTAGAGATTAGTTTAAAATTATTGAGAAATTAAAATATAGAGTATTTAAAAATAGAAGTCAAAAACTAATATTAGGTAAAATTTGAGTGTTTGTGAGAATAATTATTTTCAAACTTAATTTTTAATTAAAAAATAATAATATTCTTAACTATATAAATTATTTTTTTAATTATATAAATATAATTTTGATACATCATTAATAATGTGATTATATAATTATTATTAGATTTTAAATATTTTATCAAAATTAATATTTTTAATATGAATATTTGAAAAAATATATAAAAATAATAAATATAAAAATATAAAAAATAACATAATTTATAAAAATTTTAGAAATGTAAATTATATAAAAATATAAAATATTATTTCAAAAATAAATACTTATAGAAAAATATGATTGAAATTTTATAAATTCTATTAGAAATATTAAAAACTCATATATAAATAAAAATTAAAATTTTAAATTAAGTTAGGTGGCAATTATATAAAATGGTAAATTATTTAAGGACATAAATATTAAATTTTAATTTTATATCATAAATGAAAAAACATAAATAAGTAAAAGCATCAAATTTTTTACTTTTAATTTTTAAGTAAAAGTTATAAAAGCTAAAGCATAATTTGACATTCATAAATAGCCAAAAATATTTTTATGTAGCTAAAATATAAAAAATATGTAACACAGGCACTACCAAATACTCCCTGAAAGTGTCTCACTTCTTCGTTTGTAATGGTTTCGATTTGAAATTTTCATCGTGATAATACAACAGAAGAAATTCATCCCGATATAAAAAAATGATGACGTTGAGATATTCTCCTAGATTTCTTTCCATAGTATCATGATTTCTTATAGAGATTGACAAATATCAAAAGGTTCATTGGGACTTGTACCGACGAGACTACTCCGATACCTAAGTTAGTATGGAGGTTTTATAGTGGTTGAAAAAAGGTAAAAGAATCAAAAGCATAGTTGAAGAACCCCCTTTTTACCTTCTTTTCCCCTTATTTTTATAGAGAGATAAATCTTAGAAACCATTCTCATTAAAGAATTATTATAAATAAATACAAGTTCATAGAAAATAAAAAATAATCCGTAATAAAAAATAGAACTAAAGCGATATAAAAGTACGAAAACAACTAAAAATATTCAAACGGAGGACTGGGAGGTGGATCCTCTTCTGGTGGCTTGAAATACAACTATCAACTACCTGAAACAAAAATGAAGGCAAAGAGTGATGAGTCCGAGCAGACTCTGCAAATACCTAAGTTAGTATGGAGGTTTTATAGTGGCTGAAAGAAGGTAAAAGAATCAAAAGCATAGTTGAAGAACCCCCTTTTTACCTTCTTTTCCCCTTATTTTTATAGAGAGATAAATCTTAGAAACCATTCTCATTAAAGAATTATTATAAATAAATACAAGTTCATAGAAAATAAAAAATAATCCGTAATAAAAAATAGAACTAAAGCGATATAAAAGTACGAAAATAACTAAAAATATTCAAACGGAGGACTGGGAGGTGGATCCTCTTCTGGCGGCATGAGATACAACTATCAACTACCTGAAACAAAAATGATGGCAAAGAGTGGAGAGTCCGAGCGGGCTCTGCGAGTATAAGAATAGATAAATACATGGTATATAAAAAAAGATACAACAAGTATATAGAATCAAAGGTATACAGTCTTTGAAATAAAAGCATAAATCAAATGCATTTGTATGAATAAACATACTTGAAAATCAATGTAATACACAGGGGCATGATCAAAAATTCTCATAATACCTCAACAAATTGCTCGTGCCATCGAGCAGATCTAGACCATATAGTAAATGCAAATCATAACCGAATATGTATGTCAATCAAATGTAGCAATCATAACTCAAACATATGCAGTATACATAAACAAATGCACAATGCATAATATGCCTATGATGCAATGACCTACTTTGTACACACATCAATTATCGCTACATTGGGTAGGTTGGGTAGACAAGATACAAATGTCAAAAATTTGTGGCTATACAGAGAAGTCATAATACTTGTGGCCAGGGTCGTCTCAAGGTTTTTCAAGGCCCTAGGCTAAATTATTTTGTAGACTTTTAATAATTTTTTTTAAATTAAAATTTTTCCTCATTCTTTTTTATTCGGACTTGGGACCGACAAGTCCGAAAAATTAAAATTTCCCTCACCCTTTTTAATTTTTTTTAAAATTTTAATTTTAATTTTAATTAAAATTAAAATTATTTTTATTTTGATTATAATAATAAACCTATCAAGTGTACTTTTTTGAGATCGAATAAATTTTTCTATCGTGATTTTCTTCATACGTTTTGTATAACTGGAATCATATTTTTTAGTTGACATATTCAAATTAAAATAATAATTATAAAAAAAATATAAGAAAATAAGAAACTATATTAAGTGCATAAATCAGATTTAATAATTTACTTGCATAAAAAAATAAGAAAAAAATCTATGCATGCCAACTAAAATTTATTATTTATACAAATAATAATAACTATATTAAAGAAAATTGAAAAAAGAAAAGAGCAAAAAAAATATTACCGAATATCAAACGAGAGAAAACTGAGCCCTGAGAAGAAGAAAGCCTTCTTAGAAAATCACTGTCACTGATGAGAAAAAAAAAACTACACAGTACTTAGTAGTCGGTATTGAATGTTAATACTGGTTGGCTCTCGAAAAGATTGAGTCAATGAGTATAAAATAGGATGCATAATCATATTATAGTTTTAAATAAAATTTTATGGTAATATAATAATTATAATTAATATGAAATTAATATTATTTGATTGATATTTTTAATTATTAAATATCCTATCACTTTTCCATGCATGTAGGTGTGAATTTTGGAAACGATTTCTGATGGATGATTCCTTTCTCATGCACATTACGTCATTACCATTATCCCATCCCATAGTATACAGGCTGTTTAATGCAATAAAATTAATGATGAAAGTAATTAAATATCAAATTGGCGTGCAGATTGCACGGGAACAGCGAAAATGGCGCAGTAATTAAAAGTAAAATGTAAAGCGTGCGTGATGTAGATATATAAAAAAAATTCATTACTAATAATGGGCCTTAATTTTATTAGGGCCCTAGGCATAGGCCTTAATGGCCTATGCCTTCAGCCGGCCCTGCTTGTGGCTATGGATGAAAAGTCATAATACCTGTGGTTATAAAACCTCAAAAATACCTGTGGAGATTCCTAACACCTAGGGAGTATCAACTGTCTACACACAACTTTAATTGAGCGTGACACAATAGGAAATATGACCGATGATCCATCTCAACCACAAGTGTTAGTGGTCATCCGCATGTAAACAATGCTATGGTGCATGTCACTAATATGCACAACCTCAATCAAATTAAAATCATGCATTCAATATGATACGAAACGCAACTAACACCAAAGTAAATAAAGATGCACTAATCTATAGTGTAGCATTTATCTAATGCAATCAAACCCAAGATAGATTACATGATGGTTCTATAGTACCGCGTACAAGCGATATTTTTAAGATCAAAAAACAAGAGTTGAGACTATATAATTGAATATTTTGGATTACTACTCAAAGGCTAAGCAAGAATAAATATTAAGTAGGAAATAGAAGTAAAATGGAGTCAAGGTAAATCAACCTACTCAGAAAATACAATAATCATGCATTTAAAGTAAAAGGAACTATAGAATCAAAGGAGAAGTATTCGCCTTAAATGTAGAACGTATCCAACCAAACCTCCTCATGCTCAATGTATGTATCAGAATCAAGATTCTATATCACGGACAAAATTTAGCTATCAATAAAATTACTAAAGTAGTTAAACTAAATACTAAACATAATTAGGATCAATTACAACATCTACTTAATAAAATCTAAAATCGACTATGGTTCCTTCTTAACTCAATTATTAAGATTAAGTCATTAGGTAAAATTCCTAAACTTAACCCAAGAAAACTACCATGAACACTAAACCCAAATCCGCGAATCTGATCACTACAAGATTCAAAGTAGACACACAAAAAACACATTAAACCAAATTGGATTCTAAACGCCTAGCTAGTAATTCAAGATCAAATTGCTTGGTTACTTCATAGTTTACGCCAAACTTCTAACAACAACTCACAGCATGGAGTCCCAAACATAACACAACCCAAATTCACACAAAACCTTCCCATCACCCCTCACCCTAATCAGCCACCTACGGCAGCAAGGTTTGTACAATCACCGCATCAAACTAACCATCTACAAAGCACAATTAAATCTCTAAACTCCAACACCTCACAACAACTCAGACCCAATCATAAACACACATCACTGTGAATACCTAACTCCAAAAATTAAGCACTAGATCCCTTCTACTACCCATGGCAAGAAGAACCAAAATCAGAGCAGTATTTCTCAAAATCTTGGCACCTCAAGACAACTTTACATCAGCAAGGATCACAAGAAGGGAAACAAAAACACACATTAATCTCTACCTAGAGATCGACCTTTGACATAACACCTCGACCCAAGGATTACACTCACGACACATCTTCAAGGTCCCAGGTTTTATGCAAAACTCCATCTAGGATTTAGATTAAGGGAAAATTTGAGAAAACTCCCCAACATCAAAGTAGGCTTTGCATGCACTCCCTGATGGGATTGACAAGACAGTTTTGTGTGTTATTTTTTTTATCAGTATAAAAGAGTAAAAATTCAGTATAAATCGTAAAGATTTGAGTATAAATTGTTTGATATTGAGTACTAATTTAAGAAATTTGAGTAATATTTGGAAAAATTTGAGTATACATTGTTTCAGTATATAGTAAAAATTTCAGTATACATTATCAAAATTTAAGTATGAATTGATTTAGATTGAGTATTATTTGAAAAAATTTCAGTATAAAATTTAGAAATTTGAGTATGTGAGGTTGCATCCACCACATCAAGATTTTCACATGAGGGGTCGTCGAAATTTTATACTAAAATTTCTTAAATTAGTACTCAATCTCAAACAATTTATACTCAAATCTTTATAATGTATACTGAGTTTTCACTCTTTTATACTCACGACATCAAGATTTTTACATGAGGGGTCACCGAAACTTTGTACTCAAATTTCTTAAATTAATACTCAATCTCAAACAATTTATACTCAAATCTTTACAATGTATACTTAGTTTTTAGTTTTTTATACTCAATCTATTAGGAAGTGAATGCAAATAATTTATTAAGTGGGGAGTGCATGCAAAGGCCAGTTTGGGATTGAGAGTTTTCTCCAATTAACTGTTAGATTAACGTAGTATCCATCCAATCCTACACTAGCATGAACGAAAACAGAATCATCAACAAGAAGCTCTCAGTAACAAATCAAAACTCCAAATAAAAATCATGCTAAACCATGCTACAAATCAACGACTCAAAGAAAGCCTAAAACCAACCTTCCTTACCCAAATAGAAGTCCACGGGCACGATTCCCCCCTTACATGCGCAGATTTGGCGATCCCAACAGCAGGGATAACAGATCGCAACCTTACCCTTTGAGAATCCCCAAGGAAACTATACCAGCGCCGGTGGAGAAGAAGAAAGGATCCTCCTTCACCAACGTAAGCAGAGGAGAAGGGCAAGCTCTACTTGACACCGGCGAGATTGAGGGGAGAAGGGAAAGGGTGCAGCTGCGTACGTCGGGCGAAGATAGCAAAGGGGAGAATAAGGTTTCGCGAACAGGAGGCTGCGGTGATTAGGGCTTGCGATCGAGAGGCTTGCGGCGGCAGTTGTCACGAGGGGGAGAAAAGCATGCGAGTGTGCGGTGTCGGGGAGAACAGAGAGGAGAGACCGGAATTAAGGAAGGAATTTAGAGCAAATAAATTAGTAATGACATTTTGCAAAAAGGCTCTTCTACTTTAGCTATTGTCAATGAACCCCTTAAGTTCCATTTTTATGCACTTTAAACCCTAAAATTTTGATATTTAACATCAGGAACTGGGTTGGATTGGCTTGGCTTAACCAATCGAAGGTTGTTGATACGTCACATGGAGGCTATGTTGATCAAGTCTTGGAGAGCGCCAGATGGTCCCTGTATTGACCGAACCTTGACCTTGCTATATGATTTCCCTATTGAATCGGTCAAGGGCCCACCACGCGAACCTCTCACTTACCTCTGTATGAATAATCATTCTAAAAAATAATAAATCCTCTCTCATTAATTTCTTAAGCTCTTTTAATCTCTATTAGCTTCTTTTAGTGGTTTTCTATAGGGTCGAAAACGAGCTAAGTTGAGTCAAGCTTTGTAGTATTTAAGTTTATTTGATAAGGTAACCTAGCCAAGTCAAGCTGGGTTTAAATAAACTAAATCATTAAAATGATTATTCAAACTTGATTTGATTTCTTTTGTTTTTATGAGCTTAACTTGGTTCAAGCTTGACTTGAGCTTGATTCGTTTAAATATTATTGAGCTCTCAATTAAAGTTTTTTTAATTATTTGAAACTTTTACATTTTAACCTTGTTTGATTGGATTGATGATTCATTTTGAAACTTTCTTTGTTTATTTTGTTTGTTGACAAGAAATTTATTCATGAACATTGTTCATGAAATATAGTTCATGAACATTATTCACGAATATAAGTGTTCATGCTTGTTCGTTTAGTTTAATGTATTGGAATGAGTAATGATAAAAACAAATCTTTGACTTAAAACTCTACAATGGCTTATTTAATAAATGCTACAACAACTCTATTATTTAGAATCACATGCACATGTGGATTCTTCTAACATAGGATGCAATAGCCAAGGATGGCCGATAAAAGTTTTTATAACCTTCATGGACCTAATAGTTCATTAACACAATATAAGTTAATTTTGCAACTTTTCTTAGGCCACCTTGATTATGGGAGAGGCGCATCAAAACTCTACTCAACTTTTATTTTATTTCAATCATCACAGATATGTTCACAAAATTACTATCTTTTGGAGATTTCTTATGAGTCATTCATCTACAATTTAAATAGAATTAATATAATAAATTACATAGACTAGAATACAAAACGTTACTCTTCTATTCGACCACTAGTTTTAACGGTTGCCGATTAACTGAAAAATATCATTGAGGTGCTTGGTTATTCGTATCCGGGGTAAACTGGTGGCGGTGGAGATGCATAGCTAAATTCAGCAATCGGAGGCAGTAGATTCTTTGATGGCTCAGGCGGCGGTGACAAAGAATTAGTTAAGGGCATCGGAGGGGAGTAGACTAACGGCGACGGTAGAGAATGAGGGGGAGAGTTGAATGCCTTCTTTGGTGATTCTGCATTTGGTGTAGGTGGAGAGTGAACTGAAGGTGGTGGAGGTGGAGACTGAACCGCAACCGGCCGCGGAGGTACTGGAAGAGAAGAGCTTGAGGACATTGGAGGAGAGTAGATCACAGGTTTTGCTGTTGGCGGCAGGGGAGACTTAGATGACTGCTTTGGAGGTTTAGGAGATGGCTTTAGTGGAGGATTCTCCGTCGACGACGACCCGCACTTGAATCGACTACAATTGGTAGATTGAATCGTCATTGCACCGCAGATCCACGACGGCTTTTGGCCGGGAAAATCGAAGAGGCAGTTCCTCTTTCCATCTAGCAAAACATGATTGGGCTTCGTCGACGCCGCCGCCGCCGAACACTCTTTCGACATCGATTTGAAGTAGTTGTAGGAGAAGACGAAGTTAGTTAAACTCGGCAACCGACACACTCCTTTGGGTACGTTGCCGATGAGCACATTGTGCGATAAATCGATTTTCTCGAGCTTCTTCAACTTCCTCAAGCTCTTGGGCAACGCTCCGACGAGGGAGTTCCAGCTCGCGTCCACCACCGTCGCATTGCTCAACAAGCCGATCTCCGCCGGCAGGCATCCGCCGAGATCATTGTTGAGGAGGATGATCTCGTTGAGCGTGTTCCCCATCTCCCCGATGCTCGTCGGAATGCACCCGCCGAGCTTGTTGTTGGCGAGCACGACGACAGAGACAGTGGAGTTACCGAAATTGTCCGGGATCGGAGAGGTGAAATGATTGTTGTTCGCGAAAATGGCGTCGAGGTGTTTGTCAAAGAGGGACGGAGGCAAAGGGCCCTCGAACTCATTGAATCGCAGATCGAGGTAGTGGAGCGCCGGCAGACGGAGGAGGACTTTAGGAAATTTCCCGACGAAGCGGTTGTTACTGACATCGAGCTCGTAGAGGAGCTTGAGGCGGGAGAAGCTCTCGGGGATGATACCGCAGAAGCGATTGGAGTTGATGTGGAAGAGCGCGACATCAAAGAGGAGGCCGAGCTCCGCAGGGAGATATCCGGCGATGCCGGCGCCATTGAGGTCGATGCCGGCGACCACATCGACAGAGGAGTCGTCGAGCGCCGAAGCACAGAACACGCCTTTGTAGGAGCATAGATCGGTGCCATGCCAGTTCCCGGTGAAGTCGTGGGGGTCCGAGTACATGGCATGCTTCCAGGCCTGGAGGGCTACATAGGCACGACGGAGCCGGACGTTGGTAATGCCGGTGGCGATCTCGACATCGAAGGCAAAGTCTTTTGGGAGATCGTCGCCATTGTCGCCCTCGGAAAGGCCGAGAAGTTGCTGTCGGGAAATGGATGCCCCATCGCCGGAAACGACGAGGAGGAGGAGGAGGAAGAGGAGAAGAACGAGGTAGGAGATAGAACAACCAGCCATTGAGAGAGGCAATGGGAAAGGATGAGAGGAAGACGTGGAGATAATGGAGGAAATGAAAGATTCGGTGGCGGTTGACTGTCCTCTTTTGGTGGAAGTTAAGTTAGTTAATGTTGGATGATGATTAAAATAGCAATTGACCTTCAAAAGTCAACATGTTCATGGGAACCGATGGTTACCCTATTTTCATTATTTTGAAATCTTACAAAATACTACATTAATTATATATTAAAACAAACACAAACACAGAGAACGCAGACTCAGACGCCGACGCCAGACGCAGACGTTGGACTCATTTTACTTGGTGCCTTTGGGTCTTACGGTGACCCCTGCAATGGCCATGCCGCCCTTCCACCATTCGCTCTCCACCTCGAGCATCCCGAACTCAACCTTCCCGGCGGCGAATTTCCCCGGCTTGAACTCCCCTCCGTGGATTTCTAGCCACTGGCTGGCTCCTCTGCTCCTCTGCAGCGCCACCATCTCATAAGCCCTCTTCTTCATCTTGCTTGCCCCGCACAGAAATGTCACCGGGGCTTTGCTCCACCCAAACGCGTCCACCTTGAACTTAACGTGGTAGATGATCTCGTAAGTCTTGGACGGGTTCAGCCGGCGATCGTGCCTTGTCAGATCCAGAGTTCCCGTTACCTGAAGCCATTTCACCTGGTTGAGCTCTGCGGCGCTGTCGAAGCTGTGACATGCATGCAACTCGATTACTTTCGCATTGTATGTAGGGTTCATGTGGGATCGTTGGATTCGTTGATGTACCTGAGTTCGTGTTTGGCAAAATCTTTAGGGAGCTTGTCTTTGGAGAGACTAATCCACCTCCAGAACCTATCGTCTTTGCCCCAAGTTATTTGCATGGCTTTGGCTGAGATGTAGATCGTGTCTGCAACTCGTGTCACCCACCTTTCCTGTTTGTTCAGGACAAGGAATATAATTATAGATCACGGGAGAACGATTTTGTATATCGAACTGTAAATTTCTCAACTTACGTGCATAAGACCGTTCCAGTGAGATGACTCGGCGCGGCTCATCTTGACTCTGGCAGCTTCTCAGTTTTCAGTTTTCTTCCTCCTCCTCCTTCTTCTTCTTCACTTGCTCAGTTGCTCTGCTATATCCTCTGTCTTCAGAGAATCCATATTTATAGGAGAAAAAAAAAAAGGATAAGCACAAGCTAAAGTGGTTGATCTTACGTCGGAGAATATATTCTTCCTGTATATCCTGACTAAACAATTGGCGGCTCAAAACCTATGGTCGGTTTTGTCGTCGGCGTTGTCGAAAGACAGAGGAAGTGAGGATAGTAATCAAAGACGGAAAGCGAGCACGTAATGGGATTCGAAAGCAAATGGAATGCCAGCGCGAAGTAAAAGAAGACAGAAGAAAATTGAGTTTGTACTGGTGCCATTGTTAATGGCCAGTGATGGGTCGATCTCGAATTTGCCTGCCAGGGTATCAGCTACTTAACTGACCGACGTAAACGAGGTCGGTGAGTGCTGGCGGCGAATCTGGCTCGCGGCGTGGAGGTGCCGGCCGACATGACAACTAAAAGCAAATATCGATTCTCGGACGGGCCAAATTTTCAACGGAAAGCCACCGAAAGCAGAGAGATTTCCTAACGTAAAGGTCAACTCTCTACTTGCCGGAGTTGCTGATGACACATTAAGGAAGTATTTGGGAGAGTTTTTGCTAGCTGCTTTTTAGATTCTGACTACATGGAAGTACTTTTGAGTGTTTGCAAATACCAGATTCTGCTTTAACTTCTATAACTTTTAGTCAAAAAGTTGAAAGCAAGAATTTGATGCTTCTATTTGCTTCTGCTTTTCTATTTATGATATAACATTTAAATAATATAACATTTTACTTTATTACCCTTACCTAATTTTAATCATATTGTACTAATATTTATTTTTAATAAAATTTTATATTTTTATATAATTTATATTTTCAGAATTATATATATATATTATATTTATATAAATTATATAATGTTTATTTTTTATTAATTTTATATATTTTTTATAAATTATATTATTTTCAGAATTTATTTTTTATATAAATTATATTTTATTGATAGTATCGAAATTATATTTAAATAATTAAAAAATAATTAATTTATATGATTTAAGGGTATTATTGTCATTCAATTAAAAATTAAGTTTGGAAACATTTATTTTCCCAAACACTCAAATTTTATCTTGAATCAGCTTTTGGCTTCTATTTCCAAACACTGCCTACTTTAGCTTCTTACTAACTTCAAGATAATCACTACAAGAATCACTTTTCAATAAGCAAAAGCTCTCCCTAACTAGTGTAATTTCTCGAGGTTGATCCCTCAAAGACATCCGGGGGAGAAATGATACGCATAATGAAAATGAATGTCTCGGTGAAAATTTTAATCGTCACTGGCCGATACATCCGACGTTCGATCGCCGATCGGACACTACCGACGGCCTCCAATCACTGTCCCAAATTAAACTATACCTTGGGAGGACGGTGAACCCGTCAGGATCGTCGGCAACGGTGAATCCGTCGAAATCGACGGTGAATAATACGAGATCGCAATTGCAGTGATCCCCGACGAGTTCACCGTGCCCCCAAGGATATACTTTGGTTCGGGACGGCGACGGCGGTCGGAAGCCGCAAGTAATATCCAATCAGTGATCGGACGTCGGACGTACCGTCGATTGATGATCTTAATTTTTACTGAGATATTTAGGGAGTGTTTGGGAGAGCTTCTGCTTACTGCTTTTTAGCTTCTAGCCATGCAAAAGTGCTTTTGAGTGTTTGGGAATGCCAGATTCTGCTTTAACTTCTGCAACTTTTACTCAAAAGCTAGAAGCAACAATTTGATGCTTTTTTCTGCTTCTGCTTTTTTGCTTATGGTGTAGAATTAAAAGTTGACATTTATACCCTTAATAAATTTATTATTTTACATAATTACCATCACATTTTTAAATAAAATCTTATATTTTTATATAATTTATATTTTCAAAAAATTTATACATATTTGTATAAATTTATATAAATTTTATTATTTTATTATTTTTTATATTTTTATTAACTTTATATTTTTTAAATATATATATTATTAAAAAAATAATTTTGGTATAATATTTAAAATATAATATTAAATATATAAAATATTATAGATCATGTATCAAAATTATATTTAGATAATTGAAAAAAATTAATTTTGATAGTTTAAGGATATTATTGTCATTTAATTAAAAATTAAGCTTAAAAGTGATTATTCACCAAACACTCAAACTTTACCTTGTATCAGCTTTTGACTTCTATTTCCAAACACTGCATGTTTTAGCTTCTTACTAACTTCAAGATAATCACTACAAGAATCACTTTTCAAGAAATAAAAGCTCTCCCAAACACTCCCTTACTTTCATTGTACGTATTATTATTCTATCAGGAGATGGCCGGAGGTAGACTGACTTATTTGGAAATATCTGCACTCCTGGGCCGGTATAATTCGGCCCGTTAGGTCCAATAAACAGAAGATTCGAAAGACCCACGATTCCACTCCTCGTGGGGCTCTTTCCTTGGCTGATAGATTGACTCGCAATTGGGAGTTGAGGGGAGGGAGGAGCACGCGAGGGTTTAATGGAATTCGAGGTGCGGGCGGTCGGCGGGACTGAGAGCTGCTTCGTCTCGCTCCCTCTTTCTCTTATCCAAACCCTCGAGAACACCAGAGGCGGGTTCCTTCCACCGGTGCTCGCTCTCGAACTCCGAGCCCGCTCTGGAGGAGGAGGTTGTTGGAACGTCGGATGGTCCGGCTCCGCCTCCAAGACCGCTGCAATCGAGGTAACCTATTGTCCATTTGTTCTTTTAGTTCTCCATTTAATCGATTTTTTGTCCAACCATCTCTACTATATTACCTTGGAGCATAGAGGAAAAGTTCTTTATTTGGGGATTACTAGTATCATATTTGGAGAGTTTTTGTGTTGTTTTTTCACCTAGTCTTATAGGTTTCTACTTGATAACTTAGCCGATCACATAATCGCTTGTGTGCTACTTTGCAACTACATATTTGTGAGGCTTCCTATTTCCTTCTTGTTGTTGTTGTTTTTTTGTCTGATAAACTCCATTTTATTAAATAAAAAATTCCCACTGAAGTTTTCTGTTCTATTTTTCTATTACGAGGAATTCTTTTTTTTTTCATTTAAAAATAAATTTGTTTTTAATTTTCTCAAAATAGCTGAACAAGTTTCCAATGATCTCTTACTTCTCCTTTCGGGTTTCTTCAACTGTTATCACTCACGCCTATGCTTAGTGATGAAAATTTCAACCTCACGTATTTGAGGTTTCTTTGCGTAATTGTTTTACAGGACACTTTTGTTAAATCCTTTATGCTTTAAGTCAACGGAGACAGTCAGTCCATTACTTGATTACTACTTTTATTTTTCTTCTCAGTCAAAGTTAGATGATTTATTCATGTAGTTGAACTTTTGGATACTGTGATTCTATGAACAAATAATGCCAATGCATAACTATTTTCCTTGGTATCTACCTCTATATTGTTAAATTTTTTGTTGTCTCGATTTGAAGGATCATAAGTTTAGTATTGGTTCTACTTTAATATAGATATGTGACACAGTTTGTGAAACTTGTTTCCTTTTTCCACTTCTTTACTGCAAAATTATATTTAATATTTTTCATATGATTAAAAAATAGAACCTTCCAGGTTGATCAACTACTGGCCGAATGCATTTCTTTACCGGATCGTACTAGAGTGCAGATCAAAGCCATTGCTAACCTACCAAAAGCTCTCTTTGTCAATATAGAGCCAAGCAGTGAGGATGACTGGGAGATTTTGGAGCTAAACTCAGAACTTGCTGAAGAAGATATTTTGAAACAAGTACTAAATTTTCCTGCAAAAGTGTTCTTTTCTTGTTACCATAGCATGGTGCACCAAGCTTCACCTGTTTCATGGTGGAGTTTTACTGCATTGGATTAAACATTAACTCGACATCCTTAAGGTTATTCTACGTTAATCTGGAATTTTGTTAGTTTGGAAATCTCTATTTAATCAAGCAGCCCATTCATAAAGTTTTGTTATCTATCCAATGAATCCAGATTGTTTTCTGCTAAGTAATATTTTACTTTGTTTTTATAGATTCCAAATTAGTGTTCGCTTTGAAGGATCAATATGACACACAGGTTGAAAGTACGTTCATTCATGTTGAGGACAACTTGCACAAAGCATATATGTAAGAACAAGCACAATCAAGAATGATATAGACAAGGCTTGACCTAGAGTATAGATATTACAATACTAACAAATGGCAATTTTAATGTGTGATACAAGTATTTTAGAATGTACAAGTAAAACACAACTAAGCTAGTTCTGTAAATCACATATAAAACAATTTGAAACAAGTAAAACTACAAGTAATCAGAATATGGAATGCAAATAAGGAGACCTAGTGAGTTCTCTTAATTGAGTCAATCTTCTACTTAGGTATCTCTACCCTGGGATTTTGCCAAATCATAGTACTAAATCATTTGAGATCTCCCCGTTGGTCTATTTTTTCCTCATGCTTAAATTGCTTCTATGGATGACAAGAATCTCTAGATGCTGGTTTTGAATTTTCCTAGACTACTTACCTATTTGGTCATTCACTTCCTTTTTAGCCACTTATGGTTTATTTATAAGTGCAGGTTGGTGTTGTCTACGAAGGGATGAAATTTCCTTTATGGTTACATGGACATGTTATGGTGGAATTAGTAGTGGTCTCTACTTCTCCTAGGGAATCGGTAGGTAAGAAAAAGGAAAGCATATGTTTTATTCCATTTTTTTTAATGAAATTGACGTTTCAGTTTGACTGATTTATAATTCATGCTGATAAGTACCTCACTAAGAAATTGGAATTGTATTGATCTTATCTGTTCATTTTATCACCCTATTAGTAGAGAGAATTCAAATTAAGAACCTATTTTCATGGAGACTATTTAGGGACAGGAGTAAAACTTCATGTAAAATGAATCTTTCATCTCTGTATTTACAGTGCCTTTATTGGTATTGTGAATGTAGCATAAAGCAGCTCCCAGGCACATTCTTTTCCCCTGGATCCAGAAAGTCCTGCAGTCTCTTGGTTCAGCCTGTTAAGAAATGATTTATGATCAGTTTTATGGTAGTTCTTCAATTGCTTTCTTATAATAATCAACGAATGTGCCTATGCAAAAATGATATCAGCTATATCAACT
The DNA here is from genome assembly GCA_024364735.1 of Boesenbergia rotunda. NCBI lineage: Eukaryota > Viridiplantae > Streptophyta > Magnoliopsida > Zingiberales > Zingiberaceae > Boesenbergia > Boesenbergia rotunda. Next base: position 386,180 of record JAGFNQ010003088.1, on the reverse strand, counting down.
ATCAAGTACATTTTGTGTTAGTAAGCAAATGTTGTTCATCTAGTAATAGAGCAATATTCATTTCCAAGGGTCAAAGTTCATTTTAGGAAGCAGTTGTCCATCACTTGGTAATAATGCAATAATCTTTCTGAAGGTTTAAAGTTTCGTTCTATGTCAAAGTTTTTATTTCTAGATGGAACAGGATGGTTCCATTACTAATCACCTTAATGTTAGTGCTACTGTTGCCAATTGCCACAAATTAGAAGAAGTGGAGACTTGCCAATTTTCTCACAGCAGGTGGCGCCATTGTCTTGAGCCTTTGAAGAGGTAAATGAGGAAGAAGTTGTCTAAGTAGGGAGTACCAAATGATTTCTCATGGATTGCAATAAAAACTGATGAAATAAAAGGAAGTGTCTCTTGATCGTGATTTTATTGTTACTGAAAATCTTCTCATAATTAGGTAAAAAATTGACTAGAAATCTAAAACTCATAGTTTCTTAGAGAGTGGAAATTAACCTCATGATCTGGCAAGCAGAATCACATGACCCGCCGTACATCTTGTAATTTCAAATTATTGGGTTACTATCTAGATTCCATCTGCTGAATTAGATCATTTTTTGACTGTAATTGAGTCTTGTGTTCTGTTTCGTATGTTTCGTACTGGTCTATACCAGCGAAACATTTCATTCCGCTTGCAGATTAACATGCCAAAACAACCCGATACCATGCAACCTTTGGTGAACCTCGCTGTAATCTTCGAAACTGAGCACTAAAAAACGTCTATGTGCCCTCAATAAGTGCAACATATGAAACCCTCAGTCGGCTTCACATGCCTTTCCTGAGCAAAAAGTTGAACCTTGCCGCAATGTTGAGAACCCACAGTCAGAAGCTGAGTCTAGACTTTGAGTCTTTTGCATGACGAAGAAATCTGAGTGCCTTGACCGATGAAACCCTTGGCGTGACTCCTGTGAATCTTCTTCCTTCTCTCCTTCCCCATTCTCCTCTCCTCTCTCCTTCTTCCTCCTCAACATACCTAAGTGGAGTAGGTTCTTCCTATGACTTTTCTTCATGCTTGTACTTTTTTGACATTAAACACCTCCTGTGCTGGCACTCGATACGGATTAGGGACCAAAACCTTTACTTTACTTGGGACTTCAAACTTTACTTTTGTTGGCATGATTCTTTAGCCTAGATTTAATTTTAGGTAACTGTCCTATATATTGATCACTGCATTGTGTTTTTTACCACTGCCACAGGTTAAAATTGGTATCTTTCTTAATACTAGTATATTGTTCTCATGTCTTGTTCTCCCATTTTTTCTACCTCTTCAACTTGTTGGTACCCCGATTAGTTTTGATGTGACCAACTAGGTTAAGTTAGGTCCTGTGTTTTCTAATCCTTCTGCTAAGTGTGCAGGAGCTTAAGTACGGAGGAAGTCGAGCGAAAGACACAACGGTCGAGAAGGATGGCACGGAAAGGGAGCCGACGGGGTCGGTACATCCGAGGGACGCGGAGCTCTGCGGAAGAGTACGCCGGTGGAGCAAGAAGGACGCGCGCGATGTCCGAGGGACGAGAAGCCGGGAGGAAGGACGCTTGAGGGCAAAAGGCCAGAATCGGGTTTGGGTGAGCCTAACTCCGGTTGGCCAGAAATCACCCAAGAAGGCGAAGCAAGTCAAGCCAGAGGCTGGTCAGCATCGGCTGCGCCCGTAAGCTCACGGGCGCCTAAGAGTTCAGGCGCTTGACTACTCAGGCGCCTATGTTGTATTAGGCGCCCTAGAAGGCTTCTTAGCCGTTTGCGACAGTTGGCTGTGGATAAAGCTTCGGCGGGCCACGTGGCAAGCACCCCTGACCACTCAGGCGCCTGTGTTGAATTAGGCGCCCCAGAAGGCTTCCTTAGCCGTTTGCGACCGTTGGCTTTGGATAAAGCCTCGGGCCACGTGTCAGGCGCCCAAGACCTCTGGGGCGCCTAGACCTGCCACGTCAGCAAACGGATAATTCTTCCCGGGGCTATAAATAGACACTTGAAGCTCAAATCAATTCATTCACTTGTAAAATCTCTAAAGTCTAGCGTGCTTTTGTTGTAAGGCTTCTCCGCCATAAGGAGATTTTTGTTGAGCGTCCACTGCCTTGGAAGCAACGTTTTTAGTTGCGACCAAGTTCCTTTTTAAAAGACGAGTACTTCCACTTTATTTATTTATTTTATAACCGTCTATTCACCTCCCTCTAGCCGGGCCAACCCAATCCAACACAACTCCTTTCTTGTCTTCCCTTTATCTTTTTTCTAGTATCTTTTCTTCTTGACTTCATGCTCTTGTCGTCATTTTTTTTACCTCTTCAGCCCTTAATGCTAGTCTATATCCATGCCATGCCTCTAGTTGTATGAATTTCTACCAAATGAAGATAGTTAAACAAGTTTGAGCATCATATGTTTGGTTTGACATCTTTTTTCTAGCATTTTTCTTCTTGACTTCGTTCTATTGCATCATCTTTTTCTCTTCACCCTTTGTGCTTGTCTATATGCATGTCATGCTTCTAGTATCTTTTCTTCTTGACTTCATGCTCTTCTTGTCATTTTTTTTTTCTCTTCAGCCCTTAATGCTAGTCTATATCCATGCCATGCCTCTAGTTTTATAAATTTCTACCAAATGAAGATAGTTAATCAAGTTTGGGTATCATGTGTTTGGTTTGACATCTTTTTTCTAGCATCTTTTCTTCTTGACTTCGTTCTATGGCATCATCTTTTTCTCTTCATCCTTTGTGCTTGTCTATATGCATGTCATGCCTCTAGTTTTATGAATTTATACCGGATAGAGATAGTTAAACAAGTTTGAGTATCATGTGTTTGGTTCTTTTCACCTAGATTGCAACCCTAGATTTGGAACTTCAGTTATTTTATTAGTTAACTTTGATTCTTTTGTAAAAGAAACAAATTCAACCCCCTCGAATTCGGAATAAATGAACTTCATTATCATACATAATAGCTAATGAATGGGTAAAAATGAAAACAAACGTAAGAATATTCCACCTTGATGAGACCCACATGATAAAATCATTGAAATTATTTCTTTAATTTCTATCATTTGTTTTTTTTTCTAAATGTGAGACCTTAGTTTAGTTTTGCAGGATGTGATGTGGGTTAAAGGGAGTTTATAAGTTTAGATGAGTGAGTTATTTTAGTTGACTTAAGCATTTTGAGCCAATGGTTGAGCCTAACAAGGTAGTTGATCAAATATCACACATATATGGGTCATGACAATTGGTATCAGATCAAACTTCATACTAAATAGGTACGATTAAGTGTTAAAAAGGATTCTCATGTGATGAAAGAACTCAAGGTTTGAAATCTTGTTCCAACCTATGGTTTTGGTCCTTGGTCAGAATGAGATTCTGTCAGTGCCATGCTGGATGTACTGACACAATGCCGGAGGCACTGAGAAGGAGATGAATAACTCGGGAAGAGAAGAAGAGGGAAAAGATCAAAGATTGAGTCTTACCACCTCACACCGGAAAATCAACAAGGAAGAAAGGGAGCAACATTGGGGTGTTGGGGAAAGGATTGAGGAAGTGAAGAAGTTTTGAAGAAGAGAAGGTAGAATAGTCAAAATATGAAGCAAAAAAGGTTAGGGTTTGGTAGGAAAGTGAAAAAGTGAAGGCAACACATGCTTTGCCTCATTCTTCTTCTTCTTTTCAATTTTGCTTGCCCCTGGTTCCTCTGTTTTGGTAAATGAGGAGGTTAAGGTCCTTGTAAAATTAGTTATTGTTTGGCCTTTGTTGCATAATCAAGTTAGGATCATAGAATAAAATTTTGTTCCATGCCGGGCGGCACGGGCGATACTTACTGTTCCGCTGGTGGTTCGAAACTGGCATAGAAGTCATCATGATTTTGTGAGTGGCATCATGTGGCGACAGGCGGAGGCGGCGACACAAGGAATCCTCCCCCGTCAGAGGAAGAAATGCCATGTGCGTGTGGCCCATCGTGGCGTTGCGACTTGCAAGTGCCGCCGGAGGCGTTGCGAGACTCCTCCAGCGCCGCTGGAAGAGTCGTCGGACTCCTCTGGTGCCGTCGGACTCCTCCGGTGCCGCTGGAAGCTCCGCCGGACGACGCCTAAGCCGCCGGCCGCCTCGTGTAGCCTCCGCTTGCGCTTGCCTGCGGTAGGGCTCATGAGCGTGATTTATTTAAATAAAGCATTTCCTCACATAAATATTTATCTCAATAAAATATATAAAAATATATTTAAAATTAAATAAATTTTATTAAATAATTTTCTCAATTATTATTTAATTAATATTCTGATATTTTTATCATTTTAAATATATATTATTTAAATTAATAATTACTTAAATGAATAAATAATTAATTTATATAATTATTATATGTGAAGTAGTATTTTATGTTAATTTATATATTTATTATAGATAATTTTTTTTTATCTTAGAATAAATTTAAAATTGGATTCATAAATATTACGATACTAAACTTTTTTACTTTTAGGATTTTTGCTCAAAACACAAAGTTTTGGCATTAGTAACTTAGTAAGGTAACATATTATGATGTATCAATATTAATTCGAGTTATTGATAGATCAATTTTCTTAAAGAAAATTATATTTAATTTTTTATAACAATATTAAGTAGTTCAATAATTGAGAACTTATATAAAATCAATATATAATTTATTTTTAAATTATACACAATAAACATATTTATCTAATAATTATTATATATAAATAGAAAAATATCGAAACCGTACCGCTACAGTACGATACTGAAACCGTATCGTTCCGGTCTGGGACCGAAACCTCAGCACGGGTGGAGAATTTAAACCTTGGTTAGGATCTTCAAGCGAAATGTTTGTTGTGTCACATCCGTCGCAGAAGTGGTTCCGATCAAATGTGTTATTGTGTTGTTTCGCATGCCAATTGGTTGAATGAAATGTTTTATGCATGCCAATCGACACGGTACAATATTTTTACTCCATGATAGCTCCCCCATTGGGGCTCATTTCTCAAAAATTGGAATGATTCTAGCGAATGACTAGGACATTGAGCATTAATGCGGATGTCAGGATCTAAATGTGAGAAATTCTGGGCTAATAAGTGGGTTCATATGCTTAGGTGTTTGAGCTACTTTTAACGTGAGTTTAAACATTTTGAGTCATTTGGGGTTGAGAAGTTAATGAGCTAATCATTGCGGATAGCTTGTGGATGTGGCATTTATACGATAATAATTTTTTTCTTCACCCTGGATTTATGTCTTTCTCTCAAGTTCCTTTAATGTTGCTGTTTCTTGTATTCTTTCACTCAACATTATCAATCAACTAGCCATTGCATATTTGCACGCTCATGGTCAATGCCTTTTCTGTGTCATGATGATATACATTTTGCAATTTGGATTGTTTTCCTGTGTGCAAAATCACCAATAAAAAATCATAGCTATATATTATTTTTTTTCTTTGATACGATTGAAATGATTTTCACTTCATCTCTCTTGAAATGGCACTTCTGTCTTTATCCATGATTCTAAAATAAAAGGTGATGCCTGTTCAAGTTTAAGGCTACGCTTCATTTTTGAGCCATCTCTTAGAATAATTTTTGGGATATGTTAACTACTATACATTCACTTTACACCTCCTTGATTGTTTATGCGTTTCTAGTTATTTTCTTGTATCTAATTTTTTTTGGTGTCCTTTCAGTTCAACTTGTGCCTGGTACAGAAATTGTTGTTGAACCAAAGAGACGAAAAAATGAAGTGCTTACACACCAGAGTGTTCAAAAGCAAAATTCAAGAAAAGAACCAAGGATGAAGGCTCTCTTACGTGTGCAGGAAGAAAACAGGAAATATGTGCATAAAATCGAGTTCAAAGATATTGATGTTTTGGTGTTTCTAAGTTATGTTGCATTTATACATCCAGAAACGGCTAAGAAGTTTTCATTAGAAAATCTACAATTAGCAACAGTAATACCCAAATTATGGCTTAAGGAGATTTCGCAGAATAGTAATGCTATTTCTGAGAGAAGAGATAATCATTTGAACATACAAGGAAATAGTGGGCTTCCTATGACAAGTAAGGTGAAGCCAAGACATGCTGTGGTCCATATCATATATTCTGATGCAGTAGCAAAAGGCCATGTAATGCTTCCTCAATCTCTTCGTCATTTCATAGGATCTGGTTTGCATTCGTGTAAGCTTACCAAGTTCGATATGTTTCTTTAATTTCTGAAGTTTGGTTACTTTTTACTGTTTTGTGAGACAACAAAGGCTAAAAGAGCATTCTTAAGAATAATGATATATAAAACTGTTGAATTGAGGGGGCAAACTTATAACCCAGCCTCTGCAGGTCTGCTATTGCTTCAGATTTTAGTATACATTTGTTTTTTAAATCATTTTCCACTTGTGGGCGTCCATGGAACATTAAATTTTCTTTCCGATGAAGCTATTAAGTCCTAGTTTGGTGGAAGTTTACAAGATTAGTTTATTTATTAATTTGCCTTTAGTTCTTTTGCATTGTTAAGTTTGACACTACTATATTTGATGTGTCACACGATCCAAATTTGACAATTGTTGCTTGTCAGATTTTAAAATTACATTTTAGGTAGCAGTTAATAATTGATAAACCTCCTCCATTTGCTTGTGTTGTCTGTCTACCATACTTGATGCTAATGAAAATGACATCAATGAATCACTTGAACGATTGTCATATAGTTTTAGAAGAGTAGCTGATTAAGTTATTATGTTTTATTCTTTGTTTTATTGTTTCTTGCTGCTTATACTAAATGAAGGAAATGATCAAGCTTCTTGTTTTGTTGATTTTATTGAAATATACTGCAATCACAAACCTTCACTCCCCTTTAAATATAACTCGTTTTTAATCTTCTGCTCTGCCCTTTTGTGTGTTGATTCCAATTGTCTTGTAAAAGATATTTTCTTTGAAGTGTTATCACTGAATGTCATTATCCTTATCAATAATATGCCATGGCTCTGTTTGTTTCATATTTTAAGAATCCTGCAGCTATTGGGATTTCTAGGAATGTGTGTTCCTGATATCAGGTTTGAAGCATTATCTGCAAACTACCTGGCATACCGTCTTCTCTCTTTCTTGGTCAATGCCAAACTAGGGGTGGACTTGGATTTGTTTGGTTCAATTTGAGATCTATTTTCGTATCAATCAAATTTTTTTTGGTTCTAGTTTTCATTGATTCAGTTTAATCCATTGCAATAATTATAATCCTTATTTTGAATTCCAAAATTAGTAACAAGACAAATTAGTTCACATATATAACACAATCATCTGCCAACAACATACAGTTGTCTACTGCATTAGCCGAATAGACTGTTATTTACTCGCAGGGGTTTTCATTAAAAGGCACTTCAGAAGTCCAAAGAAAGACATTTTTTCAATGAGAGTTTCTCCTCTTCGAGTTAATTTGGTTGGAAATGGTAAGGTTAATGATGATAAAAGACATACTGTTGAGAGCCACACAATTCTCAAGGAGGAGATGGCAACTAATGAAGATATTTCCACTGGAGGTATCTTAGACTGGTCACTTCAAGAATCCTCATTCTCTCCTTTGACATATGAAACTCTTCTAAATGAGGACTCTAGCAATGTTGGTATTGGTATAAAATTGGAGAACAAGTTACTTATAAAATTATGGATGATTGGACAAATTGGGGCCATGGCATCTCAAAATGGTCAGATGAAAGTTAACTCTGTTGTTTTGACAAATGAAACATTGCTTCACCTTGCAATAATAGATCATAAATTCGGTAAAAAGAAAGAAGAGCTATCTTTGCAGGGTACTAATGAGAGGGAAAATGTTGGGGAGCGCAAGATTGAGATTTTTTATCTACTCAGAATCAATTATATCGACTCATCAAAATGTGATGTAGATGCTAGCTTTGAGTTTGACATCAACGTTGGCAGCAAAGACAGCGACAATTTACATGATTTGGAATTGGCGCTTGGAAAATTGGAAGTTGGGGATCCTCTATCCTTTGATTCTATTTCAGAGAGTGCTTTCAAAAGAAACTTCCATCTAACTGCATCTTCCTTAAGCTGGTTGAAGGCATCCATTTCCGATGTCACTGATAGTAAGTAAATTCAGATTCTACCAGCAATAAATTAGTGTATATGTAGAGAAAAGTTTGAGATTATTTTTTCTTTTTCACTTTCATTTCTTTTCAGGATTGCTCATCCTTCTATCTCCAGAGTCTATGAATTTGATTTCTGCTTACGATATTCCATCTCCTGGGCACATACTTATTTATGGACCTCCTGTAAGGATGTATTGTTTTTGATTGAGCCATCATTAGGCTGCATCTTATGTATCTTTCTATTGACTTAGATCTATAGCAGTTCTTCTGCATGAGCATGCCATGTTGATCCAATTTATGTTTTCCGAGTTTATCATCTTTTGTAATCCACAAGAAAGTTGAGATTAGATAAAGGCACCAGAGCTCCTGAATATATCAGTGCATAACTATTTAATGGATCACTTAACTTCAAAGGCTTAGTTTCTTTTGATTGTCAAAGGCAATGCCAATACAGTACTTATAGGTGGTCTTTGGTAGATGAAAATTGTACTTTTTCAATATGTCAGATTTTAAAGAATATATGGTGAAGATTGAATTTAACAAGTGTGTATGTGCATTTAGAGAATAAGACCTTTGTCATGTTTAGGCATGTAGGTCAGTCACTCACAAATGACTAGGTTTTACTATTTTGGATCTGTAGGTTGATGTTTTTTTTTGTATAACCTCATTGTTTGTTCATGAAATTTGAAAATATTGGCATTTTGGACACACTAGTGCATATTCTAAGGTGAAAAAACTTATAGTACGATTATTGTTTATAAAGAAACTTCTCTTGAAAGGAGGATCATATTCTATCCAGTGTTGTAAAACTCGGCCTGGGCGGGCGCCTAGGCGCCGCCTAGGCGCCAATCGGCCCCCAACCGCCCCGATTTTGTGCGAATCGGCACGATTGTGGCGGGTGGCCGCCTAGGCGGCGCCTAGGCGGGCTGGGCGGCGACTAGGCGGGCTGGGCGGCGCCTAGGCGGGCTGGGCGCCGCCCAGGTCAGTTTTTTTAAAATTTTTTTTTAAAGAAATTTGATATAAAATTATAGAAAAGTGGGATTCGAGGAGAAATATGGTTAGTTTATTTCTGGTTTCCTAATAATGACAGCAAATCAAATCAAATCTGGTTAGCTTATTGAAGCTCAAGGAGGAATATGGTTAGCTTATGGATAGCCTTTATGACTTGGATCTGTTTATAGTATTACCAAAAATACTATATACCAAAAATATTATATGCCAAATACTATATGACTTGGAATAGTACTATAAACAGTAAAAACGCCTAGGCCCCGCCTAGGCCCCGCCGAGGCCGCCTAGGCGCTAGGCGGTAGTCCTCCGCCCGACTACCGCCTAGCGATTTTTACAACCTTGATTCTATCACTCTAGAAGATAATGCTAACTAATATGATTAAAAATGGTTGCTAAGACATTGCCTTACTGGATGTGCATTTGTACTTATTAATCCATTTACTATAAAAAGTGCCTTATCTTGTTTATTATGTTTATGGATTATTATTCTGGGCTACTGTATTTTTAATCTTTTATTGGAAGTGTAGCCTTAATTATAACTGTTATTTAATTCAGATATGTATTATTTAATTCAGGGGTCTGGAAAAACTACATTAGCCAGGGCTATTGCTAGGCATTTTGAAGTGCACAAAGAAATCTTAGCTCACATGTAAGTGAATGAACATGCTTGGTTGTATTGTTCTTTGAATGCTATTCTAATTCTTATTGGAAGTGAAATCTATCTCAAGAAAATGTAGACATTTAGAGAACTCACTGAATACTGTTTTCACTGGTTTCCGTGATGAATGTTGTCCTATACAGAATTTTCATAAGCTGCTCAAAACTTTCTCTTGAAAAGAGTCTGACTGTGCGACAAGCAATTGCTGAATATATATCTGAAGCTCTATCCTGTTCACCATCTATTGTCATTTTTGACGATCTAGACAATATCATTTCATTTTCTTCGGATGAGGGATCCCAACCATCCAGTTCAGCTACTGCTCTAGTTAACTATGTTATTGATATTTTAGATGAATATGGGGTAAGTTTTGTTCTATGGTCTAATTGTCTTACTGAGCAATTTAATTGTCGTTTTCAAGTCCAAATAGTATGACTTACAAGGCTAAATTATTGTTACTTCTCCTGTGCTGCATTAATCCATTCTGAATAGAATAGGAGCCGAAGTTCTTGTGGATATGGTCCTGTTGCTTTTGTTGCTTCTGTGCAGTCTCTCCAGAATATTCCCCAATCTTTGAGTTCTTCAGGTTCAATAATTTCTTGAATTCTAATTTATTTATTTTTAAAACCTTGTATTGGTTTTGTTTGATTGAACCATCATTGCTATTATCATATTTCTCAGGGAGGTTTGACTTCCATGTTCAACTAGTTTCTCCTGCTGTTTCTGAACGTGGGCAAATATTGAAGCATGAAATTGAAAAACGTGCTTTACTGTGTCCTGATGATATAGTCTCTGAAATTGCTTCAAAATGTGATGGATATGATGCCTATGACTTGGTATTGATTTTTTTTTTGTGGAATTAATTTTCTTTACCTGTCTTTTGTCCTTTTGCATGTTTCTGGACTTCAATGCAAGAGTTACATGATCCATGTTCAACTTGTACCCACAACTGATCGGTCAAAAAAATTTCCTTTTAAAAAAATTGCTTCATCCGTCCTTGCTCCATATTCCAGTTCTTACAGTAACAATAATAAATTGTTCTCCTTTATCAATTAAGTAATTATTTGTTATATAAGTGCTAGTGGGCTGAAATACTACTTGTTTGATTAGTAGCTATCCTTATTCCAAATTAATATATTTCTTTACTCTTTCCTATCGATATCCTAACAATTTTTTCTTCCATAAATACGACATTATCCATTTTAAATGTTCTTATTTTAAGAGAGAGTTGTGGGGGGTTTGTTTTTTATTCTTCTTCCAAGTTTGGTATTGATAACCTTTCATGACTATGAGGTTACTGCACATACTGTTTTGTCAAGATCTGAAAGTTTCACAATGTTTTCTGTTGCCATTAATTCTTAAGCAGCACATGCTGTATTGGAGTACTTATGCTAAACCATTGAAATATGTGCAGGAAATCTTGGTTGATAGGGCTGTACATGCTGCTGTCAGTCGTTTTTTGCCTTCTAGAGTTGATAAAGATACAGAACTTCTTCTGCAGAAAGAAGACTTCTTGCAGGCAATGCATGAGTTTGTTCCAATTGCAATGCGTGGTCTAACAAAAGCTGTTTCTGAAGGCGGACACAGTGGCTGGGATGATGTTGGTGGACTGGGAGATATCCGAAATGCTATTCAGGAGGTCTGTCTGGTCTTTTTTTAATGTTATTTTTGGATTTTCATTACAGCATAGGAATATAGTTTTAATGTGGAAGCTGGGAGGACACTTTTCATAATTCATTTTTGATTTTGTGTTCAATTCCTTCCAAACTTGATTTCTAGTGTGTATGTTTAAGTTATTTAGCATGTTTGAGAGAGAATGATTGATATCATCATATATTACGTCTTATTCCTTCATCCTCATTTGTGTTCTGAGGTAATCATACATGTTTTTCATTCTAGCAAGAAAATTCAATGATTTGTTGCACTCACATTGTTTTCATCAATTTTCATGACTCCAGATGATTGAATTACCTTCAAAGTTTCCTGGGATATTTTCTCAATCACCATTAAGATTGAGATCAAATGTCCTCTTGTATGGGCCTCCTGGTTGTGGTAAAACTCACATTGTCGGTGCTGCAGCAGCAGCTTGCTCCTTGAGGTTCATATCTGTCAAGGGACCTGAGTTGCTGAATAAGTACATTGGTGCTTCTGAGCAAGCTGTAAGACATTAGTAGTCAATATATTCTTTTAACAATCTTGTTAACTTGTATGCTATAATTATAGAAGTTGCTAGCAAGAATGTATACATACCATTTTTACTATGATTATTCTACTCTTTACTTAGTCATTTTTACTATGGTTATTTTACTCTTTAGTTACTAGCTTGTTGGATTATTGTACCAATCTACTATGTTTTCCATCAGTATTCTTTTGGTAATTCAAGAACATGCTTAATTGTTTCTTAGGTCCGTGATCTGTTCTCCAAGGCAGCAGCTGCTTCTCCTTGCCTTCTATTTTTTGATGAATTTGACTCTATTGCACCAAAGAGGGGGCATGATAATACTGGAGTGACAGATCGTGTTGTCAATCAGGTTCTCAATAGCACTTGACCTTAAATATGTGTTATTATTCTTTTTAATGGGTACTTATTACTATTGTGCTATATTTGTCTTATAACTTTCAGTTGCTAACTGAATTGGATGGCGTGGAAGCATTGACAGGGGTGTTTGTGTTTGCTGCTACTAGGTGAGTGTTCTTTGAATTGATTTATTGAATTGCCAAGTTAACTTATGTTATTCAAGGAAAAAGGTGAGTTCTCGTATACAAATGACAATTTGGTATGTTAGTTTTTTCATGAATTTTTTTATTACTTATCTTATTCTTTTATCGTGGTGATGTTTTAAGTTTCAAATTAACAATTTCCTGCATACTAAATAACTTCTTGGGCATCAATATATATTTTCATAGACAATACTGGAATGTTTTTGTTATGCATGGTTAATGATTTAAGAATAGTTTGAATAATTGACTGTCATCTCCAGTGTGATGGGAACTTATGATCATGTTTCTTTGTTTTTTCGTTTATTCCTTGGAATTCATACAGTTTAGTGTATTGCTAAAATTAAGATTTGCTTTCTACGAGTGGTTGTATCTGACTTACTGATACATTGGATAGCTGGAACATGAAGTTTGGAACTGGATGGTACCTATGTCTCAGGGATGCTAATCAAGGGTGGTGATTTGTATCATTATTATCATATCGATTCCCTGTTATCTAAGTCGATCCTTCATGGCTAATTTATGTTTGAACAATGGCTCAATTCATGAATTGAACTTTATCTGCTCCATTTTAATGTTTAAAATTACACTTTTTAGACATGCATGTTTTGAGATCAAGCTATAGCTTAACAGTACTAGTGAACATAACAAACACAATGTGGCATGAACTCATGCTTATTTGCAAATCTTAATATTAGTCGAACTATGTATTTTTTGATCAAGTGTTAAGCTTAAATATAGTCAAATTACTAATTGTAGTCTATACACTTTGCATCCTCTATAACTGCAAGTCTTTTTCAGTTAAGAATGATGTTCTTCGTGAACTTATATATGGCGGTCTAAAATTATTTGTTGTTTTTCGAAATTGTAATTCTATATAACTTATTATAGTTTAAAAACAAATAAATAGTAATCATCTGCTAGAATTAGTGGATAGTTGACTAGAAACTCACCTTGAGAGGACCAATCATTACAACACTTCTTTGTAGTTTCTTAAATTCAGTAGATTTTTATGTTTTATTTTTCATTTTTTGATCGTGATTCTGGTCTCATTTATTTATTTATTTTTAAATATATTTTGGTCTAATAGTCGGCCAGATCTACTTGATGCTGCACTATTGCGACCTGGAAGGCTTGATCGACTTCTTTACTGTGGTTTTCCATCCTGGCATGAGCGATTGGATATTCTTAAGGTTCTGTCTAAGAAGGTTAGCTTTCTACCATGTTATTAAAAACAAAAAAAACAGTCATGTCACATTTCTTATTTTATTCTATGGGATTTTCTGGAGCCTCTACATGAACCAATTTGTTATTTGTTCCTGATAAAGCTAACCACTATTTAGGAGGCCACACCTGAGGTCTAAATTGCAGGTAGGAATAGGATTGCTTTTCTTTGCCAGCTAGATTGATTGATAACAAAATATAGTGTTTGTTAATTTAAGTATTGAATCAGTTAAACCTTGATAATCATTGGACAAGTGCCATAGCATGAGGACCAAAATAGCAAACTTCAGCTACTTGTCAAATTTTGTTTACTAGCTTTATTAGTTCTCTTTCTTTTTTTTTTTTAAATATTTCCATTTTCCTGTACTTGCCTTTTTATTTAAAACTGAAATGAATGTGTTATACTCTCAACTATGTTCAGCCCTACTCATATTGTTTTGAAGAATCCTAATAATTTTGTTGTGGATGAGCCTAGCTTCCTTTGGCAAAGATTATTGATCTGGAAACGGTAGCATCAATGACCGAAGGCTTTAGTGGTGCAGATCTTCAAGCACTCCTGTCAGATGCTCAGCTTGCATCAGTTCATGAGATTCTGGATAGTGAAAACAGTGACAAGCCTGGGAAAACACCTGTTATCAGTAATCAGCTTCTGATGTCTGTTGCTTCAAAGGCTCGGCCTTCTGTATCAGAAGATGAGAAACGCAGGCTATCCAGGATTTATAATCAGTTCCTGGAGTTGAAGAAATCTGTTTCTGCACAGGTTTTTTTCTGACCTCGTTCTCGAAATGCATGCACATAAATATGACGCTAATTAACTGGTAGATTTGGTTATTAGGAATTTTGAGTACATAGTTTTAGTATAAGAAGCATGTTTTTATCGATTTGGCTTTTATAATACAAATTTACTTCAGTACAGACAAACTGACAAATTTATTTCACTGGGTTGGTTCCCTTGTCAATATTGCATGTGAATTGATTCTTTGGTTTAACTCGCATAATGAATTAAAACTTGTGCTTTCTGTAAACAAGTTAAATTTAATCCCACCAGTCAGGTTTAAATATTGAGAAGCTACCACCTCCTTGTTCTGTTGTTTGTACAATATTTTCCTCCACCATTGTCATTTTCAAGATTCCTCATGGCAGAAAATTTTCACTGAATTTTTTTTCCTACTACAGACAAGGGATGCAAAGGGCAAAAAGGCAACCTTAGCTTGATAACACCAGAAAGCTCCTTAGCAATCAAATTTTTCTGGAAGCTCGATCTTCGGAGAAAGTGCTTATATATCATGTTCCAGCAGGAAGGATTGTGGCAACAAGTGGCCTTCCTGATGAGAAACAGAACAAGTGCACACATCACAAAGCAAAATCCATGTCTTGGATTCATCTACTTCGGATGATAAACGAATGGATGATTGCGCTCCATAACTATTTGATAGAGTGATACACAGGTTACATAGGTGATTTGAGGTTTCGGTTTTAGTTTTCTATCTTCTTTTTTTTTAAAACTTAGTTGTTGTATTTGAGAATAGTTTGCTCTCTGGTTAGATATGTCTACGCTATATCTATGTAAGATCCATGGCATAGGCGAATATGGAAGAGTAGAATTGTTACAATGGAACTATTTTAGTTAAATGCAAGGGGGAATGGAAACATAAGGGCAACATTTTGTCATGTTGGACAATAAGAATATCATTGGACCGGTGAGAGTGAAATCTACAAACAAAAATTTTTATCTTATGCAAATTGGCTTGAGTGTTTTTGATCAAAATTACTCGATAAGTTATTTTTTAGTTCTTTTTTTAAAAAAATTAGGGTTAAAATTCTATTATTTTGCATAATTAAAAGTACTATCAAACAATTTTAGTCAATAATATAATATTATATATTCTTCACCAAAATGAGAATATATGTGCTTTTATCTCAAAATGGTTATTTTCCATTTAAAATGATCAGAATATTATTCTTAAGAATTCTTAAAATATTATATGCTTGAAATATTCTAATAATTTTTATAATTTTTTTTATCCTGGAACGAGTTAGTGGGAGTACTGAGAAAAATAAATCATCTTTTATCGCATTCAGTTATAATATTTTTAATTTGAGCGAATATTAAAAATGATAAATTGTAGAAAATTTTTCAATCCCCATTTGATCTTTGCTTCCACTCTCTATTTGATAAATTCTTTGCATTTATTCCATGATGGGTTGAGTATAAAAGAGTGAAAATTGAGTATATATTAGTGAAAAATGAATATAAAAGAGTGAAAAGTGAGTATAAAAGAGTGAAAATTGAGAATACAGTTTTTTGACGTGGTGGATGCAATTATATAAACTCAAATTTCTTATTTTTATATTCAATTTTTTTCAAATAAATACTCACAGAACTGTCTTGTCAATCTGGACGGTATGTAAAGAAAATTTTGAATGAGAACTGCATGTAAAATTGAGTTTGAGATTGGGGAGTTTATGAAAATTTTCCCTATTAAAAATTTAAAATGAGAAATAAACACGTTAAAAATTAACATGTTAAGCAGTTAAAACGTAAGTAAAAATAAATCAAATATTGAAATATAAATTTGATGGGCTTCCATTTAGCCCGTAAATCTCGATGATCAACTGAAAATAGAAAAGAATAAGTGAAAATTTACCCAAAAAATACTGGAAGGTGAGGGTAAGCGCGGTAGGTGAAGAGACTCGAACCACCTTCTATAATTGTACCGCCCTCGTTGTTCCTCCGGTTGTTACGCGTCCTCCGCCAGTCCTCTTTCCTCGTTATCTCCGCGACCGGAACACCGACATTTGGGCGTCGGCCTTCGAAAAGGACGAAGATGAGAGAGATCTTGCACGTACAGGGCGGGCAATGCGGGAATCAGATCGGGGCTAAGTTCTGGGAAGTGATCTGTGACGAGCACGGCATTGACGGCACCGGAAGGTACAGCGGAGATTCTGACCTGCAGCTCGAGCGGATCAATGTGTATTACAACGAGTCCAGCGGCGGTCGCTACGTTCCGCGAGCTGTGCTCATGGATCTGGAGCCCGGCACCATGGATTCCGTCAGATCTGGTCCATTTGGCCAGATCTTTAGGCCGGATAACTTCGTCTTCGGCCAGTCCGGTGCCGGGAACAACTGGGCCAAGGGGCATTACACCGAGGGCGCAGAGCTTATCGATTCGGTGCTTGATGTGGTAAGGAAGGAGGCCGAGAACTGCGATTGCTTGCAAGGTATGTTTTTTTTGGACATAATCCGTTGATTATACTCGACGTATTCATGGTCTTTTTTTGGGGGGGGGGGGGGTGAGGGGGGAATGATTTTCGTGAATAAATCTAGAGACCTGAGCCATATTGCTTATCATCTGGTAATGCTGGCCTCCTTTTCGGATTTATGTCTCATTAACGTATACGTGTCTCTTAAAGGTGCAAAATTTGTAAACAACGGCAGTCTGTGATTTTTAGGGGTAAATGGCTCTTGTAATACATCTCTTTAATCTACAGTAGAACAAACAACCTTCGACCCGTAAGTCTTTTTCTTTCCTGTGTTGTGTAATTCTATGTAGTCTAGTGTACTAGATCTCTATATGATAGATGCATTTGATCATTCCTCTCACATTTGCAAGATCTAACATGTGAAATCCCTGTTTACTCCCTCAAGGTTGGTGTACATGTTAATAATTCTTGGTTTTCGATCTTCAGGATTTCAGGTCTGCCATTCTTTGGGAGGTGGAACTGGCTCTGGCATGGGAACCCTCCTCATATCCAAGATCAGGGAGGAGTACCCTGATCGCATGATGCTTACTTTCTCCGTTTTTCCATCGCCAAAAGTTTCTGATACAGTTGTGGAGCCATATAATGCTACTCTCTCGGTGCATCAGCTTGTCGAGAATGCCGACGAATGTATGGTTCTGGACAATGAAGCACTCTACGACATTTGCTTCCGCACCCTGAAGCTTTCAACCCCCACCTGTAAGCGAAACCCACAACTTTAAATTTTTTGATCGTCTTATTGAAAGTGTATATTACAACATCAGTAGTTTTTTCTTGGTAGAATTTATGTTGTGAGCCATTGTTTTCAATTGTTACCTCATTTTTTTTCTTTTCTTCAGCTATGGCTTTATTTATCTACATTCAACAAATGATTATTAGAATTATGTTGGACTTGTTATTTTCTCAATGATCCAAATAGTCATAATTGCATATTGTTCTTGTGCTGTTTGTTCATACATTCATTGTTTTTTTTTTCTCTTTGCTTCAGTTGGTGATCTGAATCATCTGATCTCTGCTACAATGAGTGGTGTCACATGCTGCCTCCGTTTCCCTGGACAGCTTAACTCTGATCTTCGCAAGCTCGCCGTAAACTTGATTCCATTCCCTCGGCTCCACTTCTTCATGGTAGGATTTGCCCCCTTGACATCGAGGGGATCCCAGCAATACAGGGCGCTCACTGTTCCCGAGTTGACTCAACAGATGTGGGATGCCAAGAACATGATGTGTGCTGCTGATCCCCGACACGGTCGATACCTGACTGCCTCAGCCATGTTCCGCGGCAGGATGAGCACCAAGGAGGTCGACGAGCAGATGATCAATGTGCAGAATAAGAACTCTTCCTACTTCGTCGAGTGGATTCCAAACAATGTAAAATCAAGCGTGTGCGACATTCCTCCCAAGGGGCTGAAGATGGCTTCAACATTCATCGGCAACTCGACTTCGATCCAGGAGATGTTCCGCAGGGTCAGTGAGCAGTTCACAGCCATGTTCAGGAGGAAGGCTTTCTTACACTGGTACACCGGGGAGGGTATGGATGAGATGGAGTTCACTGAGGCCGAGAGCAACATGAATGATCTGGTGGCTGAGTACCAACAGTACCAGGATGCATCAGCTGATGTGGACGATTATGAAGAAGAGGAAGAGGAAGAGGAAGAGGTCCAGGAAGGTTAAGCTATGACTTCACTCTTAGAATCTTATTGCTGCATAATGTGAGCATTTAGTTGTGTTTGTGTCATCAAAGGCGTGCCCTTTTTATACCCTTTGTTAGTGTTGTTTGTGTGGATAATCCTTCTAAGGTGAGACTCGTGTGTTCCGAGAGCTGTGTGGTCTTGTCATGCCGCTGTATCATGGCTTTGTTTGACTTTTCCCTGACGTTACTGTGTTGACTTGATTGTAGAATTGTACTAGGTGACATGCATGTGAGAAATGGACCTTACTTTCCATAAAGCTATATGAGATTGTTCCCATGATTTCATCATGAGCTGGCCTTATCCAGAAATGGATGGATTTGAAATACTAAATAACACAATACTAATACAAGCAATAAATATAAGTTCATAGGGGCAGTGTTCTGAAAATTGAATCGGGAATCGGGAAGATTTTCGATCCGAGTTGACTTTAAAAATCGGCTACTCAAGAATCTAATGCGAATCGTTTTGAATCGGCCGGGAACCGATGAACCGGATAAATCAAAAATATCGGTCAAATCGGTTTGGTTTATTTTATTTTTTATTTTTTGATTTTTTTTTTCCTATTGCAGTTATGTTTTCATAATGAAAAATAAAATATCAAAAACCTAGTTTACTTTCACCCAAAGTCTCAAATGAACAAACTTGTCGTTTGCTTGCAAGAGAGCCACCACCGTTAACCTATCACCGCGTCGCCTCGCCTCTACCAGCCTCGCCGCGTCACCCCGCCTCCACTAGCCTCGCCGCGTCGCCCCGCCTCCACCAGCCTCGTGGCGTCGCCCTGCCTCCGCTAGCCACGTCCCGCTGCCAGCCTCGTTGCATCATCATGTTGGCATACGAAGGCAGCAGCAGTATATGACATATTTGGAAAAGTGATTTTACATGTGCTTTACTAGTGTCCTCTGTTTAAGTGTTTATTGGTGAACAAATGCTATCGTGATATAATTTTAACTTCTAATGAGATTTTTCAATTTGTATCCAGATTTCTTCAACCCAATAGTTTTAAACTTGAATTTTTCTTTGAAACTAACTCTTTTTTCAAGAATACCGTGCTGAGTTGCAAACAAAAACATATCTGATCCGGTCGTGTAAGTTTTTGGAGCTGATTAGGGGCCCGGTCGGATTGGATTTGGGTCAGACAAAGTGGGTCGGGTTCAGTATCGGATTAGTGCGCTAGATATTGATCTGGCTAAGAGGATCAGGATTCGAAGCAACTTGAGACGGGGCCCAATCAGTGGCACCCGAGCAGACGTACCTGACCGAGAACTTTAGCGGTCGGGAATCACCGGTCGGGAAAGTTTAGTCGGGATAAAACAGAAGCGTTTTGTCAGATCTCTTCATGAGTGTTCGGTAAGCAATAGGCCTCCCAGGTGGGGTCTCCCGGTCGGGGTCACCCAGAGTGACAAACCCAGGGTGGTCGACCCCACTGACAGGGTGGCCGACCCAGAGTGATAGGGTGGCGACCTAGAGTGGCCGACCCAGAGTGACAGGGTGGCCGACCCCGAGTGACCGAGTGGCCGACCCTGAGTGACAGGGTGGCCGACCCCGTGTGGACGAGTGGCCGACCCCGATTGACAGGGTGGCCGACCCAGAGTGACAGGGTGGCCGACCCCGAGTGGCCGACCCCGACTGCCAGAGTGGCCGACCCAGAGTGGCCGACCCAGAGTGACAGGTGGCCGACCCAGAGTTACAGGGTGGCCGACCCCGACTAACAGGGTGGCCGACCCAGAGTGGCCGACCCAGAGTGACAGGGTGGCCGACCCAGAGTAGACCCGACCACGGTTCGGAACCGACGATTCGACGGTTCGGAACCGCCGGTTCGACGGTTTGTGGGAGGTCGACCCTTAACCTTAACCGCCCAAGACGGTTACGGTTCACGGTTCGGAACCGCCGGTTCACGGTCCGGTTCACGGTTCGCCACGGTTCGGCACGGTTCAAGATTATTATATTAAAAAAATTAAAAATTAAAATAAAAAAAATAAATTTTATTAAAAAAGGGCTTGCACTTATATAGGTTGCCTACGTATCCCCTTAGGATATAGGGGAATCAAAGCCCACGTAGTTCTTTTACATTTTTACCCTTTTACATTTTTACATTTCTCACTCACTTGCATTTCCTCCCGTTCCCGTTGTATTTGTTCCTTCGGTATCAAATTCTTCGGCTTCGTCTTCTGAAAGTTGCATTCCTTGGATTCGCTTCTCGGCTCTGGTCCAATCATCAAGTAATGCTTGAGCTTCCAATGAGTCGGGAGACATGGTTGATCGTCGTTCATCTAATATGTTGCTGCCGGCATTGAACGTCTACTCCACAGCAACAGTCGATACTGGAGAAGCTAAAATTTCATTTACGATCACGGAAAGAACGGGAAAGCTTTGAGCCTTCTGTGACCACCACTTCAAGATGTCGAAGTCTTTGTTGGTGCCCCGGTTGATTTTGATGTGATCAACTAAGTTAGGTTAGGTCCTGTTGGTTTTAATCCCTCTGCTAAGTGTGCAGGAACTTAGGTACGGAGGAAGTCGAGCGTAAGACGCAGCGGACGAGAAGGATTGCACGGGGAAGTGAGCTGACGGGCTCGGTGCAATCTGAGAGACGCGAAAGTTGCGGAAGAGTACGCCGGTGGACCAAGAAGGACGTGCGCGACGTCCGAGGGACGAGAAGCCGGAAGGAAGCGCGCTCGAGGGGCGAAAGGTCGGAGTCGGGTTCGGGTGAGCCTAACTTCGGTTGGTCAGAAATCACCCTGAAGATCTACTTACGAATAGTCAACCAAGTTGCCTTTGATTTGGATGACGACGGCGAATTAAAGTCTCTTATAAAAGTTTTTATATTAAAGCTTTTAATTAAAAGCTTTTTAAAGGACTTTAATTTATAGAAACTTTTATATTAAAGTTTTTAATTAAAAATTTTATTTAAAGACGTTAAAAAAAAGTTTTTATATTTAATTAAAAGCTTTTTAAAGACGTTAAAAAAAAAGGCTTTATATTAAAGTTTTGAGCCGTTGAAGCGTGGATGAAGAAGTTTAATTAAAGTTTTTTTAATCACATGTGTGATTTCAAAGGAGCCGTTGAAGCGTGGATGAAGAAGTCAAAACTTATCAAGTTTAAAGGAGCCGTTGAAGCGTGGATCACAAAAGGATCGACTTACAAAGCAATCGGATTAAAGCCGATTAAAGTCAAAACTTAGAGTTTAAAATCTGGTTGAGATAATCTTAGATCTACGATCAAGATGCAACTCAATCTTGTATCAACGATCAAGATCATATCACTCAACCTATAAATAGGCTTAGAGATTTAGATTCAAAGTAATTCTTTCTGTAATTTCTTTAAGTCTAAGTGTGCTTCAGTTGTAAGGCTTCTCCGCCACAAGGAGATTTTCTGATTGAGCGTTAACCGTCTTGGAAGCAACGACCAAGTTGCAACCAAGTTTTTCTTAAAGACGAGTGCCCTCTCGATTTTATTTCTTAACCGTCTATTCACCCCCCTCTAGCCGGACCAACCCGATCCTACAAGTGGTATCAGAGCCAGGCCGCCGCAGATGGACTAACCGCCAACTGTAGCAAATTTTAAGATGGTTGGACCAGCAATATACCCGCCTAAATTTGAGGGGGAGTTCGCGGCATGGAAACGGAAGATGCAGGTATTTTTTGTTACTGATTATGAGTTATTAATTATTATGAAAAATGGGCTATGCAGCTCCAAAAGATAATGAAGGAAAGATCAAGGATCCTGACTCCTGGAATAAGAAGGAGCAAGTAGACGCAGTTGCTAACGGAAAGGCAGAATTTCATCTGCTGACTGTCCTCCCAGAGCAAGATGTCAACCGGATCGGTAAGTACGAATCGACGAAGGAACTTTGGGAAAAGTTTCTCGAACTGCACGAAGGCACCTCGGAGGCAAAGCTGGCGGGACGAGATGTTCTTCGAAGCCGACTAACAAATCTCCGGATAGAAGATGGAGAATCTGTTGCGAGATTGCATGCTAAGGTAAAAGAACTAATCACAAGCCTCGAAAATCTCGGAGAAACGGTGACCAACCGCGATGCACAAAGGTATGCGCTAAACGCATTTCCGAGAACCCCGGAATGGACCTCGATAATCGACGCATATTATATTTCAAAAGATTTAGAGGTAAGTACGTTAGAACAGTTATTTTCTATTCTAGAACTTCATGAATCTCGTTTTGTAGAAAAGAACAGAAAAGCAGACAATGTCGCACTGAACACAAGGAAGATCCAACTCGACGAAGAATCTTCAGCAGACGATGAAGAAACAACACTAGCGGTAAGAAAGTTGTGTAAATTCATTAATACTAATCGCTCTAAAAAGGTGCAGAGAAAGAAGAAACGCACGATCCGATGTTACAACTGCAACGAGGAGGGACACGTGAAAGATCAGTGCCCCAAACTCAAGAACCAGCCAAAAAAGAAAAAGGCACTAAAAGCTACCTGGGACGAGACTTCGTCAGATGAATCGGAAGCCGAAGAATTCGTTGGACTTGCACTGATGGCAAGTCACCAAGATGAAGATGAAGAAAGTAACAACGAAGGGGAAATCCCTAACTTCGAAACTGACCCGGTAAGTGAGGTATGCCTACTTCCACCTGCTCGAATTTACTCTATACTAAAATCTATGCTAAAGTCGATGAATAAATTAGAAATAGCAAACTCTGAATTAAAAGAAAAATTAGTCACTCAATGCTCATCTGATCTATCTGACCAACTGAAAATAGAGAATGAAAATTTAAAAAATTTAGTAGAAAAATTAGAAAATGATATTGCATGTTTAAGAACTAAAAAGAATTTTTATCCTGAAAATCTGAATTGGTATGTTAAAAATCACAGGGGTCAACTTAGAAAAGTGACCAAGAACTATATTCCTCCTAGATTTTTAATTAACCCTATAGATAGGAACTTATTTTGGGTTCCAAAGTCTATTTTAAGTTGATTATTTTTCTTTCTATTACATATGCGCTTAATTATCTGACATTTTTTTTATATTAGGAAATTTAGTTTGATTAATTGTTACTAAATAAAAATTATATCTCTAACTTTTCCAAATGCATAATCTTGTTGTCTATCTACGAAGAATTTTTTTTCGGATTTTTTTAACACGTTTCGAATTTTCATGATTTTATGTTCAAAATTCGAATCTTAAATATTAAAAATTGAAAACAAAGTTATTTTCTCAGATATGATTTTTCCATGATTTAGATATAATTAAAAGAATTTAATAAAATTTTTATTCGAATATTTGAAGCAATTTTGAATTTTTAAATATTTTTTCTTCAAAAATTCTATTCTGTTGGGTTTTAATTTATTTTTAGACTTGTTGATTGAATTTAAGATTAAAAATTTTTTGTACAACCCCATATACCTATCATCGTTGTATACAAAATATTTCAAATTTTTTAATTGATATTTCAATTTTCTGTAAATATTTTACTAAAATCTGATTTTTATTTAAAAAAAAATTCGATAGAAGGATATTTTGACCAGATCCAAATTTTTAGAATCTTTACATCAGACGTTGAATCTGTCAAATTTTTTTTAATTTTATAAGTCAATTTTAGAATTTTAAACATTAAATTTCGAATTACTAAATTAAAAGGTGGTTGATATTAATATTTTTCTTTCCTTTTTTTTGCTGTGATCAAAGGGGAGAGTAGCCTGAAGTTCAGGGGGAGATGATAGTTTTGCATGTCAATATTTTTTCCTATGCTTAATTGCTTAATGTAGTTTTACTAAATTCCTTATTTTTTGGTTTATCCCTAACTAAACTTGGGTTGATGCACATCAAAAAGGGGGAGATTGTTGGTGCCCCGGTTGATTTTGATGTGATCAACTAAGTTAGGTTAGGTCCTGTTGGTTTTAATCCCTCTGCTAAGTGTGCAGGAACTTAGGTACGGAGGAAGTCGAGCGTAAGACGCAGCGGACGAGAAGGATTGCACGGGGAAGTGAGCTGACGGGCTCGGTGCAATATGAGGGACGCGAAAATTGCGGAAGAGTACGCCGGTGGACCAAGAAGGACGTGCGCGACGTCCGAGGGACAAGAAGCCGGAAGGAAGCGCGCTCGAGGGGGCGAAAGGTCGGAGTCGAGTTCGGGTGATCCTAACTCCGATTGATCAGAAATCACCCTGAAGATCTACTTACGAATAGTTAACCATGTTGCCTTTGACTTGGATTACGACGGCGAATAAAGTCTCTTATAAAAGCTTTTATATTAAAGCTTTTAATTAAAAGCTTTTTAAAGGACTTAAATTTATAGAAACTTTTATATTAAAG
This sequence comes from Boesenbergia rotunda, assembly GCA_024364735.1. Classification (NCBI taxonomy): domain Eukaryota; kingdom Viridiplantae; phylum Streptophyta; class Magnoliopsida; order Zingiberales; family Zingiberaceae; genus Boesenbergia; species Boesenbergia rotunda. The sequence goes on along the minus strand of JAGFNQ010003088.1, from coordinate 361,270 downwards.
TTTTTAATTAAAAGCTTTTTTTTTTAAGACGTTAAAAAAAAGCTTTTATATTTAATTAAAAGCTTTTTAAAGACGTTAAAAAAAGGGCTTTTATATTAAAGCTTTGAGCCGTTGAAGCGTGGATGAAGAAGTTTAATTAAAGTTTTTTTAATCACATGTGTGATTTCAAAGGAGCCGTTGAAGCGTGGATGAAGAAGTCAAAACTTATCAAGTTTAAAGGAGCCGTTGAAGCGTGGATCACAAAAGGATCGACTTACAAAGCAATCGGATTAAAGCCGATTAAAGTCAAAACTTAGAGTTTAAAATCTGGTTGAGATAATCTTAGATCTACGATCAAGATGCAACTCAATCTTGTATCAACGGTCAAAATCATATCACTCAACCTATAAATAGGCTTAGAGATTTAGATTAAGTGTGCTTCAGTTGTAAGACACTACAAGAAAAAATACCTATTGTGACATTTACTTTATGACACTTAATAGTAAATGTCATTATAAACTATTTATAATGACACTTATTAAAATAGATTAATTTTATAAATAAAATATCTGATTAAATCCTTTACCATGACACATTTTATAAATATCATTATAAATTAAACATGTCGACATTATAAATTAATCAAAATTATTTAATTTCTTTAATCTAAACTTTTTTAAAATATGGTTCATATGTTAATTTGGAATTATTTAAGGAAAAATTTAAATTTCGAAATTTAATATATATATAAATATATTATAAAAGTTTTATAAATACCTCTCTTCACCCGTCCCTTTGCCATGCCCTAACATCTCCGCCCGAACACATCCTCGCCGACAAACCTTTCCCCTTCGCGCACGCGAAGACAGCCGGAAGGGCGCCGCCTCTCCTTGCGATCTTCCCTTTCCCCTCTCGTCGCATGTGAACAAGGTTGGAGCGCCGCCCCCTCACCCTCGCGCAAGCAAGTCGCCGACAATCTTCTCCTCTGCGCGATCGGCATTACGATGCCCAGCCTAGCGCGATCGCCGGCCGAGCCAGCCATCCCTCCTTTCGATTGTTGTGGGTGTCGGAGAAGGGCGGCTATGGCGCGTGACCATCACCGCTCGGTGTCTTACCGGTACTCCCCTCGCCATCGTCGATCAACAGGAGCCAGTGCCGACGCCGTAGTGATTCTTCGAGATTTCCCTTTCTTCGCCCTTGCCCAATGCATTGTCGGAACTGTGCCTCAGACCTTTTTCTCCGGCTCTAAGGTAAGGGGCTTAGTGTTGTGGTTGTTTTGCCTTTCTTTCCCCCGGCTGCCTTCTTCGTGGTTGTGTTTTCTACCGATTGTCGCACGCAATGGTTACCTCATGTCGAGCCTAATCAACCTTTGTTTGCAGCTCCTCTCTTCTTTGCGTCGATTTGGATTAGGGGTTTATCGGAGAGGAGCAACTTCATCTGAGGTTGCTATGGTGGCTTGGTTTATCAGATCAGAAAATAAGAGAGCAGAGGAAATCTACGTGCATGGTTTTTTTAGGTATGGATTGTTGGTGTTGTTTGGTCTTGGATGAATTGAGGATGTTTTGACTTAGATCAGTAAAGTGGAACTAAGGTTCTGAGTTTGATTATCATTTTAGGTATGCGTTAGAATAATGTTTACCGTGTTCAAATATACGTGTTTTAATCCTTTAAGTGGGCCGGGTTGGCTTCCTATTCTATTTGAAGTTAGGCATCACAGTTTTTCTTTTGATTAATACAAGTTCCTAGATAATTCATTGAAACGAGTCAAACATCCATGAACAAACAGTGACTAAGTTTATAATATAGCACTTTCCTCCATTGGAGAGATTTAGTGAACTATCTTCAATACTTTTGCTTTTCAGTTTATGCAAAATGTGGGCATCAGTAAGTTTAACTTTGACTTGTTTGTGTTCATGTGTTCATGAGCTAAACTTGTCACATATTCATGAACAATAATAGAACTTGTTGGCATATCTGTGTTTGCTTACCTGAGCAGATAAGCAAACACAAATATGCTTCTCTATTTGCTTACCAGTTGAAGATGCTTGTTCGTATATTGGGCTCTGTTGAAACTCCTTGATCAGCATTACAGAGGTATTGCTGTTGCAGTTGGCCAGCAGATGTTACCAATTAAGGTACTTTTGTTTTGACCAATATATCAAAAACGTGATTATCTGCAGATATTTAGTTATTGACGGGTGATGGATCTGGCCACTCACTCTTATCACATGTTCTCTCTATTTCGAAATTTATTTTTCACTTTAATGCTTGAAAAATCAACTTGTGTTATGGTACACTGTATTAATGTCGCTCTACTCAATCGATAGATTTGCTTCTAAAAATCCATCTACATCAACACATGTTTATGAGGCAGATCTACATCTGATACATTCCCCAAAGTGTTGACATGAAAGGTTACCTATTAACCTATCTATTTATTGTTCACCCATAAAATTGGATGTGCATTCACCAATACCATAAAANCAATCTTCTCCTCTGCGCGATCGGCATTACGATGCGCGCCCAGCCTCGCGCGATCGCCGGCCGAGCCAGCCATCCCTCCTTTCGATTGTTGTGGGTGTCGGAGAAGGGCGGCTATGGCGCGTGACAATCACCGCTCGATGTCTTACCGGGACTCCCCTCGCCATCGTCGATCAACAGGAGCCAGTGCCGACGCCGTAGCGATTCTTCGAGATTTCCCTTACTTCGCCCTTGCCCAATCCATTGTCGGAACTGGCGCCTCAGACCTTTTTCTCCGGCTATAACTAGGTAAGGGGCTTAGTGTTGTGGTTGTTTTGCCTTTCTTTCCCCCGGCTGCCTTTTTCGTGGTTGTGTTTTCTACCGATTGTCGCACGCAATGGTTACCTCATGTCGAGCCTAATCAACCTCTGTTTGCAGCTCCTCTCTTCTTTGCGTCGATCTGGATTGGGGGTTTATTGGAGAGGAGCAACTTCATCTGAGGTTGCTGTGGTGGCTTGGTTTATCAGATCGGAAAATAAGGGAGCAGAGGAAATCTACGTGCATGGTTTTTTTAGGTATGGATTGTTGGTGTTGTTTGGTCTTGGATGAATTGAGGATGTTTTGACTTAGATCAGTAAAGTGGAACTAAGGTTCTGAGTTGATTATCATTTTAGGTATGCGTTAGAATAATGTTTACCGTGTTCAAATATACGTGCTTTAATCCTTTAAGTGGGCCAGGTTGGCTTCCTATTCTATTTGAAGTTAGGCATCACAGTTTTTCTTTTGATTAATACAAGTTCCTAGATAATTCATTGAAACGAGTCAAACATCCATGAACAAACACTGACTAAGTTTATAATATAGCACTTTCCTCCATTGGAGAGATTTAGTGAACTATCTTCAATACTTTTGCTTTTCAGTTTATGCAAAATGTGGGCATCAGTAAGTTTAACTTTGACTTGTTTGTGTTCATGTGTTCATGAGCTAAACTTGTCACATATTCATGAACAATAATAGAACTTGTTGGCATATCTGTGTTTGCTTACCTGAGCAGATAAGCAAACACAAATATGCTTCTCTATTTGCTTACCAGTTGAAGATGCTTGTTCGTATATTGGGCTCTGTTGAAACTCCTTGATCAGCATTACAGAGGTATTGCTGTTGCAGTTGGCCAGTCAGATGTTACCAATTAAGGTACTTTTTGTTTTGACCAATTATATCAAAAACGTGATTATCTGCAGATATTTAGTTATTGACGGGTGATGGATCTGGCCACTCACTCTTATCACATGTTCTCTCTATTTCGAAATTTATTTTTCACTTTAATGCTTGAAAAATCAACTTGTGTTATGGTACACTGTATTAATGTCGCTCTACTCAATCGATAGATTTGCTTCTAAAAATCCATCTACATCAACACATGTTTATGAGGCAGATCTACATCTGATACATTCCCCAAAGTGTTGACATGAAAGGTTACCTATAACCTATCTATTTATGTTCCACCCATAAAATTGGATGTGCATTCACCAATACCATATAAATGCATCCTGCATAAATTTGAGTAAGAGATCTTATTAACTTTTTTGCCAATCACAAACCAAACTCCAGCCCTTCCATAAATGCTTTTGCAATAATCTCGAATAAATTCCTAATTTAGATGATTTAAAGAAGCTTTTGGCTTAAATGTTCCAATCATATTTAGCGTCTTCTAATTTTCTGTTTATTTTTTGAGCCTCAAGGTTGACAAAGCTCTGGAGAGCATGGAAGCGGGAGCCGAGCGCATATACAAAGACGAACGGTCATTGCTTTTAGAAGACGAAGCTACTTCAGTGAGAGATTCAATGTTAGTTGAGTGATTAATTTCATATTGAAGTTTTAGAATTACATTTTATTTCCTTCCTTCACCCTTGACGTTATTGTGGTTTCATAATATTGAGTTGTAGCATCCTTAAACATTACTGTATTTCTACAATAAATAATGACAAAATTGTTCTATTCGAAATGCTAATCCAATACAAATGTACATTGGGTAGGGTAGGTTGTAACATGATTATGGTTGCCAAGTACTTCATGCTTTTATTTAATTTTCTAAAAGTTTAAATTGGAGATAGCACAGTTGCTCATAGTACCAGATCAAACTATTGTGGCAGTTAGTCATCCACAATCTTTGGAATTTGCTTGAAATAATTAGAGCTGATTAATTCAAATGAATCTTGATTCATTCATTAGGATGGGTTGTATTCATACTAGTAGAGAAAATAGATTCTATTGGAAATCCTAGAATTATATTGTGAATGATGCTATTCTTGTTCAGTACATTTAGTAATGATTGGCGTATTTATTTATTTTGATGGTTTTCAAAATAAATTTTATTATCTGATTAAAAAATTGTTTTCCAGAATTGTTGAACTAATTTTATGGCAATCTGTAATCTGTTCTTTGGAGTAAAGACCTTGGAGCAACACAGTCTGCATATGCACCCCCTGATAAATCCTGCATCAAAATATGTGGGATTATCAAATGGTCTGATTGATAGATTCTTGCACTTGTTTCTTTGAGAAAAGTGTAGCTGAATAAAAACTAGGGGATGTAAGTTACACTATTGCCTAATAAAATGATAATATTGACTGAAAACAAATCTGAAACATAGCCAATTCAAATGTATAGCAAAATAGTGTTTGCCTTTTCGGGCAGAATCACTCTAATCCTTATGCTCACCCGGCACATGTATATTCCATGATGAGCCATCACCACTCGACATGTTGGTGCTAGCAAAATTTAATTTGCTTTCCTCAGAAGCAAAAACTGCTGAGTCGCAACAATCAACTGGTAAAGATTAGCTTTGGTATTAATGCTGCTTGTTGATGTTAATATTGTTGTTGTAGTTGAAGTGGGAGAAAGTACTTTGATCTTTGATACTCATTTCAAGATTAGCTTTGGTATTATGACAGACAACAAGCAAAGTAGAGGCACCTTTCATAAGATTTATGAATTGGTTTCAAAGCAGACACAATTTAGCTAATACGTGTATCCACTCAAAATTGCATTAGTATACAAATTGATACTTGTAGTTACTTACCAGTATTAGCATTATTTTTTTGTTTGAATTTTATTTCTCTCCTAGATTTTCCTTAGAAGATGTTACAAATTGATGTGTTTGAGAAGTATACCTATATATCATTAGCTGCAAGCTGAATCATCTGTTAATGTCAGGTATGAGCAAGCAGAGTTTATTGAAAGAGAAATGCAAAATATGACTGAACAAGTGAAGTCAATAATTCAAACAGTGAATGCTTCTCAGGTATAATCCTGCAAATGTGTGTCTGATTGAAATCTTGAAATTGTGAATGCTCATTCTATATACACTTGTTTAGGGAGGTGGCCTGGATATGATTGATACCATGAATCCACTTGATGTTGTTGTGCGAATACATGACAATCAGCTGAGCACTCTAATGTCGATAGATGAAACGTTAAGGGCTCTAATTTTATTTCCTTTAAGTACTACTTCATAAGGTTGTGTTCGGCCTTGTATCTCCTTTTTTGCCATTATTCTTGGAACAACAATTTTTATGTGGCTTTTTCACCAACCAATTTGTTAATAATTCAAGAGGTGATGTTTTTATTGTAAGAATTCCAATTTAGGATGGAGGGCATTTTGCAGAACAGTCGAAATGCCGCTCTTGAGGTAACAAAGAATTGAAAACTTTTTGTTATAATAATTGTAGCTAGCAGTCAGTGAAAACAAACAGTGATGCACGGTGTTTAAATATAACAATAAAAGTTATTGTACATACGAGTCTTTCTGTATGTGAGCCATGGAATTCATATGACAAGTCATAAACCATATATATCAGTTTAATTGCATTCATTCATGCCTAGCTTCTTTTTTCATGGTCATGTGCATCTATCTGGCTTTGCTTGTAATAGTGTATATGAAGAAACTTAAATAGCGATATGAATAGATATCTTTTAGATTTAGCAAATTTGAAGGACATCTTTCACTTATCAAGATCAATGAGTTTTTTTGGAGAGCCAATATCAGTATTGTCGAGATTTATTTGTTTTAATTTTATTTCATTTACACATTAATATATGATTTTTTTTAGGTGACAAGAATATTGGATTTTGTTCAAGATGTGATGGTTGAAGATTGAAGATGCAGTAAAGTTTGGAAGTTTGGTTATGTTTTGCTTTAGGAGAGATTTAATTTTTTGTTAGTTCTTAAACTAAATATATTGGGTACATTTGTGATTGTGATTAGTGCATAGATATTTTTTAAGGTGACCAATTTGACAATCTTGTATTGTAAAAAAATTGACAATTATTGATTAACATTTTAATTTTAATTTAAAATTTTTATTTGTGTTTATGTTAATTAGTTATATGCGTAAATATTTATATCATGAAAATATTGAAAATGGGTGATATTTATTAATATATGATATTTTTTGTCACAATAAAACACCAAATCATATAGATAAAAATATCATTATAAAACTCATATGAAGATATTTTGAAATGTCATAATAAATAATTATTAATGATAATTTTAAATGTCCTTATAGACTAATCTAGCAAACATTTATATGTGTCACTATAAATTACATAACGAGACATTTTAAATTAACTTTATAAACTATCATTAGTGACATTTTTTATTATGACTATAAGTAAAATTCAAGACACTTATAATTGTCTTGATAACTAATTTTAAAGGACATATAAATTTGTCATCATTACTATAATAAAACAACATATATAAATGTCATTACAAATCTTATAGTGACACTATTTTTTGTCACTATAACAATTATTCATGCTATTAATATTGTCACTATTTTTATTTTATAGTGATATTAAGAATTGCCATAAATGATAATACTTTAGACGACATCACTATAGAGGACATTTTAACTTAATGTCACTATATCAAAAATGTCAGTATAAGTAATATATGATGACACTTTTCAATGTCATTAAAAGCATTTTTTCTTGTAGTGAGGCTTCTCCGCCACAAGGAGATTTTCTGATTGAGCGTTAACCGTCTTGGAAGCAACGACCAAGTTGCAACCAAGTTTTTCTTAAAGATGAGTGCCCTCTCGATTTTATTTCTTAACCGTCTATTCACCCTCCTCTTGCCGGACCAACCCAATCCTACAGTCTTCGCTATGTGCTTCATTAAAATCAAAAGAAGTCGTAAAATAATTCTCAAGTTCCTGTGTGGAACTTGAGGATCCTCGTGGACGTTTCGTCCGTTCTTTTAATAAAAGTTGGGCTTTTGTAAGTTTTAAATTAGTAGTAGTAGGTTGTTGTGTTTCAGAAATATTAGTTTGTGTTCCATATTTAACATAATATTGATTATAAAGATCATATAAATAATTTTTAATATTATATACAATATTAGCTGGATCCGGAGAGGAAGAATCCTTAATAGGAATTAATGCGTCATAATATAAAGTTAACATTTCTTGTAAAACTTCTAATTTAAATCTAGGATCTAAAGCAAATGCAATTAAATAAATTTCAGGAATTAAATAAAAATATTTTTCCCATTTAGTTTTCATAGCTATTATACATAAAGTTAAAGCTTCATCATTTACATGTTCATTTAATATTAATACTATACTGCAAAAATTTACTAAAATTAAATGAGCAGTAGGATAATAAACACCAGAAAGTTGTTCAGTTGCATCGTTAAAAACTTTTAAAATTTCACAAATACTACTACAAATATTCCATTGTTGTGAAAATAAATATATATTAGTATTACTATTTTGTGCAAAAAATAAACATAATAAATCTTTATATTGAAAAGAATCTTGTAATAATTGATATGTTGAATTCCAACGTGTTGGAACATCACGTGGAAATTTTTTTGGTCGCATTCCATTAGCTTTACAAAATCTACCGCATTGTTTCATCATAGATGGATGAGACCATAAGTATGAAATTGCGGTTCTAATTGGTTGAATATAATTTTGTAAAAGTTTTAATCCATCTTGAACACATAAGTTTAAAATATGGCATACACAACGAATATGAAAAAATAAACCACCAATGACAGGTTGGCAAATAAATTTTAATTCATCTATTGAAGCGGTATTAGAACTAACATTGTCTAATGATATTGAAAATATTTGATGAGTCAACCCATATTCTTCTAAAACTATGTGTAATAATTGTGCAATATTATGAGCAGTGTGTGATTCATCAAAAGCTCTATAAGCTAATAATCTCTTTTGAAGGATCCCAGAGTTATCAATCCAATGGCATGTTATACCCATATAAGAATGAGTTTGCCAATGATTACTCCAAATATCGTAACATAAAGAAACTTTATTATTTAATTTACTAAATTCTTCAATTAAATTCTTTTTTCCTTGTTTTACTAATATTTTAATTGTGCGAGTTAGTGTAGTCCTAGGTACACGTTTAGCAGCAGGATTAAGAGATTCTTTACACAAATCTTCAAATGTGCATTTAGCTCCAAAACTAAAAGAAAGATGTTCTACGGAAACAAATTTAGCTAATGATTCTCTTAATTTATTATCTGAATATAAAAATAAACCAGAATCAGTACTACTACCGCTAGAAAATCTAGATAATTGTGTTTGAGAGCGGTCAAGCCCATATTCTGTCGGGTGCTTCGTTTCTACATGTCGTTTCAACGACCCATAGCCGCCGTCGGCTTGGAATTTGTAGGAAGCATTACAATGCTTGTATTTTGCACGCATTTCTCCCGACGGAAGTGTGACCTTCTCAAAATGTTTAGTGAAAATAGACGATTTTAAAGGAGGATTATCCCGAACCTTAGAAGTAATCGCATCGGTACTTCCTTGCGTTTCGGGGATTGGAGGGCGTTGGGGCTGAGCCTCGGTCTCATCATTGGTAGATTGAATTTGAAGGTTGGGATCCTCGTATATGCAATTTCTTTTCCCCTCCGAGATCGAGATGATGAAGCTCCGTGACCTCCTTCCATTATCGTCGATGAAGAACGCGGAGAGAAGTTGAGAGTTAGAGAGTTGAGAATGAGAGATTGAGAGAAGAGAAGTTGTTTTGTGAGTGAAAATGATGAAATGAGCTCCCTATTTATAGAGTTCGGATCATAACGGTCACTAAATCATAGCCATTGATCAAAAAACGGGCAAATGATCTCATCCGTCCAAAAAAAAAAAATCAAAAACTGCCCAACGGCACTGAACCAGCGGTTCAGTGCCGTTGGAACTGGCGGTTAACCGCCGGTTCACGGTTCCGAGGGCCTGAAACCGGAACCGGCCCGGCATCCTACCGGGCCGGTTCCGGTTCGGCCCGGCGAACCGGGTCAACGGGCCAACCGGCCCGTTGACCCGGGCCGAGTCCGGGCTAGACCCGACCCGGGGTCGGGTCTAACCCAGAGTGACAGAGTGGCCGACCCCGAGTGGCCGATCCCGAGTGACAGGGTGGCCAACCCAGATTGGCCGACCCAGAGTGACAGATCTAGGATGACCGACCCAGGGTGGTCGACCCTAGAGTGAGTGAAGGGTCGCAGCAGCAGTAAAGATCATTCGAATCTCCCCATTGTCAGAAGAGGATCTTTAACATACTTATAACCTGACAGAGCCGCCAACATTATTGGGGGTTAGAGGGGACAACCTAGACAGACTGTCAGGCGGTTGTGGCAGTCTCACAGAGCAGCTAAGGCTTCCATTAGTTCAGTCTGCCAACTGACCATTCCTTAATGAGACATGACAGCTCTGACAAGGTAGAGAGATTCCCCTCCCCTATATAAACCTCCCTTGGGGCTCCAAAGTAAGGATTTGCTGCCATTTTGCAAACCACACTATCACTTTGAGAGCTTTTTTTTTGTCCGAGCCGAGTGACTTAAGCCTGATCCCTATTTGAGCCCGAATCCGATCCCCGGAGTTATAGCAGACCGGGTCGTCTTAGTCAGACCGAGTCATCCGATTGAGAATCGGTCTTCGCTTGTCGACAGGATCAATATCACATGCTCGACCTAGTTGATCCAATCTTGAAGAAAGTAGTTGGATAAATCGTTAGTTTCATATATTTATATAAATATATGCTTTATCATATACCGATTATATCCCGATTAGATCCCTAGTTAAACCTCTAAACCTTTGAACCCTTGTCTCGATCGGTTCAATGTCTGTTCCGATTTTCGAAACCTTGCATAGGGGTGATAGGCTGCACCTCTTATATCGGCAACGCACTGCTGCGATTGAGGAGGTGGAGTGCCCGGATCATTTTTGGGCGTCCAGACCTTAGGAGGATAGTGGATACGCTGTTGATATAGAGGGGTATAATAGATATAGAGGGTATAATATGGAAAATGATATCCTCTGTGAAAAATCTCAAGGAAAAATTTAATGAATGATGTGATATTTTATATGCAGTGATTTTTGACGGGTTCATTGTGCTCCCCAAGGTATAGTTTGATTGGGGGCGGTGGTCGGAGGCTGCCGATAATATCCGAGCGATAATCGAATATGTATATTTAAAATATCATATCATTTACCGAGCGTTTCATTAAATTTATTCATTGAATATATCAGAGCTCGTATAATATATCGCTTCCTGCGTTCTTAACACTAAATTCTTTTAAAACACTTCGAATTGAGAAAACTACTAAGTGTTCTACAAGGATAATACCCAATTTCGATTGACTAGATCCACTCACAAAGAGAAAGTACAATAAATCTATGATAATGAGAAATGCAACCAAACCAATGAGATTTTCAATCATGTCTCTTCACAAAAAAAAATTAAAAAACAACACGAGAATAAACAAATATATTTTCCAAGTGATACATATTTTTTCCCGTTTAACGTTGAATGGAATCATTCATTGAGACAAACTAAAATTTAAAGAATTCCAGTTTAATCGATTAAACTCATCAAAATTTAGTTTAATATTTAGGTGTTGAATTTGAATAGCATGATATATTTAGTTGACTAACAAACCCATAGTCAACTTAACAAATTAGCACAAAGTTTTTTCAACTAAATAGGTTTTGAATCACCTACGTATATCAACAAAAGTGATGGACTAGTCCCAGACAATGATGTAGCAGTAAGTCACCATATCAATTTCTTAAACATTTACAAATTTAATCTCAATTTCGATTAATTAACATTTATATTTTTTTAATGGATGATTAACTTAAGAACCTAGGTTGATAAACCATCGTTATTAGAGAGCTTCTCGATTATGGTTGGTGTCAACTAAAAATATAAAAAAGAGTGACAAAAGACTAGTCGAATGATAAGCCTAAGAATGTTGGTCATGTAAATGTTATTATGAGCGCTTTCCAATTTACCATGATAACTGATGGAAAACTTTCGTAATTAATCGATTCGAAAAATTAAATATTCGAATTATCAAAAAAAAACAAAAGATTAAGGTATTAATTCAAGTCATCTTCCCAAGAATTGGTAGACTAAAATTAACACAAACCTAAAGTTTGATTCATGTTTCAATTATACTCAACCGACCAATAATCATTAACAATGACACAACTAAAACACCAAAACAACATCTTTAAGATTCCTAAATCAATTTAGGATGCTCCAAAACATTTAACAAAGCATCTCTTCAAGTTACTGTCAACTATCTAGAAATCTCTAAATTGAACATAAATAGACCTCGATATGAAGTGTGCGAAACAAGGAACATAACCCTAAATACCTTACTATAAGCCTAAATGCAATAGGGACAATAAGCCCTCTATGTAATTAGACTTGCCCTAAGGGTGTGTTTGGTTGAGGGTTATCCTTAACGAAAATCTTGTTTTGTTTAGATAATCAACGATTCCCAAGTAATGATTCATGCCGGACACGCACTACTAGAATTTTTGCATTCAACAACACATAATCGACAACGGTTTTTTGATAAAGTGTTGTCGTATGTCAATTTAACAACAGTTTTAGTATTAACCGTTGTTGTTGTTGGTCTGTATACGTAAAAAGACAACAGTAATAACAAAATGTTGTCGTATGTATACTCAACGACAACAGTTATAAAATAACTGTTGTCTATAGGCGGGATTTACAACAACTGATGTGATAAACTGTTGTCTATTATGACAATAGACAACAGTTATATTAAACTGTTGTTGTTGTATTGTTGTGCTGTTCAAGCAATAAACAAAATCAACGGTGGATATCCAACTGCAAAAAAACATCCCCGCCGAGGCCTTTTCGTTATAAATATATGTGCCTGTGCCTTTTCGTTTTCATGCCCGTGCCCTAATCCATCCCCGTCGAGGCCACCTTCCCTTCTCTTCGTGCACGTGGATCGCCGCCGCCCACCACCGTCAGCGTCGTTCCTCTCCTCTGCTGCTTCCCCCTCGCACAGCTTCCGTCGACTCACCTCTTCGTCTCCAGCTCAAGCGACGCAGTCCACCGCTGCCTCTCTTAGGAGGTGGGTTAGAGTATGTCAACTATCTCTCTAAGTTTTCACAAAGTGATTCACACCATCCATCACCTTTAACTATCTCGACATTCACCTTTAGCTGTGTCTGGTTCCCCATCCCTAGCATAAAGGCCGACGAGAACTCGAAGACCATCCAGATCAATGTGGGCTTCCTCACCAAGACCTTTCCGCATGATTTCCATGATCTTTGTATGCCCACAAGGCTGGGCTCGACGTCGAGAGGTGGATGGACGCAATTTCTACGGGCGCAGCTGGGTCAAAGTCGCTCGAACTATACGGAAAGAGGATCTTGAAGAGGGACATGGAGGCTGGGTTCTACGTACACGACTTTGTGAAGGATCTTGGCATTTGCTTGAAGGAATGTCAGAGCATGGGACTAGCATTGCCAGGTTTGGCGTTGGCGCATCAGCTGTATGCCTCACTCATGGCACACGGAGAGGGAGAACTAGGGACTCAAGCACTAATTTTGGCCATTGAACGACTCAACAATACCCGTTTGGAAGGATAGCCAAACACACACTCGGCACGAACTCTGGTACTGGAAATAATCATTTCCTCTCTAGTTCATCAGTATGTGTTTGTTTGAATGCCTACGTGATCCCTGTTTAATAATTTCAAACCTCTTCCTGTTTCTCTCAATATTATCTGCTGGTTTGGGTGCAATTTACTTGGTAATAATGTTATGTAAGTGCACTGCCTTTGAAATGAAGACTATTGTTCCAGTTTCCGTTCCATTTTTACTCAATTCTTTGTTAGGAATATATTTATGTCCATCACATTTCCTTATTTATGCCTTATTGAGAGAAGTCCATTGATTTCAAGATTCTGGTTGTAAACTACAAGCAAGTTTTCTCTTTAACATTAGCCAATATTTCCTTTGCAGTTGGTAATCAGGCAGCCCATTGGTACAATCAATTATCCAGGAGTAGAGAAGGGGCTTTATGTAGCTTCTTCATCAGGTCATTTTCTTTCTGATCTAGACTATCAGTTTTTATTTTTTTTCAGAAGTATTTGTTTTATTTTCATCTTGAGCAGTAAAAGTGTACACAGGGAAGCCAGCACTGAGCAGAATGCAAGTTCTTGAAAGATATGATCAGAGAAACCAAACTTTGGTGCAGGTATATGCTCAGGATCTACTTACTATATTTTCCTATGTTCTTATCCTCATCAAGGTTAATCTTCATTATTGAAACTGCATGTGGAGAACTGAATTAGTGAAGCCTCTTTATCTTTTTTGCTTCAGAGCGTATACTTGTTAAGTTTTCGGATGTGGGTTTATGCTCAACTTTTTCAATGCATGTCAGAAACTTAAAATCATTAGTCTCCGTTTACTTTTCATAACTAATGCTTTGCTTGCATAGTAGAAAACAGGAAATTTTGAGGAAGGGGCTGAATAGTAGCAGATATAGTAAATTATGTTCCTTTACTAGTGAATGAACTACAATAATATTTCTTTTTTATGCAAGCATTATCATACTTTCATTTGCCTCACTCATTGCTGTAGAGGTCATTCTTGCTATTTTACTTCTCTCATATCTTATCCTTTTGATTTTTGATATTTAACTCTTAATTCTTTTGCCACATTCATCATATATTTGAACTCTATTTTTTTGTAGTGGAACCATTTTGTTCCATGTGTGCAATCTGCCAAATGCTTATCATTTTCAAGATACTATGGATTGGATCATCTTTTTTTTAGATAGTTTAGCCTGGCATGTGTAAGCTACAACTGTCTTATGATTTCTTAATATGTCCTTATTGGAATATTGAAAGGTTGAGATCCATTCTGGTCGACCACATCAAATTCGTATCCATCTTGCATTTGTTGGCCATCCACTTGTAGGTGCGTTACATTTGAATTTCTTTTTTGTTTGTACTGGAGTTTCAGTTGTATGTTTCTTTGTTAGGAATATATTTATGTCCATCACATTTCCTTATTGTGATGGACATATAGTTCATTATCATTTATTTGGCTGTGATCACACAATGATACTTCTTAATTTATCATTGTAATTATGGTTATACACTTACTTTCAAATGAGGCATAACGGTTCAATTTAATTTCCCTATAATTGCAGCTCCAAAATAACAAAGAAAATTAAGTAGAAAGAACTTTATCAGTCAGGTAATATGGTCGTCTGAGTATTTTCCTTGAAAAGTGGTTGCAAGGCTGTAAATGTCTAGATAAGCCAAGCTAGCAGTTTCCTTATAATTGCAAGTGCTGATACATGCATATCATTTTTGTTTGTTTGTTTGTTAGTTTGTTATTTTTGTTGTTTGTTGATACATATCTTCATGGATCATTTTTTATTGGACATATGCATTTAATAGATTAACTAATTAGAGTGTTTGTTCTCTTTTTTCCAGCCGCAGGGACTTATTCGTGATCATGTTCGAAGTATTTCCCTTAATCTGACCTTCCAAGCTATAATTTTTGTGATTTGAACTTCATTGTAAGTTTATTTGGGTCAGAAGATACTTGAGTGGTTTCGTCTGTAAAAAGATTTTTGGACAGAAGATACTTGTGTGGTTCCGTCTGTAGAAAGCTTGTGGTGGATCTTTATTATAAATATGTTGATGATGTTTGATATATATAGTTTTTATTTCGAGGTTAAATTATTGCCTTTTAATTGAAAATATAATGGAAATATCTTTGTTGTCAAATTGGTATGAAACTGTTGTGGAACAGTACAAATGCACAACAGATTTTTTAAAGCTAAACTGTTGTTGTAGATAAACGGTGACATACGACAACACAGTGATAAAACTGTTGTCGAATATAATAAAAGACAACGGTGAATATGGCATACGACAACGGTGAAACACTGTTGTGAAAATAATAAAAGACAACGGTAAAACACGGTTATAAAAACTGTTGTCGAATGTGATCTACGACAACAGTGGAAAACAAACTGTTGTCGTAGATCACATTCGACAACAGTGATTCACTGTTGTCGTAGACCCCCCCTTTTACAACATGGCCTTTAACAACAGTGGTATTTGGCCTACGACAACAGTGATTCACTGTTGTTAAATGCATTTTTTCTAGTAGTGACGTTAGCAAAAGGGGCATGTAATTCGAAATCGAAAAACCTTAGAAAAGTAAAAAATTTCTTGATTCTCAGGTCATGAAACTTATCTTTCCAAAATTATCCTTCAATATTTATATTTAAGATAAAAATAACTATCATAATTTATTAAATTTCGAAGGCATTATTCGCGGTCGGCGAGTGCCGGCCGACAACCACTGGCGATCGGCGTCGTCGTTGGCGGCTACCGGCGTCGTCGTTGGCGGCTGGTAGTTAGCGTCGACCGCCAACGACCGGTGATTGGCTATCGATGCATAAATTAAATAGAGAAAATTAAATAAATTAAATTTAAAATTTAATAAAATTATCTAAACAAATTCTAAAAAAATTAATTTTATTTATTTATTATTATTATATATTTTTAGATATTTTAATTTTTAAAAAATAAAATAAATATAATCATCGATTCGATGACTGATATAATTTTTTATACTTACTGAGGGTAAGAACATATATAATATCATCTTAATTTTCTTATTTTAAATTTAGATAAGCATATAATATCATTATACTTAAATTGAACTAAGGGGTAATATGGTAAAATATTATATTATGTTATAGATTATTATCTTCAAACAAATAAGATTTTGTTTGATTATCTAAATTGAGCCAAATAACTTTAGGTTATATTTCATTTTACATAACCTTGGTTATATGATTATTTAATAATCACATAACTAAGATTATATATGATAATTTGAACCAGACACATCCTAAATATTTTTGATATTAATTAAAGATCTACCCGTACCCCAAAATACAATTCACATAGATCTCAAGTTAGTATTCAAGTTTGACAACTTCATTTGCTTTGCACTCTTCAATGCCTTCATTCAAGATTAATATCGTCCAATGACCAACAATAGGTATTAAAATTGCAAGTCCAAGGCAAGGTCATCAGTCCAAACCATTTGAATTAAAACCACATAGGTAATCTAAATATGATAGACAAACAATATTATCCAACACATGCAACTCATCTAAATGGGTTGGGGGCTGGTCTATTGAAGGATCTCAATGCAAATTCAAAAGTTCCAACAAGTCGACTCTCTCTTGAGAGATGCATGTTGGATTTTATCTCCCTGTTTGGTGGGTTCGGATTGATATCATTGCGGATCAAACCTATTAAGTGATCTAATTAATTATTATTGTTGGCTTGTATTATTAGATGATCCTGTCGTAAAATGAGATGGACTCCCAAGAGTAAAGCAGACCGAGTACTGCTGATGCTGGCTCCGACCTACAAGAAAAGGACCATTAGTAACCCACCGGAAAAAGTCTTCGGCAAGACCCTCCGACGATCAAGTCAGTCCCAGCAAGAGAAGAGAGCAAAAGTAATAGAACAGTGGAAAAATGCTATCGCACGTGTGTACCTGCGAAGTGGAGAGCAGAGGAGCTTATATAGCCGAGGGAGCTGACAACTTTTGCCCAGTCTGCCATCTTTTGTCGAATGCGGGAGCAGGGCAAGGTGTGACATGTGGTGGCAGGGTAAGGTGACACATGCTAGAATAAGGCAAGGGGCACTGTCAGCTCGCTGACAGGTGTCGGCAGGCGCCACTCGGTCTGACACAAGCGTAGCTTGCCGTGGTACGGAGTGCAGGGGTATGGTAGTAGGATCATGGTGTCAACGGGATACTCGCGATTCGGGCACGAACGGTACCAGGCCTGCGCCGACTCTCGTACCACGTCTGTTAGTGTCGTGTCAGAGAGTAGGTGTCCATGGGGGTATGCCACAAACTTTGACTGGGCCGGGAGCGCCGACCAGCTGCGCTAAGTGAATCCTGGCCCTGCGGCCATCACTTCCGAGTTAGGGAGCGCTCGGCCTCGACTGCCTCGACCCAGCCCAGGGTCGGGCGCTCAGGGGGCTCGGGAGTTCCCTGGCTTGGCAGTCAGTGTTCCTTAGTGTCGTGTGTATATCAATCAGGGTCGGGCTCTCGATCGACATTCCCGAATGGGTTGGGTCAGGCTACATCCGCCCCGCCACTGACTCGGACGACTCGGCTCGCGGGGACCCTGGCCTCGACTCATCCTGACGTGGCGCCAAGCTTACCGACCGAGCTACACATGAGCTAAGTCGGGATCATTAGATATGAATTTACATGTATAGAACTCGTTAATCTGATTTATTATCAACGGAATAAGTTCCATTGCTATAATTAAATAGGGCATCGACCAAATCCATTGGAAAGAGACCAAATCCCTATACTCCGCTGGATTGGATAGTTTGAGAGCTCTCTGCTACCCATTGGTAAGGAGAGTACGGTGCTATCGCCCAAATCCCTACGAAAGATCCATGCCTACGGCTCGTTCGCACGAATATTGAATTATGCGGACGACACAAAGACGATGATAATTTCATCGCATTCATATGCATAGTCTTTAATTTATATATTTACTTTCGGCGGTGGATGTTATTAAATCGTGTATGATTTTATCTTTGTTGAAGTCATATGGTTTTAGAATTCAAGATTAGAAAATTATACATCATTGTTCCTCTCATAGTCGTACCTGTGCTCGTCGAGGTGTAAAACGAATAATAAAAAATGTTCCTTTTGTTATAGTAAATAATTATAAAATTTAATTTGTACAGCTTGCCTAAGGCCGAGATCAATGTGGTGGCTTCAAGCAGCAGTAGGCGATAGCCATCACGTTAAGGTCACAGTTTGCACGAGCGGTCGGCGACACATGCTACAGCCACCGTGCCACGCGATTATATCATGTGAGCGGACGTCGGTCACCGGCCAACACTGCATGCGAATAATCGGCGTGATTAGGTCGCACGAACGATCGACCACCGTAACACCATTGCTCGATTTTGGCGCAATTGGTGCCGTCGTGCATGTGCTGCAAGACGAAGAAGCCAATGAACAATATTAGAATTACCTTTGTGCCTTGGTAGAAAAAACGTCAAAGAATAAATTGCTTGTAAAGAAGAAATAATCGTGCATCGGTGTGTGAGAATAGGATTTATAATTAATTTTTTTTAAAAAAAAGACCTCTTCCTAGGTTGGGCACTGAGACTATTTTCTCTCTGGTCTCATAGGAGGTCCAGCCCTACTTCCACTTCACTAAAGATGCCTATGATGCCTACGACCAGAGAAACTTCGATGGGCCAAGTCCAATGACCTTATTATTGAGACAAGTGGATCGTATGATCTTTCACAAATCAAATAATAGAAGGATGTTAATTCGATCTCATGTTAACCTAGAAAATTTTTGATTGCACACTATTGGTAGGGACATGATCATGTCCTCAAGCGGAGAAGAATAAATAGTCTGTCGATCAACAAAAATTTAACAAATTTATTTCATTTCCAGACCGGCCAAACTAACATGTTTTATTAATATTTTACTATTCTTTTGCCTTCCATTGTCACGTGTCCCCAAGTCAGACATCATTCTCAAAGTCGGCTCATGTCGGTCATTTGATTAAGATTTATCCTACATAGTTGAGGAACCCAAAATTCTCCATATCATGACAGTAAATATAACTAACAATAAAAAACTATCAAGTTAAAAAATTACAAATAGCTTTCTGTCTCCTCCATAGTTACATTTAATTTTAATAATGATCAAACAATAGATGCCTTATTTGTAACACTTGCCAACAATTTTATATTTAGTTTATCATTTAGAGTTGCTTAGCATTTTCTATTTTAATAATAAATAGAATTAATATATTTTCATTATTAAGAATATTTATTAAGTCGAATCTATGTAAAATAAGTTTAAAATTTTGTAACTAATTATACTTATATAAGTTACTTTATCAACTTCACTTCAAGTTCTTAGATGATTCGATGGTTCAATTTTAGCACTACGACACATTCTCCATATACGCCTATATTTCGGCCAACATGATGATGCCAATTTGGGCTTGGGCAGTACCAATGAACTCACTCCATGTTACATGTTCTCAATGGCGGAGTCGCCCAGGTGATCTATTCGGTGTGGGCCACGACCCACAAATGTCGACGCCAACACCGTCATCCTGAGTTACTTTCTCTTTCTCTCACTTTTTTTTTTCTTTTTTCCACCGTAAATTCATATTTGTCTTCTTCTCATGGCCGTTGAGCCCCGGGCTACAGCCCAAATAGTCGTTAACCTGGCTTTGCCCTTGCATGTTCTTCCTTCTTCAACTCTGATGCCTCAACTCGAACAGCTTGGAATGAAAGAGATAGTTCCCTAATTCGCGTCCAACTCTCACCTAATCACTTTGGATCTTGTCTCACAGCCTTAACTCTTGTCTCATTACATTAATTGCACAATGAAGATTAACTCCTAAGTTTGACAAAAACACTCACTGAATTTAATGAGTTCACAAACCTCATGGCTTTCAATCAATATCTGTTTGACTGTTTCAGTTCTTGCCAATTGCCATTGTTGTGATGGTGAGGCCCTGGCCAGTTGTGATGATGAAGATCAATAGTGCCCTATTCTGCCTAATTATTGCATGTAGCCAACTGTGGATAATGGTTTGATGATTAATTTCCACACACAAGTTTTCTAAGAATTCATATTCATGATGCCACAGCACAATCAACTGGAAGAAAAGTTAGTTGCTGAACTTAGAGTTGGTCTGTTGTTGCCGAGAGAATCAGAAAAGAGAAGCCTGAGGAGAAAGCAAACTAATCTAACAGTTCCCTTATTGTTTTGTCGTCCTGATTGAGACTCATCCTAGAGAGGTACACCTCACAGGATTATTGCTCAGTTGATTTCTCAATCTGCAACGTGATCCTGCCATTTGATGTGCTGCAGCAGTACGGTAGTCTGAATAGTACCTCAAGTGGCAGACACAGAAGATGGTTCAATTCAAAGTATGCCACCAAAAGGAGAGTAGATACATCTTGTTTAGACTATACAATAATTCAATATAATGCAGCATAGAAGCATTGAAGGTATAATCTCTGTGATAAACCTTGATCTGATCCGGTCTGCAAATAAGAGATGGGTTCACTCTTTGGAGTATTCGTGGCCGAGCTCTCTTGGTAGGTCAGATGCGTGTCCGATCGGATCTTATCGAGTCGGCTTTTGTCGGATCTTTAGGTTATCGAGTCGGTAGTTGTTGGGCCGAGCCACGCAAGGACTCTGGTGAAGGTTTTTAAGTGAAAAAAGATTAGAAGGGAGGCCAAGGCGGATCTTGACAGAACCCCGATGCTCAAGTCAAATTCCGAAGGAAAGTTGAGAGGAGGAGATAACAAAGTGAAGTAAGAAAATAATAAGTTGTGTACCTCTCAATGCTGCAGCACTCGCCCAAAGCAGTGTTAACTTGAGTTGCACTCGTCGTAAGTT
Source organism: Boesenbergia rotunda (assembly GCA_024364735.1). Lineage (NCBI taxonomy): Eukaryota > Viridiplantae > Streptophyta > Magnoliopsida > Zingiberales > Zingiberaceae > Boesenbergia > Boesenbergia rotunda. The sequence continues at coordinate 340,012 of JAGFNQ010003088.1, read as the reverse complement.
AGGCTAACTTAACCCGAGCTCTATTTTAAATCGGTTTGATCGGAGCCCCCGTTGATCAAGTCTTGGGCATGCCACGTGGCTCGGCCACATCAAACCTAAAGAAGAATCTCTTTAGATTGAGGGACAAATTTACTTTATAAAAAAATATTGGACCAGGTAGCAGATGAATCTAAGGTGACCGGTTTGGTCTCACGAAAATTTCTCATCGGTCACCAAGATAAATCGGAAAGCGTTCGCGGTGGGAGGTCTAGAAGCCCAACGCCCCAGGGTTAGCGCCTCATTCGGAGGAAAAATTCCTGTAAAATATACTATAACTAGGTATAGAACCATGAATATCTGGGATAGCGACTAGTCACCCTATCACTGCACCCGAGGCTGGGGGCACAAATGCATGCTATGGCCTCTAATGTAATGTTAGGATCAAACACAAATACTTTTAGGGAGGCAAATAATTAAGGAGCAAGTTATTGGCCCCATGAGAACAATGGCAGAGCTCTTGATGCAGATGCATAACCTGCTGCTTCAAATGCATGCAGCATATGCATGCACTGGGCAAGTAGAAGCTAGTATGGATATGTTTTATATACGTGTGAAAGAAAAAGAAAAAAGAAAAAATGATTTCAAGAGGCTAATAAGAGAGGTCTACTTCACCAATTGGCATGCAAAATGAGCACATTTAGCCATAACTATCCTTGTTAATTACTTCATTTAAGCTATTGCTTTCTTCTCTCAAACCTCTCTATCACACACATTTTAAATTCCTTACTATCATTCTTTAAGTAGTTGACTTAGCTCCTTATATCATACTCTTAATTGGCAATCTTCTTCTTCTCGAACACGATATTGTAGAAGCACAAGAGCATGAGTCACTTGAGCATGATGGAGGCAAGGCTGCCTCCGGGATTCCGGTTCCACCCGCGAGACGACGAACTAATATGCGACTACCTTGCCAAGAAGGTGAAGGGGGAGGCAGGGGATGGCAGTGTGCATGGATACTCTATGATAGTCGATATTGATCTCAACAAGTGTGAGCCATGGGATCTTCCTGGTGCGTGATATATATAATTTCTAGTATATTTATGTTCAGATGTTACTTCAGTTAATCATCTACTAAACTCTGGTACTTTTATCTCCTTTCTTTCATACTGCATATCAATGGAATTCTTTCTCATTTTGAGATTGATCCAGAGGTTTTGCTAGAATATAATGTCTTTTTATTGACAAGTGGTTATTGACTTTTCGATTTCTGAATAAGTAAATTCTTGTTCTTCGAATTTTTTTTTTCTCTCTTAAAAAATGATATTTTGATGAGATAGAAATGGCATGTGTTGGGGGTAAGGAGTGGTACTTCTTCAGTCTCCGAGACCGCAAGTATGCAACGGGTTGTCGAACGAACCGAGCGACTGAGTCGGGCTACTGGAAGGCAACCGGAAAGGATCGCATGGTGAGCCGAAAGGGTGTGCTTGTCGGCATGAGGAAGACATTGGTGTTCTACAAAGGTAGAGCCCCTAAGGGCACCAAAACTGATTGGGTCATGCATGAATTTCGCATCGAAGATTCTTCTGATCCATCCAAATTCTATTCCAAGGTACATGTTATATCGAAATTCAATCCAAAATACAATCACAAATATGAAAATCTTTCGAAAACTCGATAAACATTAACTTAGCACTTATGATTGTTTCCATTCCACATGAGGACTGGGTTTTGTACAAGGTGTCCTTCAAGAGCAGATCAACGATCACCAAAATCGACATCAACAATTGCCAAGATGAGACTAGTTGTTCTACTTTCTTGCCACTCATGGACACCGACATTACCTTCGATCAAATTCCGCATGGTCTTCATGGTTATGGGCAAGTGCCCTGCTTCTCCAATCTTTCAGATGGTCTTGCAACTTCTCCGACAGCGCCAACCAATGTAGGTCCATTCGACAAGAAGGATCATCCTCTAGATAGCAATCAAAGGAACATAGAGAGCTACTTGAGAGACGATAGTGCCTCTTATTTGTGGGGTTCCTTTTGAGCTTACTAGTGTGGTAAAGTGGTGTATTAGCAGTATGATCAATAAAAAGGAAAGTTTGCTCTATGTTCCAAACAATAAAAGAAGAAACCAGGGATTTGTGTTCTTAAATTCTATACATTGTGGTTGATTTACTGAATCAAGCCTATCTGTGATAGCAATATAGAACATTGTAAGGAATGATCAATTGGTTAGCACTTGGAATCATCAATAAAGAGCATATGATACCACTAACGACCAGAAAAAAAAAGGAGCCATTAGCTCATTTATCATTTTTCACTTTGCAAACTCATTCATAGTTTTCTTGAGGATACAATCTCATCTTCCCCGGCACTCATTATATATGAGTTTAGGGCATGCAACTTGACTGTATTTCTATCATTACAGTTTGATATCAAGTTTTTTGATATGTGCACAAAGACAATATCCATGGTTAAAAAATATGTGATTTCTTTAGTCAGCGTCACTTTGGAGCAACTACCAAGTATTTGTTACAATTTGAATATTGACTAGGACTTGTTCATCTCATATGGTTAATCTTTATATAGAGTCAATGTGGTTAGTTTATGTGTTAGAAACTCTATCCTAATGATGTTAATTAGATTGAATATCCTCACAATGAGAGTTTTTAGAGCTTTTCCCATTATATAGAACATATCAGAGATTTACAAGGTCAGTCATAAATAAAAGTTGATTTCTAATAATTACATCAAGGAAGTTATAGCTATACTAATTACAATAATATTAAGGAAGTTACAACTATCATATATTTACGACTATAATATTAGCTAAGGTATGATATATGTTGTCAATTAAGGCATGATATATATTGTCATCCCTCCTTAAATTAATGAAGGTTGATCTAGAAGTATCAATTTATACACTAGCTAGAAACTGATGATATTGTCAGGTCAAAGCTTTAGTAATTACATCAGCTATCTAGAGGTCAGTGAAAATATGAAAAAGAGAAATAATATGAGTGTCCAAGGTTTTGCGAATAGAATGACACTCCACTTCAATATACTTAGTACGCTCATGGTAAATAAGATTAATAGCAATCTGAATGACACTAATGTTATCGGCGTGAAGTGGAGTAGGAGTAGACACAGAGAAACCAAGCTCAGCTAGAAGGCCACAAAGACAAACAATCTCAAAACAAACAACAGACATAACACAATATTCAAACTACGTAGAAGATTTAGAAATACAATCTTGCTTCTTGCTCCTCCAAGAAATCAAGGAAGTACCTAGAAACATGCACCAACCCGTGACAGGCAAGTATCGGGACATCTAGCCCAATCCACGTCACTATAGGCGACAAGATGAAGAGGAGAACTAGTTGAAAAGAACAATCCACGACAAGATATCTTATGAAAACATCAAATGATTCGATGAACAACATCTAAATGTAGATAACGGGGATTGGTCATAAAATGACTAACTTGCTGAATAACAAAGGAAATATCCAATCAAGTAATAGTCAAATAGTTCAAGTTGTCCATCAATTGGCGAAATATAGTAGGATCAGAAAAGATCACACTCCTCACAATGGTACTTTGTGTCTACCTCTAGTGGAATATTTATAGAAGAAGCATCTTGAAGACCAAATAAATTAAACAAATCTTGTAAGTACTTATGTCGATGTAAAAAAATTACTAGAAGAACCAATATGAACTTCCAAACCCAAGAAATACGTAAGAGGATCAAGATCCTTCATATGAAATAAGGCTTAAATATGTTGTTGTAAACGAGCAATTAAGATAGAATTGACCTCAGTGATAACAATATTATCAACATAAACTAGAAGAATGACAATACGAGTATATGCCTTGCAAAGAAACAAAGATAAATCATATTGGCTCTATTGAGTGAAAATTGGAGCAAAGTGGATTTGAATTTATCAAACCATGCTTGAGGAGCTTGTTTTACCCATATATAGATCGCTTCAACTTACATACATCCAAAGATGAGTAGGAAAACAAGCTTGGTGGTAGAACCATGTATATCTCCTCTTTGAGATCACCATGAAGAAATATGTTCTTAATATCTATCTGATGAAGTGACCAACCTTGTAAAGCAACAATTGAAATGATCATTCCAACTATTGTCATCTTGGTAACTAGAGTAAAAGTCTCATTATAATTGATGTCATACTCTTGTTTGTTAACCAAGGCAACCAACCATACTTTATAGCGATATAGAGTACCATCAAAACGGAGCTTGATAGAGTAGACACACTTACAACCAATGACTTTAACATTTGTAGGACAAAGAATAATATCTCAGGTGTGATTGTCCACAAGAGCTTTAAATTCTTCTTCCATTGCGATACGTCAACAATCATGTTTAGTAGCCTCTGAATAACATGAAGGAATAGGAATAGTGGACAAAGTAGTAGAAAATCCATAACAATCAGGTGGATGGGTGATTCTGGAAGAGCATCGTGAAATGACATTTGTGAGTCGATTGTCTATGGAAGAAGTAGGTTGAACAAGCTCAGATGTCGGGTCAAGCTCAGAAAGTTGTAAAATTGGTAGTTGTCATCATTGATACACAAGGTCATGCTTAAATTGATCAAAAGTAGTAAGTATGTCATCAAATTTAGGAAGGATGGATGACTTTGGCTTTGATGAAGATTCAACACGAGTAAAAAAGAAATATTGATTTTTAAAGAAAACAACATGATGAGAAACTTAGTAGAACATGAATCATAGCAAATGTAAGCCTTGTGTGAAATATTATAGCCCATAAACACACATTTAACAAATTGAGTAGAAAGTTTAAGGTGTTCATGAGGTAGCAAATGAACAAAGCAAACACAACCACAAATATGTGTGACAATATAGTTAGGATGCTTATGAAAAAAAATGAAAATATGAAGATTCAAAGTTTAAGATATGTGAAGGCAAGTGATTAATTAAATAAACTACTGCACATAATGTCATGCCCTTAGATATTCATGCTCATTCGAAAATCGGGCAGCATCTCCCCACAACCACACATTTAATATCGATAAGAAAGATATAAATAAAGGAAACAACATATCCAAATTAAAACTCAAATTAAATCCAAAGACAAGCATACCAGTCCATAAATGCATCAACATAACTCCACTCAAAACTATACATAACTCTACTAAGCCAATAAATATCAGATTAATAAAGTAAATACGGAAATAAAGAAAGTACGAAAATAAAGTAAATGCGGGAAAAACTCCAAAAGGCTCGACACCATGGGATTGACAACTGGATCCTCTCTTGACTACAGGTAATGCATCTATCGACTACCTGAAACAGAATTAGATGGTAGGGATGGTGAGTCCGAGCGAACTTTACGGGTATAAGAGTAGATAAATGCATGTCATAATAAAACGGTACAACAATAAAGTAGAAATAACAATATACAGTTTTCTAAACAGAATATCATATATTCATGTGTAAAACTGAATGATAGTTTAATAATAAATCATACATGTATGTCAATCAAATACAACAATTATAGTTCATACAAATATAGTAAACAAAAAAAAATATGAAATGCAATAAATGCACATGATACAATGACATACCCACCCTGACGCCAGTCAAGCTGATGTTCGTCAGCATGCAACTGTGTAGATATGATGCATATTACTAATATGCACAATCAACCAGGTCACAACTATGCAATGATATGAAAAATAAATACCAGAATCAATAAACATGCAACTAATCTACTGGGTAGGGTGTATCTAATGTCAACCAAACTCTAGTTATATTTAATAATTATTCCTAAGTACTCGCATACAAGCGGTACTTTACAGATCAGAAAGATCAACAGTTGAGACTGTATGGACATAAATTTGAGTAGCTCAAAGATTAAGCAAAGAAAGTATCTAAGAATGATATCAAAAGACAAAGATAAGAAAAAATTCCTACTTGGAAACAAAATAAGTCATGCATTTAAGTTCAATAAACTACAAATATAAAAGGAGATCTGCCTTAAATGTAGAATGTATCCAAGTAACCCTCACGTCCAAGTGTCGTACTAAATCAGAGTCCTATATCAAGGATACAGTTTAGCTATTTATATAATTAATTAATTAGCTAAACTATAAATAAACAAAATAAATCCTAATTACAACATCTACTTAATTACTTCTTTAATTAACGATGAGTTCCTTCTTAATTAGGTTTAAACCCCAAATCCAAATCCAAAAAAAAATCCAAATCCAAGGAACCACCATGAACACCAACCCAACTCTCAATCAACACCCATGTAGAAATTGGTCAACAAAACCATTACAAGAACAAAAACCACACACTAATCCAAACCAAACANTATCAAACCCAACTATGATAGGTCGGGTTTGGGCTATCAATCCAAGACCTCCAAGGGCAATGGAAAGAAGTGTGCTGGGAAAGCATACAATCTTAGTAAGGAAGGAAAGTCTAAGGATGACAAGGAGATGCCATCCAAGGATGAAAAGAGTGACCTAACCAAGGACAAGGTGTCCAAGGTTAAAAAGTTCAATTTTGTAGGCCAAGAGTCACCGGTGGCACACCGGTGTGGCCTAGTGTGGATGGAGTCACCTAGGGAGGTGGCTAAAGCTAAGATCTCAAGGGAGAGCTCTAGGAGCCTTTGGGATCTATGGTAAATGGATCTCAATAGTTTTTTCTCCCAAGGAATTAGATGAAATGTGCCAAATAGGGTTGGAAGACTTGGGTAAGTCTTAATCCTATGTTTTGGCACATTAAAAAGGGGATTTAGGGAGAAAAAGAGTGAAAATGGTATTATAATTGAAAGAAATTAGGTTTAATGTGAAAATATCATGTAACCTGATGCTACTAATGGAATATGAATGAGTATGGGAAGAAGCATCAAGGTGAGGTCCAAATTATAACTTGAGCTAAGGTTTTAATGATACACTTTAGAAAGAATAGAATTTCGTGCCAATCTTGGGATCCGGAGTACATTTATTTGGAAACGTATTTTCCCAAGTAGATATTGGCTTCACAAATCTCCCCACAAAGTTTCAGATTTTTTGAGAATTTATGGAATTATTAGTGTATTACTGAATCTCGGCCTGAAAAACTGAGTTTCAGACACCAGTCACCTGCTAATAGGGCAGTCACCTGCCAATGAACACAGAAACATTCTGTGAAGTTTAGCAGTCACCTGCCAAAAGGGCAGTCACCTGCCAATGAATACAGAAACATTCTGTGAAGTTTAGCAGTCACCTGCCAAAAAGGGCAGTCACCTGGTCCATAGGATTCAGAATGAAAGACATATTGGATAGTAAGGAATTGCGAAATTGGAAGATAGGATATAGATTTGGATTAAAAGTCTTGATTATGATTTCATATTCCTTAAGTAAAGTGTTGTCCCATGATTTAATATCTTGAAATTCAAGATAAGTGAATATTTATCTAAGGTAAAGAGATAAGAAGAAGGAGAATTTCATCATATTATGGGCACATATGGAAAAGAAAAGAATTGAGGACAATTTATTGTATAAATTGATAATGGTTAGAATTGGCAAACACAAGGAATCATGAATTGAGTTCAAAATTGATACAACGTGTCCATCCTTAAGGAAATTAGAGAATTGTACCAAAAGTCAAGCACATTTGTGGTTTTCATGAAATCATATCCTTCTAGGATAGGGTATATCCTAGCAAATGTGCTTGCAAACCTTTTAGACTCTCTTAAGTGGTGATGAGTTCTTTTTGGCACTAAGGGAAAGGTTGTTTGGGGCAATTCTTTGATAGTGTCAAAGGGGGAAGAACTTAGAAGTTAGGTTGGGTAGAACTTAATTTGAGTCAATGGTGTTAAGTTGGGTAGAACTTCACCTAGGTAAAATGAAAATTGGGAGAAGGCATAGGTCAAGAGAGAGGTTGCCTCCTAGTTGCCCTAATTTTCATTGTAAATTTTGGGTTTTATGTCCAACTTGGGAATGGTGATAGATACATGGTGAAATGTATTTTTTCCAAGCAGGTATGGGTACCACAAAGTTCTCTACGAAATTTGGGAATTTTTGGAGATTTGTGGAATTTCTGGCGCGTTTCTGAAATTCGGCCAGAAAATTGATATTCAGAGTATCAGTCGACTGCCATGGAGTCAGTCGACTGATCAGGGCTGGTGTGGGTATCCAGCAGCTGACTTGGGTCCAAATGATAAGAAACAAGTGTGTGGGGGATTAGTACACGTTGTTTAGGATCATTGGGGATTTAAAGAACCAATAATTGGGATATTATTGTGGTCTTTTGATGTATGGCAAAGGGGGAGAGATGTTGGGTTTAAGTGGGAAACCAAACATACCTTTGCTAGAAACCCTAGGTTTAGGGGAGCTAAGATTAAGGGGGAGCATGATTGCTCCATTCATGGCGTAAGGGGAACCTTGGAGAGGTTCTTAAAAAGCCTTTGTAAGTCCAATATAGGGGGAGCTTGGGAGAAGCTTTAAAAAGTCCATTTTGGTGAAAATCCTAGCTTGGAGGGCTAGGTGTATAAAAAGTCCTAACTTGGAGGGTTAGGTGTAGGATGCCTTGGATAGGATCCATACATGCATTTGCATATGCATTCATTTTAGCATGGTTTTTGCTATTGACTACTATCTTATTTTCCCTAACTTAAACGTATTGCCAAACATCAAAAAGGGGGAGATTGTTGGAGCAATCGGCCCTAAGATGGTCCGGTGTGACCATGGATTTTGATGCTTGGGCAAAGGGTTTAAGTTAGGATTTCCCTTGTGTACTTATATGTGTTGAGTGTGCAGGTTGTACAGGTTGTACAGGTTATACATATGGACTTGACTGGACGGCCTCGGTACGGTGAAGGATGGCATGAAGGCAAGTTAGAGGCTTGCGTGCGTATCCGAGGAACCTTGGAGAGCAGGGACGATGAGCTGATGGGCGCGGACTTCGAGGCATGCGTGAAGGATGGCATGGAGGCAAGCTGGAGGCTTGCGTGCATCCGAGGGACGGGAGCCGAAGATGAAGAGGGCGCGAAAGCAATAGTCGAGGCTGCGGAGGAGGAGTCAATCGAGTCGTGAGGGTTGAGTGCTGTGTGAATGTACTCGGGAAGGGATTCAGCTAGGGACCAGTCGACTGCCCTGGGGGCAGTCGACTGGTAGGTGGCTGGAACAGGCTGGCAGATTCGAACGTTGTGCTCCAACGGTCAAACCTGCTAGCGGCTGTTTCAGACTCGAGCCCTATTTAAAAGGGCTCGTTTCCTACCTTGTTCCTTGACGAAACTTGCTTGGATAGGGCAAGTTAGTAGTCTTGTATACTCAGGAAGTGTCCTTGGTGTTGTGGCGAGGTTTCTCCACCCACAAGGAGCGACGAGTTTTAGCCGGAGGTTATCCGGGGATTGATCCACCGACGGATTGTTGGATTAGTCACCCGATCAGGTGGATACCAACTAAAATCGCCGTGTTAGCATTGGTTAGTGATTTTATTATTGTTTTACTATTATTTTCGCTGTGCAAACTAACCGTGTAGGAGCAAGAATTCGACGAACCGCTATTCACCCCCCTCTAGCATACGACATCGATCCTAACACCCCCCTCTCTAGCCATCCAAGTTCCAACAAGTGGTATCAGAGCATGGGTCTCTGTACAAGCGGCTTAACATCCGAGAGCTGTCAACAATGGCTTTGAGAGAAGGTTTTAGCACCACTCGACCTCCCTTCTTCGATGGATCAGATTTTTAATATTGGAGGTCTCGCATGAAATACTATCTCAAGACCGACATCGAAATGTGGTTCTCTGTGAAGGAGGGCTTCATTCCTCCAAGAGACACGGAGGGAAAAGAATTAGAGTCTTCCCGATGGTCGGCTGAGCAAACACGAAAAGGAGAAGCCGATGCGAAGGCGGAGGTGACTTTGCAATGTGGAATGAACAAGGATCAACTCATCAAAGTTAGTCCCTTTACAAGTGCAAAAGATTTGTGGAACAAGCTTATCGAACTTCATGAGGGTACCCGAGACTCAAGAATTGCTAAGAGGGACTTGTTCCTCAATCAACTCCAAAACCTCTCTATGAAGGAGAGTGAAACGGTAAGCGAACTTCATAGTAGATTCAAAGAGGTATTGAATGACCTCCACTCCATTGACGAAAAGGTCGAGAACCGCGACTTTGTAAGGTATGTGCTAAAAGCTTTTCCAAGAAATGCTTTGTGGTCATCCATGGTGCATGCCTACAAAGTGTCTAAGGATTTATCAATTGTAAAATTAGATGACTTATTTTGTGAAATGGAGCTACATGAGATGGCTAACAAAGGCCCCAAGGAGAAGGGGATTGCCTTAGTTGCAGGTGAAAAGACCAAGAAGAAGAAGGAGAAGGAAGTCCCTTCATCTTCATCCTCATCCGAATACGAGTCCGAATCTGAGGAGGATGGCAGTGGGTCTTCTTCCTTCGATATGGCAAATTTTGTTAGAAGGATGATGAGGAAGAGTCGACGCTTCAAGGGTAAAGGTAACCCTAGTGAAGTTAAACTTGATAAGTCTAATATTACTTGCTATGAGTGTAGCAAGAAAGGGCACTTCAAGAAGGACTGCCCAAAGCTCAAGAAGAAGGAGGATAAATCCAAGAAGAATAAGAAGGCCTTGAAGGTCACATGGGATGAATCCTCCTCTAGTTCATCCGATGAAGGTAAGGAGGAGAAGAGTACACGGCATGTGACACTCATGGCCCTTGAAGATCAAGAAAGCAGTGATGAATCGAGTGACTCATCAAACGCAGCTTCATCATCTTCGGATGATGAAGAGGTAATTACTCCCGAACTCGATAAATGCTATAGAATAATTGCATGCTTAACCGATTTGTTGAAAAAGTCAAAAAATAAGTTTAAGTCATTGAAAATTGAAGTTGAACAGTTGAAATCCTCTAAGGATGAGGATATTGACGATTTACATGTAGAGATGCTAGAAGATGAGAACAAATCATTGAAGAGTGAAGTTGAGAGACTCAAGAGTGTTCTTGAGAAATTCTCAACTAGCTCAAAGACTCTAGACATGATTCTAAATGCACAAAGGGCTGTCTACAATAGGGCCGGTATTGGTTACCGACCCAAAGAACCATCATTTGTGTCCTTAATGTCTAGGACTGATGTTAGACAATTTAAGACTCCTAGGGTTCAAAGGAATGTAGTCAAGGCATGGGTGTCTAAGTCTTGCTTAGTAGGTGCTTTAGGTCTCAAGATTTGGGTACCTAAATCTTCTATTTTTCAAATTGTGTAGGTTGTGATTGAGGGAGAGTATCTATCAACTTGGTTCGTTGATAGTGGGTGCTCCAAACACATGACCAGTGATAGATCCCTATTCACCACCTTTCATAGAAAAAGTAGAGGTAATGTTTCCTTTGGTAACAATGGTAGTCTTAAGGTCATAGGAATAGGAGACATTCAAATATCCGAATATCTTAGGATTAAGAATGTCCTTCTAGTCAAGGGGATGACATTTAATCTCCTAAGTGTCAGTCAATTGTGTGATGTGGGTTACACAATTGATTTTCAATCAAGTCAATGTCTAATTAGACAACATGACAACTTTGACACGGTACTAGTAGGCACAAGAGTAGATAACATTTATCAAGTTTCATTTAAAAGTGCTACTAATGCTCTTGTTAAGTGTTTCATGTCAAGAGAAGATGAGTCTAACCTGTGGCACCGGAGACTAGCACATGTGAACATGAAGAATATCCGAAAATTGGCCAACAAGGGATTAGTTCGTGGCTTACCAAGCATCAAGTATGAAAAGGACAAACTTTGTGATGCATGTCAAATGGGTAAGCAAACAAAATCTGCACATAAAGGTAAAAGCGCTGTAAGTACATCTACCGCTTTAGATTTACTTCATATGGACTTGTTTGATTGTAGCACCATTATATCATTGAATGGTAGTAGATATTGTTTTGTTATCATTGATGATTTTACTAGATATACATGGACCTATTTTTCTAAAATATAAGGACCAAACCTTAGATATTTTTATTTCCTTTTGTAGAAGGGTTGAAAATGAAAAATCATCAACAATTAAAACAATTAGGAGTAATCATGGAGGTGAATTTCAAAATCAAATATTTTTAGAGTTTTGTCAAGATAGAGGGTATAGGCATGAGTTCTCCACTCCTAGAACACCACAACAAAATGGTGTTGTAAAGAGGAAGAATCGAGTCCTACAAGAGGCTGCTCGAAGCATGCTCAAGGAGTACTCATTACCGGGGTACTTGTGGGCCGAAGTTGTAAACATAGCTTGCTACATGCAAAACCGAGTCCTCATTCACAGATTTCTAGGAAAGACTCCTCATGAACTTTGGTTTGGAAAACCACTTACGGTTAAACATCTTAGGGTGTTTGGTTGTAAGGTGTTCATTCTAAACACCAAGGACCATCTTGGAAAGTTCACAGCAAAAGCTGATGAAGGGATACTGGTCGGGTACTCCCTAGTCAGCAAAGCTTACAGAGTCTACAACAAGAAATCTAGATTGGTTGAAGAGTCTTCTGATGTTGTTTTTGAGGAAATTCCCAAAGTAAATGATCAATCAGAAGATGTTGAAGGAGCTCAATTCAAACTCAGGCAACTGGGTTTGGATGAAAGTCCAAATGTTGTAGATGGTGGTGATGATTCTGATGACGGTGAGCCTAGACAACTCATAGATCAGCCGGATCCTGAGGTTGACCTTGTGTCTAGTGTCACCATTCAAGAAGCACCACCTACACCAAGGACAACTTGGTTAGCCTCTAGTCATCCCCAAGACCAAATTGTTGGAGACATCCATCATGGGGTTAGGACTAGATCATTCTTTAGGAATGAGGCTAATGAAGTTGCCCTAATTACCGAAATTGAACCTAGAAAAATTGACGAAGCATTAAATGACCCCGATTGGATCATTGCCATGCAAGATGAACTAGGTCAATTCGAAAGAAGTCAAGTATGGGACTTAGTCCCTAGACCTAAGAAGACCACCATTATTGGAACCAAATGGGTCTTCAAAAATAAATTGAACCATAAGGGAGAAATCATAAGAAACAAGACACGCTTAGTAGCCAAGGGCTACAGTCAAGTTGAAGGTCTTGATTATGATGAGACCTATGCTCCCGTGGCACGATTAGAATCCATCTGATTGATGCTTGCATTTGCAGCACATCGTGGTTTCAAACTTTATCAAATGGATGTCAAATCGGCCTTTCTAAATGGTTTAATACGAGAAGAGGTTTATGTCGAACAACCTCCGGGGTTTGAGAGTACCGAATTCCCAAACCACGTGTTCAAGCTCAAGAAGGCGCTCTACGGCCTTAAACAAGCACCTTGAGCTTGGTATGAGCGGTTGTCGACATTTCTAATTGAAAAAGGTTTTGTTAGAGGACAAATAGACCCTACACTATTTTTGCGGAGAGATAGTGATGATATATTTGTGGCCCAAGTGTATGTCGATGACATAATTTGCGGCTCAAACAACAAAGGATATTTAAATGAATTTATTGGACACATGGAGAGTGAATTTTAAATGAGTCTAGTGGGAGAGTTGACTTTCTTCCTTGGACTTGAAATCAAGCAAACCCGAGATGGGATCCATGTGCACCAATCAAAGTACACTCAAGAGATGCTCCAAAAATTTAACATGAGTGATTCAAAGGAAGTTACCACTCCCATGGCTACAAACACAAAATTAGACAAGGATGAGAGTGGTAAACCTGTTGACCTAACTCAATATCGGAGCATGATAGGTAGTTTGCTATACCTCACAGCCAGTCGACCTGATATACTTTTTGCCGTGGGTATGTGCGCTAGGTTCAAGTATGTGCCAAGGAATCTCATTTAATTGCTGTTAAACAAATTTTGAGATACCTTAAGGGCACAGTTGGAGTTGGTCTTTGGTACCCCCGTACCGAGTCATTTGACCTAATTGGCTATACCAATTCCGACTATGCTGGGTGCAAGTTAGATCGGAAGAGCACGAGTTGGGGTTGCCAATTCTTAGGATCATCTTTAGTTAGTTGGTCAAGTCGGAAGCAACATTGTGTTGCTCTCTCTACAACCGAGGCAGAATATATCGCCATGGGAGAGAGCGTATCACAATTGTTGTGGATGATTCATACATTAGAGGACTATGGATTAAGCTACAAAGGTGTGCAAGTGTTGTGTGACAACATTAGCACAATAAACCTAACCAAGAATCCAGTCCACCATTCTAGAACAAAGCATATTGAAGTGCGTCACCACTTCATTAGGGATCATGTTGCTAGAGGAGATATTGTACTCTCACATGTAGAGTCCAAATCGAACCTAGCGGACATTTTCACTAAACCACTCTCCGAGAATGAGTTTAGCTTCTTACGAAGGGAATTGGGAATGTGTCGCGCTTAATAGGATTAAAATGCATTCAAAACCCCTTATGATTATTTCTAATTGTTGGGAACAATTATTGGGTAACTTGGGGACATCTCACACAAACTATAAGGGTTAACAAAATATTTTTGTTTGCTAGAAATGGGATGAGATGCTAGGATCAACCTAATTCCTCAAAATGTTAATGCATCCCTTGAGAAATTGGGTTGACGAGATAATAATCACTAAGTTGACCAAGTATGGGGAAAACCAATGCATAACATATGTGTACTTGGCTCCATGATCATACTTGGACATTCCAATCAAGGAAACTTGATTGGAGACTTTATATTGATACAAACTTGGGTGACAATTGATTGAATGTTTGTGTTTGAGTTTGCCTTCACTTTAGTGGAGCAAATTGATTTGTTAGACCCATAAGGACCTTTGATCCTTCTTAAAGGATCAATTATAGTCAAGGGATCACTTCCAAGATCGATAATTTTTATCAGATCTTATCAGAAATCGATAAGGAGTCTGAAACTGAAATTTCAGATCGTATCAGAAATAATCCTGATACCTGATCGGTCACCGGACCGATCAGGAGCATGTCTGATCGGTCCAACTGACCGATCCAGCCGAATTGCGATACCCCTCTGCAATCTCTCTGTGTTGGCCTGGATCGGTCCACAGACCGATCTGGCTCACTGTGTGGATCGGTCCACCGACCGATCAGGAGACCCACGAAAAATCCGCAAACCCACTGTTCGCTCCCTGATCGATCAGCCGATCGATCAGGAGTCTGCCTGATCGGTCGCCCGACCGATCAGGACTAAGCCAGTCCGATCAGGCTGGAGCCTGATCGGTCTGGGCACTCCCAGATCGAACGGTGATCCGTTCGATCACATTAAATTGCGGTTGGTGGACCGATCCACCAACCTGTTAACTCCCATTTTCCCTTACTCCCAAGCCCTAGCCGACCAAAACCCCTCATCTTCTTCCTCTTTTCTCTGCGCGTGAGCTCGAGCTCTTTGCGATCTGCTGCTGAGAAGTGTGAGTTCTTGTGCGGTTGCAACCTTTTCTGTGAGTTTTTGAGAGTGCACTGAGGATCTCGTCCCTTGCGCAAGCTCCCTTGAAGATCTGCACGTTTTTCTCTTCCTCAAGTTTGTCATCATGGCACCAAAGTGAGCTTTTTGCTTCCAATCTTTCCTTACTGCTTACTTCTTAAGATTTGTGATGTTTAGGCTAACCATTTTTTTCCTTGTGGTTTCTTTTTGTGTTGTGACTCTACTCTTGCCGTGACCTTTCATTACCATGACATGGATCTCATTGATTAAACCTAACTTCATTTGATTATTTTCTATTATGATCAATGTCCTAAACTTCAAATTCCTTTTCTTGTGTCGTGGTTTGATCCATTCAATTTGGTATCGTGACCTTCCCATGATCCTACCTACTGATTAAACCTAATCTTGACCTTACTTTCTTGTGATCATTCTTATGATTAAATTGATCCATTCATTCCATCCTTTAGGAAATCCACTAAGGGCAAGGAACCCGTTGAAGGGTCCTCCAAGGGCAAAGGCCCTTCATCATCTGCTCCTTCCCGAAGGCCTCAGCCTTCGTCTAGTTCTCGGTTCCCGAATGCGGCCTTTGAGCAGGCCTTTCAATCCAGAACTTTCAAACTACTTTCGTGTCGGTCTATTGATCGACCTTTCTTGATTGAGCATTGTCCCTCTATCATAGAGGTGATTGATTTTTATAACCTTGATTTCTTTCTCTCCCTCGAACGAACAATCAACTATGACCTTGTTTCTGAATTCTACAATAATCTACAACAAGGACCTCAAGGTGGTTTTGATTTCACTACTCGAGTAGCCAAGAGGAATCTTGACTTCTCCTATGATGTCTTGGCGGAGTATCTGGGCGGTCGACGATCGCCTAACTTTTATTCTATCTACCCAGAGCTTCCCGACCCTTTATTGGCTCCATTCGGGGACGTCACCCCCGACTCCATATATGAGCACTTCTTTGGACACCCTCGACCAGCTGGCCTTGATGAGTTGGGGCCTGACTTTCCGACCTTTGCGACCCTCCGACTTTCTCCTACTGATTATGTTCTTTTTAAGATAATCACGAACTGCATCCTGCCCATAACCTCCAAACCCCTGACTGAGATCCGACCATATCACTGTCTGATGCTTTATGGCATGCACCGCCACATGGACTTTGACATTATGGAGAGTGTTTTTCAGTCGATCATCTCCTATCGCGAGCCCAGTCGTCGCACTGTGTATATGCCGTTCGGTCACGTCATTACTGACTGGCTTATGTCAGTTGGTATTGATGTAACCAAGGGCAGGACAGTGCCCATGGTTAGACAGGATTGCCGATTGGGCAAATGCGCGTTTGCCAAATCTGGTATTGTTGTTGGGCCGGACGATCAGAGTCTTATCTGGAAGGATGGGTGAGATCTTGGCGAGCTTCCTCGAGGCGCACACGTACAGGTACCCGCAGCTCCGGCTGCACATCAGGAGGCGCCCGCCGCTGCTGCTGACTACGACTATGAGCCAGATCCAGACCTGTGCTAGCAGATTTCAGAGCTTGATCGGACCATCCAGCATGATCATCATTTGAGAGAGCTCTGGTGAGAGGAGATCCGGTCTGGGTTTCAGGCTTTCGACCACAGACTGCTGGCGGTCGAGTCTGACGTCTCTGGGGTCCGCTCCAGGCAGGAGACATGGCATGAGGAGTGGCGCAGTTAGGCAGCTGGTCATCCATACCAGCCCTCATCTACTGGAGCTACGCCCTCCGGCAGTACTACCATGGGGTCCTTCATTCCTGACGACACGACTGATGACCCGATGTAGGATGATGACCCCCCCCACCCCCCGACTGCAGATTGATGACTCTGGTTTTGGCTCTCATAATTTGTGGTGCATTTGCTTGTCTATTCCTTGGTGATGTACTTAACTGTACTTTGATGCATTGATATGTATCTAACTATTTGTCTGGCTTGGTTGTATAATGTCTTGACTGTGCTGTGATGTTGTATGATGCATCTGACTTTCTGATTACTTTCTTGTATGGATTGCTATTACATGTTTATTTCTAGTTCCTGCTTTATTCGTACTCCATGTTCATATGATACATATGATTGGTTTGCCATGCTTTATATTTGTCATATGGTTTCATATGCTTTCAAAATTCAATCATACCTTTGGTGTTTTGGGATAACCCCTAGGATTGAGGGGGAGGTTTTATTTTTAAACTTAACAACCCCTCTAGACCCTTTTCGGTGTTTGACAAAGGGGGAGAGTGTGGTTAGTTAAGTTTAGGACGATTACAAGCTTAATTACTGTAGGGGGAGGATCCTGATTCCCCTATGAGTGTGAAATTTGCAACTATTGATTTCAAATCCCTAAACTTAAATCGGGTTGTCAAACAACAAAAAGGGGGAGATTGTTGATGCAGTCTGACCCTGATTGTTGTTTTGGTGTTGACACCGATTTTAGTTTAGGTTGATGAGATGATTATGACTAAGTCCTGGTCGGGGACTGGGCTTTGGATGAATGAAAAGTCCTAGCTTGGAGGGCTAGGTGTGGAAAGTCCTAGCTTGGAGGGTTAGGTGTGTAAAAAGTCCTAGCTTGGAGGGCTAGGTGTGAAAAGTCCTAGCTTAGAGGACTAGGTGTAAAAAGTCCTAGCTTGGAGGGCTAGGTGTGAAAAGTCCTAGCTTGGAGGGCTAGGTGTGAAAAGTCCTAACTTGGAGGGTTAGGTGTGATAAGTCCTGGCTTGGAGGGTCAGGTCCTAGCCTGGAGGGCTAGGTTGGATGAAATCCTGGCTTGGAGGGTCAGGTCCTAGCCTGGAGGGCTAGGTGGATGAAACCCTGGCTTGGAGGGTCAGGTCCTAGCTTGGAGGGCTAGGTTGGATAAAACCCTGGCTTGGAGGGTCAGGTCCTAGCTTGGAGGGCTAGGTTGAAGTCCCGGTGAGTGAGACTGGGCATGGAGTCTTGGTCGGGGGACTGAGCACGAGTCAGGGGAGGCTGGGAGCCAGTTCTCTTGACTTAGAGTGGGTTTGGCCTTGCCTGGATCGGTCTGGTGACCGATCAGGGAAGTTGGCACGGTGTTCCCTCGTGGATCGGTCTGGTGACTGATCCAGCGATGTCTGATCGGTCTGGTGACCGATCAGGGAACATACGGTGACTTTGGCAAACCTACTGATCGGCTTCTGATCGGTCTGGTGACCGATCAGGGAGCATACAGTGAGTTTGGGAACTTTACTGATCGACTCCTGATCGGTCCGGTGACCGATCAGGGATACTGTTCGGATCGTTCTGGTGAACGATCAAACGTCGCGGACTTCTCACTATAACCGATCAGGTTGGAGCCTGATCGGTCGGAGGGTGGCCTGATCGGTCACCAGTCCGATCAGGCCACATCCTGATCGGTCTGGGGACCGATCAGGAGGTTTGGACTGCGAAGCTGGGAAATCACCCTCCAAAGGGGTGGATCGGTCTGGTGACCGATCCACGACTTGGGATCGGTCTGGTGATCGGTCCCGGAGAAGTCACGATTTCTGATTACGCGTTGGCGACCGATCAGGATGAAGCCTGATCGGTCTGAACCCAGCCTGATTGGTCTGGTGACTGATCAGGAGTCACTCTGATCGGTCCGGTGACCGATCAATAGCTGGCAGCTTTAATTCAAAAACGCTGTCAGAACTCTGATTACGTCTGTTTCTCTGCTGATTCACTACTGATCTATGCTCCTAACGTCTGATTGTTGATACTCCATTGATTTGCTGAGCTAATGAGCTGCTAAGTGTGCAGGTTACTCAGGTTTACTTCAAGGGAGTCAAACTGAGGCTTTTGCTACGACAGATTGGGCAGGTTTCCATCTTAGGTTGCAACGGATGCTGGTGCTGCTAGAGCTGTTGACTGGGGCTCGACTGAGGGAAGCTCAGGGAGTCCAGGAGAGCTCAGTGGTAGGTGAGCAGTTGCACTTGAGCAGCTGGGAGCTGCAGAGAGGTGGCTGTGACCTGGCGATCAGTGGGAGAGGCTTAAGGGCTTGGTAGCGATGAAGCCTCAAAAACATTCACTTGATCACTTCTTGCGACAAGTTTTTGCTCCATCACTTTGCAAACACTCTGATTCTTGGAGCAACATACTGATACTTGAGCACTTGGAGGAAACAAGAAGCTTGACGAGTCCATCAGCAAGAAGACACGAAGAAGGGAGTTCTTGCGTGAGATCTGTGCTGAGTGGAGTTCGGGAGAAGTTCTCTTGTGTTCCTTTGGTTCCTAGTGCTTTGTAAGCCTTCTTGTTTCACTGTTCTTGACTTCATTATTTCTGTGAAATGCTGTGGAGAGGTTTCTCCACCGAGAAGGAGGTTCCATTTGATATTCGGATTTTTCGGGGCTTGATCTGCCGACGATCAAGGGATCGCCCACCTCATGGGCACGTCAAGGAGTAGGGGCAAGTTATCCCCGAACCTTGTAAATCCTCTTTGTTAGCGATCTTGTTTGTTGCTTTAGTTTGTTTTTGTTTTCTGCATTTTTGCACTTCTCTGTTTCCATTGTTTCCGCTGTTGTGCTACTAACCGTGAAGTGCAGAGAAACCCTAAAGTGAAAGAAGTTTGTGTCTGACTATATTCACCCCCCCTCTCTAGCCATCCAAGTTCCAACAATCCCCATATAATTTCTCTCTCTTGTTGAGTTCGGATATGATATTCTTAGTTGTCATGATCTATTATAAATAAATATATTATTCAGTAATTCAGTGTATATCATATATACATAATTTATGATTGACTCAATATAAATTTGAGTTGGTTTACGAAATTAAGTGGTAATTACGTTTCCACTCATCATTCATATGATCTAATTTAATCAATATTGATCAATTGTATTACATACATCCCATAAAAAATGAACTAATCATTTGCAAAAAAATAAACTAATTATTTTTAAGTCAGTTAACACATAACATAACTTTTTCTTTAAAATATAGTACTTTCATACATAACAATAGTCTATACTATTTCACTTTATTAAATGAGCTTATTCATTTCATACACAACAAAAATAATAACAGAATTTAATAAAGTAGATAAGCTAATATCACTCCTATAATAAAAAAAATACTATGACAATGGTCATCACTCTCTCGTTCATCTCAAATCGGCCAATTTAGGGATGTTCCAAAGTTTTTACAAGATCTTCCTTAAATATTTCAGGATCTTCCTCAAAGATTTCAAGATCTTCCTCAAATACTTCAAGATTTTCCTCAAACGTTTCAAGATTTTCATCAAACATTTCAATATCTTCCTCAAATATTTCAAGACCTTACTTAAACATTTCAGGATCTTCCTCAAATATTTTAGGATTTCCTCAAACATTTCAAGATCTTCCTCAAATATTTCAGGGTCTTCCTCTGGATCTTGCTCAAATTCTTCAGGTTCCTCTTTAGGATCTTCGGGATCATGTTCTGGTCTTTCTCAGAATTTTCTAGATCCTTTAGAAACTTATGATAGCTGCTTACATAACTCAGTATATGAGATACGACATTCATAGCATCCCCATATCTAGTGTGTAACTTCTCTCGCACACCTTAGCAACGAACAAATCAATGCCCCAATTCTGTAGTCATCTAAGATTGGAAACTCTTCCTGCTCGAGTTTCTAAAATAGCCGATCCAGCCTTCCTATATTTCCTTGGATTCCGAAAATCGGATTACAGTCAACCTCCTCTATTTGCTCCATTAACTCATTGCATCACTCATTATGACGGGTCATGGTGCATATCTCATGCGATATCTGAAATTGAAAAATAATATTATCAGTATAAAACTGACAAACCAGTAACAAAACCGGTTCATTTCAATTTACATATAGGCATAAAAAAGCACACAAGCAAATGAGAAAAATAAATTTTCTTTATTTGAGGAGTTATAGTTGACTAATGTACTGGACTGATCGATTTGGATATCCTATTGTTGTTATTTCACCTAAGCCCATTTAAATTTTAGTTCGACGTATTGATCAAACTAGTTAATTTGGTTCATGTTTCGATCAAATTAATTTGGTTGAATTAATAAATGGTTTGAATTAGACTAGGTCTGATTGAACTAACTTAATTTGATTAAATTAATTAATTATTTAAATCAGACCTAAATTTAATTAGACAGATTGATTCAAATCAATCGGACGTAGAAATTCATAAAAAAACATGCATAAAAAACAATTTTATCAACTGTTGATCGATCTATAATCTATTGATCAACTAATTATTTTTTATACATAAAAAAATATTTTTCTTTGCTTTTACTAATCGCACGTGAGAATTCAGAGAGAATTCATTTCTTTTTATTTATAAAAATCATTTTATATCATAATCCATGAAATATTTTTCTTAATGGATTCAACTCTATTTTAATCAATCAAATCTATTTTTCAATCGATTATTTTAATCAATCAAATTTATTTTTCAATTGATTATGTATATTTTAATGATTAAATTAAAATTTAAATCGATTAAAAATCTCTCTATGATCGCAATAAATGCGAGATTATCGGCCGATGCAGTTTAATCGTCGGTGCTTATCGGTCACGGATACCGATCACCAACTATCGGACATGGTCGTCGGTATCCCACAACTGCCACTAACACTATTGCCGGGATTCTTCCATGATGCAACTTTACTGCGACAGCTGCTCACGATGCGGTTCTTCCACAAACAATTGCCAACACGAGACGCACATGCTAGAGTCCATCGGGCGCTGCTCGCCGACGACGGTTCAGTGCCCGCGACACTGTTAGTGTGCACACTACGTGCGAAAATCACGATCAAGAGTCACGATTTCCCCGCGCTTGGGATTTCTTTCCACCAAAACATGCTCTGATACCATTGTCTTTGTAAGAAAAATTATTCGAATTAAATGATAACAACTTACAGTGATCTTGGAGAAGAAATCAGAGAAGACTTGGAGAACTTGCCGTCGGCAAGAAGGTTATGTCACGAATATTTTTCGGCGATTTCATGAACCAAATCCCTTAATGCCCTCTTCTTGCGATAAACCACATGCATGATGAATTTCTTGGATGAACTAATATTGAAGAAGAAGGTAAGCTTTTTACCTTTCTCATAATAATGTGTGCTCTAATTCCTTATAATGCACTGAAGAAGAAGAGGAAGAGGAAAAGAATGGACAACTGATACCCATGTTTTCTCAACGCGCGCATTCAATATAAATGTCCAACAGACTGTGTATGCAATCGAAGATGTCCATGTATCCAAGGATATGCTCAAGGTCATTGCACTTAGTGAAGACTTCAATCATCCACTGAGGGAGCTAGTTTTGATGTAGATTTTTTTTTTTTAGTTTTGATGTAGATTTGGTTTTCATATATATGTGTGTGTGTGTGTGTGCGCGCGCGCGCGCGCGCATGTGTGATCTTGTCGCAGAGTGAGGTGGAGTCCCAAGAGCGAAGCGGACCCGAGTACTGCTGATGCTGGCTTTGACCTGCAACGAAATGACCGTTAGCAACCCGCCGGGAAAAATCCTCGGTAAGGCCCTCCGACGGTCAAGTCAGTCTCCGCGAGAAGAGAGCAAGCAATGGAACAGTGGCGAAGAAGCACTATTGCGTCTACCTGTGAAGTGGAATGCGGAGGGGCTTATATAGTCGAGGGAGCTGACAGCTTCTGCCTGCGTCTACCACTTTTTGTCTTATGCAGGGGTAGGGTAAGGTGTCTCATGCTGGAGCAGGGTAAGGGGCGCTATCAGCTCGCCGACGGGTATCGTCAGACGCCTTTCGGTCTGACACAAGCATAGGTTGCCGTGGTACGGAGTGCAAGGGTATGGCAGGAGGGTACCGTGTCAGTGGGATATTCGCGATTCGGGCACGAACTGTGTCAGGTCTGCGCTGACTCCCGCACCACTTCTGTTGGTGTTGTCTCAGAGAGTAGGTGTCCATGGGGATCGCGACAAATCCCAAATGAGAACGTTGACCGACGACTCCGAGTGAAACCTGGCCATGCGACCACTACTTCCCCGATTGAGGCAGTGTGCTTTCCGAGTCATGGAGCGCTTGGATTTGACTAACCCGACTCAACTTAGGGTCGGGTAGTTAGGGGATCGGGAGTTCTCCAGCTCGGCAGTCGGTATCCCTTAATGTCGTGTGCATATCGGTCGGGGTCTGACTCTCGACGTTCCCGAGTGGAACGAGTCAGGCTATATCCGATCGGCTGCCCACTCGGGCGACTCGGCTCGCCGGGACCGTGGGGCCCCCGGTTCCGACCCAACCTGATGTGGCGCCAGGCTGGCCGACCGAACTACACGTGAGCTAGGCCGGGATCATAAGCATCCCCTTCGAGTCTAGTCGAAGGAGGCACCGAGTCCGACTGACTGGACAACTAATTTTAAATCAAGCCTGGCGCGCCCGAGTGGTCTACTCACCCGACCGACCTTCAAAACTAGATGCCTGATTGGCCAATCGGCGCGTCAACATCACCTCAAATGTTTTTTCTATCTTATCCTCGATCCGGGCTGGGCCGATTCGTAATCTTCTTCATTAATTACCGCATTAACTGCTAGGGTCACATGTCCGATGGCTATTGGTCCCCCCGAGTAACGAAGTGTCTGCCGCCTGACCTAGCGAGTGAGCGGCACGCACGCATGACGTCGTGCCTCTGGAATTACCTAGGGTTTGATCGGACGACCCAGCTCCTTTCCCACCTTTTCTCTGGATCATCATCGGGCAGCGGTCGTCAATCGATCGGCCCTATAAATAGGCCTCTCCCATCGTCATTTTTACCATCGTTTTTCATTTTTCACGCCGAACTGTTGCTGGTGCTCCTTCTGCTAGGGTTTCGGCGATCTCCGGCAACGACCACCTTGCTATCTTCTTCTCCGGCGTTCCCTTTTTCACTCGGTCAGTCTCTCTCCTTTCAACACTTTTATGGATTCTCATTCTTCTCACTCGGACCCATGGTACACCACCATGGTGTCCGACCTCCACCATCACGACCTCGACTAGATCCAGTCCGACTACCACATCTCTTCTGACCACCGCCTTCGCCTACCAGACCCAACCGACCGACCGACCCGAGACCACGCCCCTTAGCTACATAACGATCTCTCGAGACCACCTTCAGGCCGGGCTTCGTTTCCCGATCCACCCCTTCATCTCTTCCATCTGCCGCTTCTATCAAATCCCCCTCTCTCAATTAGCCCCGAACGCCATCTGATTGATCTGCGGATCGGTGGTCGTCTTTTCTTTATATAAAATTCTCCTTCAGCCCGATATCTTCTATTATTTCTTCTACCCTAAGAAACAAGAGCCGGACGACTTCTTCTTTCAAGCCCGAGCCAAAACCTCCTTTCTATCCAAATTTCCGACCTCGAATAAGGGTTGGAAGGAACGTTTTTTCTTTGTAAATACCACCCCGGCCCCGAGTTGGCCTACTTCTTGGATTTCCGAGTTGCCTTCTCCTCCCCCTCTCCCTAAGAATTACCGAGCCCTTCCTACCTACCAGTCAGCCCTGTCTAAAATCGGGGGCCGATATTTCCACGGGGTTCATCTACTGAGCGAGGACATCCTATACGTGTTCGGGCTCAACCAATTGTCATTCCGCCGACCCAACTCACTCGGTAAGCTCCTTATTCTGTCCATTGTATATTTATAGCTAACTAAACCTCTGTTATTTTGCAGCAAAAATGATACTCGTGGCGGCCTTGGAGGAGGGATTTGGCCTAGACGATGCCGAGTTGGAAGGGCGCGTCGCCGAGCAGCTGGCTCAAAGAGAGGCTGCTTCGCTTGCACTGACCTCTATGTAATTGTCGCCCTCTTCCAACCTCGCAGCTGCGTCGACTGCCGACCCGGAGCCTATGGACATAGAGGACCAGCCTCTTGTCATGAGATGACGACGGGAGTGGGACCCCGTATCCGACCCTGCTAGGGCCTCCACCAGCTCCCGACCCCAGAAGAAGAAGAAGAAGAAGTTGGCGGCCGGACCTTCAGTACCACCACCACCACCTCCGACCCGGGCATCCCTGGAGGACTCAGGCTCCCCACACTCAGAGGATCAGCTCAACCATCCTCCCCTGCATCTCCTGCTTCCATCGCATGTCGACCCCTCTATGAGCTTGGAGGTAACGAGTGGCAACGCGCCCGAGCGGTCCACAGAGATCCATCTCTATGGGCCTCTCGCAGTCCACTTTATCCAGGGCCTCAGGGAGTGCAACTACTGAGGTCCGAGCGTCAGGGCCAACGCGTTTCTGTCAGAGGCCACTCAGGTATGCCGGTTAAGTATATCTTTTTCTTATGTTCTCCTTAACTCGGTACTGAAGACGTGTTTTGTGTTTTGCAGCATTGGGGCTCATGCTACATCATGTCCATGAACATGCTGGCTCACTCCAAGGTCCGATTGCGGGCCAAGCGACGGGTGGAGAACTTGGAGGCCCGACTTCGGCATACCCACTTGGTCTCCGATGAAGTCGCCCTCAACGGCCTAAGGGCAGAGGTCATTGCTCTACAAGACCACTTGGCCCACTCGGAGGAGCAACTAGAGGTTGCCAGTCCCAAATAGCTTCAACGGATATGGCGGTCGACCAAGCACTCCTTCGAGTTTCCCAGGTCGAGCACACGGAGAGCAAGGCCTGGTCTCTCTGGAGTAAGGCACAAGATGAGCTGAAGAAGGTGCAGGCTGAGCTCATCGAGGTGACCCAGTCTTCCGAGTCCCTGCTCTCCGAGTTGGCGGCTAAAGAGCAGGAGCTGTCTGCCCAGGCTGAGAAGACCGACTCCCTGACGGCTCAACTAGCCAGTCAGGATGTAGAGCTCAACACCTAGGCGGAGGAGTTGAGTCGACTCCAGGGGCAGCAGTCGGCTTGGGAGGCTGCCTAGTCTGAGCTCGAAGAACTTCGGGCATAAAAGGCAGGCGAGGCAGCTCGGTGGGATGCTTGGCGGGATGAATACCTTAACTCTATGGAATTTAGCCGTGAGCTATCCCAAAGGTTGCGACCCCTACTTAAGCAACAAATGCTCAACATATTTGAGCAGCTTAAGCAGGGGGGCACCTTCCGCACGACGTCCCGGTCAGCACAGTCAAGCTGGCTGACCTGACCCAGCAGATGTCAGAGGAGGTCTTCCGACCCTTTAAGTGAGGGTTGGGGATTTGTTTTCCTTGTAGAGGCTTGCCTCATTTTTGTAATAAACGTAATAGTTTTAATGCAATTTTATTTCTATTTGCATATTGTCGTGTGTGTTTGTTATCCTTTTTGTTTCTAAGTATTGGTGGCCTGGGCAGATACTCAAGTCTCCACCTTACTCAATTCTTCATGAGGTTGACTCGGCTATCGCGGTCAAAGAATGCAAAACTCGTTTAAGTTAAGGTTTGGGACTAAGCTTCACGTTGTATAGACGTTGGGGGGACTAAGTACATTTGGTCGGATTAATTCTAAGGAACATGGATTACCACGCATTCGACCAAGTCGAGTATAACGTTGTCTGCTCGGAAGGTGAGAGTTTGCAAACTCCGTCGGGACGACCTCTGAGAGCATGGGTCGCCACGCGTCCGATCAGAGGATCGAGCCAAGTGGTGCGAGGGCATGCTGTAACGACCCGGAAAATTCTCTTAATATTTTCTTAAAATATTAAGCATGTCTAAATAATTTTCCAAGGGGCCTAGAAATATTAAGGAGAACTTTGGCCTAGAAAATCCATGTTTTCTCATTTAAATTGAGAAAACTAAGTACCAATGAGCTTTAAATGGGCTCCAAAAATGGGTATTAATTAGGTAAAAATTAATATAAATTAGGTAAAATTAATATAAATATAAAAGAATTTTATTTAGGAATATTGGCATAATTATGGGTGATTTTAGGGGGATTTTCGGAATTTAAAAAATAAAAATAATAAAATAAATGAAATAAAAATAAAATAAAAGTAAAGGTGCATGAGCCAAGGATTGAACCTTGGACCTCTTGTACAACCATGTATGCACTAACCAACTCACCTAGCAAGGTATTGTTAGGAGGGAATGAAGTGGATATTGGTTAAGGCATAGAAGAAGATGAAGAGTCATGGAGAGACTCTTCATTTGCCTCCTTAATGAGCTATTAAAGGGGGGTTTTGGGAGTTACCTCTTCTTCCCATCACTTGCATTTCGAAACCTCTCCCTTCCCTCATCCTAGCCGAATACCCAAGGAGGGGTTCTCCCTTGGAAAAGCTCCACAAGAGGTCTTATCTCCAAGATCTAAGAGTTTTCCCAAGGATACAAGGACAAGGAGGCAAGGATCCAAAGCTTTTACAATCTTCTTCTCCTTCCAAGGTTCGAAAAATCAAGAAACTCAAGGTAAGACTCCCTCACCTGTGGTATAATAGTTCCCTATGATTTTTATGATTTTTAGTATGATATATAGTGGTTGGTTTTTGAATTGGATGTTGAAAGGAAAGAAAACTGAGACCCTCATGTTTAAGGGTTTCGGCCACCATGATTTACAGGTCTATAATTATGCTAAAAATTATGATAATGTTATTTAATGTTCCCTTATAATGTGTAGAGGTTAAGTATAATTTTTGGGAATTTTTGGAGTACCCTAGGACACCCTAGGGTTTCGGCCAACATGAAAGAAACAAAACTAAGAACCCTCATGTTTAAGGGTTTCGGCCACCATGATTTACAGGTCTATAATTATGCTAAAAATCATGATAATGTTATTTAATGTTCCCTTATGATGTGTAGAGGTTAAGTATAATTTTTGGGAATTTTTGGAGTACCCTAGGACACCCTAGGGTTTCGGCCAACATGAAAGAAACAAAACTAAGAACCCTAAGTTTAAGGGTTTCGGCCACCATGATTTACAGGTCTATAATTATGCTAAAAATCATGATAATGTTATTTAATGTTCCCTTATGATGTGTAGAGGTTAAGTATAATTTTTGGGAATTTTTGGAGTACCCTAGGACACCCTATGGTTTCGGCCAACATGAAAGAAACAAAACTAAGAACCCTAAGTTTAAGGGTTTCGGTCACCATGATTTAAAGGTCTATAATTAAGCCAAAAATCTTGATAATGTTAATTTACATTCCCTTATGATGTGTGGAGGTTAAGTATAATTTCTGGGAATTTTTGGATTACCCTAGAGACCCCATATGTTTCGGCCAACCTCAAGGACCCAAGGGTTAGGGTTGAGCCTTTAACTTCAAGTATATGTTTATGTGTTTCCATGATAAGTATGATAAGTATATGTTCAGGATATGAATGATGCCATGATAAGAATGATAGGGTTATGATCACGATAAAAATGATGCTATGATATGTTAGGTTCATGATATGAATGATGTCATGTTAAGTATGTTATGTTTATGTTTAAGAATGAGGATGATGCCATGTTTATGAATGAAAATGATGCCATGTCTAAGAATGAAAGTGAAGAATGAAGTTAAGGTTCATGCCTTTAAGGCATAATGATGATGTTACGTATGATGAATGAATGAATATGCTATGAATGATGATGAATGAAAGATGATGCTTATGTCTTTAAGGCATAAATATGCTAAGACGGCACGGTCGATGGTCGACGGTACGACGGTAAGACGGTCGTGAGGACCGGTAAATGGGCCGGTAGACGGGCCGAGCCGTAACAAGTTATGCTATGTTAAATGAATGATGATGAATGAAAGATGATGCTTATGTCTTTAAGGCATAAATATGCTAAGACGGCACGGTCGATGGTCAACGGTACGACGGTCGTGAGGACCGGTAAATGGGCCGGTAGACTGGCCGAGCCGTAACAAGTTATGCTATGTTAAAGATGCCATGAATGTCATATGAATGATGAAGCATGAAAAGTATTTTACTTTATGTATGGGCTTGTACCGGACCGAAGTATGGGTCCAAGGGATGGGCACCTTAAGAACGCCCCGGTTTTGGACTACCGTAGCTGTCCACGGTTCTGGCACTACCGGAGCTGTGCAACAGGGATGAGCACCTTAAGAACGCCTCGGTTCGGGGACTACCGACTATGCTGTCCTTACCCTAGTAGGTTGGGGCTCGCGACCTCGGACTTGCTAGGGATGTGCGCAATGATGTATGTATGTGGTACAAGCCGGGGACCCCAAATGATGATATGATGATTATGTTTAAGCAATGAAAAGTATGTTTTAAAAGTTAAACATCCTTATGTATATGCATTCCACTCATGCATCCATTCATGTTATGCATTATGCTATGTTGATAAGACTTTATGCTTATGTTTCATGTTAAGAAGTATGCATGAGAATGAATGAATTATGCCATGCTTAGAATGTTCACTATGTTTATGAATTGTGCCATGAGACTGAATGAATTATGCCATGCTTAGAATGTTCACTATGTTTACGATATGCCGTGAATTATGCCATGCTTACACTACAAGAATTTTTGCAATCAACAACGCCCAATCGACAACGTTTTTTAAAAAAAACGTTGTCTTTTTTTGTTTTACAACGTTTTTAGTGAAAAGCGTTGTCTATGTGTTTTACTTTTTAATAACGATAACGTTTTATAATGATGCGATGTGCTTAGTGTTGTGGTTTCGGATGAAAGACAACGCTGTTACAAAAGCGTTTTTTAAAAGCGTTGTCGTATTTCCCGCTAAAATAAAAAACACATCCCTCGCTCATTGCCAACTCTCGGCGGCTCGCGAAAAATCTCTCCGCGCTTCTTTTCTCCGCGAAATATCTCCCTCCACCTCCCTCATTGTCACCTCCCTCGTCCTCTCCTCTGCACGAAATCGACATTGTGTACGATTTGGTGAACATACATCTTCTCCTAGCTCACCACCAAGAAGTATTCTCCACGAGCTCTTCGTCCGTCGAGTGGAAATTGAACCCCAGCGGCAGCATCACGACGCTCGCGAAGGTCTTCCCGCGGAATCACACCGAATCAAACTCACCAAAATCGTATGATCGTATTTGCGGATGAAATTTTGCTTAACTTTCTCTTCTTTTTAGCCTGTAAACCCTCGATTTCATGATCAAACCCTAGTTTTTCGCTCAATATCCAGCCATGGATACTCGGTTCCCTTATTCTCCGGCTGACGTCGCCAAAGTCCGGACAGTGCAGTTTGGCATCCTCAGCCCTGATGAAATCGTAACTTCTCTCGATCTCCATTGTTTGGTTGCTAAAATTAGTTTTATTCTGATGCTTGGACTCCGGTTTGCTTTCTGTGTTGCTCTGGCAGCGGCAAATGTCAGTCGTGCAGGTGGAGCACGGCGAGACGATGGAGCGGGGAAAGCCGAAACCAGCCGGACTGAGCGACCCGCGGATGGGGACCATCGATCGGAAGATGAAGTGCGAAACTTGTATGGCGAACATGGCGGAGTGTCCTGGACACTTTGGCCATCTTGAACTCGCGAAGCCTATGTTCCATATTGGCTTCCTTAAGACAGTGCTTGCCATTATGCGATGTGTGTGCTTCAATTGCTCCAAGATCCTAGCTGACGAGGTACTCCTAAGAGGTTAAATGTTTCACTTGAAGTAGAGTGGAAAGGATTTCAGTTTGTTAAAGATAATTTATGTAGCAGCTATATGATTCTGCAAAATTGGTGTAAGTTTCTGTGTCCTAGATAATCTGTTTACTAGAATTCTGCCGAACTCTTACTTATGCACTAAGATCAAGTTGGAAAAACGTTTGCTGAATTTGTAGCAACGAACCTCAGTTTATTTCAGTTCAAGATATATTAATAGTTGTAGCAAATTACAGCTCTTTAAAATTATTTTCTGACCACTTTCTATCTAGAGATTGATTGAAAATTTCCTTGTGTATTTTTATCATTTCCAATTTTACTGTTAATGATGTGGGCTCTACTATTCTCTGTTAAGCACTATGAATTGCTATCATCTTAAGCTTAAAACATTATCTTACTGAAGAATTTTTTGTCTATGTTAGGATGATGCCAAGTTCAAGCAAGCATTGAAAATTAGGAATCCAAAAAATAGATTGAAAAGAATATATGATGCCTGTAAAAGCAAGAAGAAATGTGCTGGTGGTGATGATATTGATGTCCTTGGAGCATTGCTTTGAATCTAACATATCCAGAAACTGTAACACCGTACAACATCGGAAGGTTCTTAATTTGTTTGCGGTCTTATAGTATATGTCAAGAAAATAGAAAGTTTTCTAAGAACTTTTTGCTATTTCAGATTGAAAGAACTTGTGGAATATGGACCTCATCCACCTCCAGGGAAAACAGGGGCAAAGTATATTATAAGAGAAGATGGCCAAAGGCTTGATCTTCGATACTTGAAGAAAAGCAGTGATCACCATCTGGAGCTTAGCTACAGGGTCTGGGTTTAAAATTTATTTTTGGTTGATCCAGTTTGGTTATACTAACTTCTTCTGTTGTTATTGTAGGTTGAACGTCATCTTTGTGATGGTGACTTTGTTCTTTTCAATCGGCAGCCCAAGCTCATAAATGGCCTAGGTGGTCTAAATGGATCTAAAGAATAAGTTGCTTGTCATTTGATATTAGAAAGTAATTCTAATTCTCCTTATTAACTCACTTGACAAGAGCCTCCATCTCACACATTTCCTTTTTCACTTGATGTGCTTGTACAACTATTTGGTTGTTTGGTGTTTATCATTCCTTTCTTATTCTTATATATGTTCTTATCTTGCATATTTTTTTTCATTAATTATCAAATTTTATCATTTAATTTTAGTACAGTTAAATCCCCCCCTAGATTGACTGTTTTTGTTGGTCGTCATATTCTATTGTTGTTATGTGTTTGCTGCTATTATGATTTGTCTGTTTATGTTTGTAAATTTGTTTTAATTGATTAAGGGTACAATTGTTTTATATATATGCATTGATATTAGTAATTCTTAATTTCATATACTCTCTATTACAATATTATTTTAATGGTGATTGTCTGAGACTTTGGCTAGGTGTTGGGCTGTGGGTCAACCGCCTGCTATCTGGAACCATCTTTTAGTACCTTAAGTTTCAGCATATTGTTTCTATCAGGCATAATGCCAGTACCAAATAAATATCTATGCTATGCTTGTTTATACAAGACGTGCATGCAAGTTCAGCTTTCTTTATGCTTTAAGCTTGATAGCCTACCATAGAAACCTTTTCTAGTATGATGTGGCTTATAAGTAATCCATGTTTACAAAGATTTCATGATGAATATTACTTAAATGATTATTTGCGATACTGAATAAACTTGAATTGGTTTGGACTTTTTGGTGTTATGAACAATCCAGTCTTAATTATTGCTCCTATTTTCTTGTGTTTGTAAGAATTCCATTGTAATGCTTATTTTTATTTTTCTGCATTTGGATTCTCTTTATATGTATTCCTTCATAAATCAGTTGTCTTAACTCTTTATCTAATTTTCTGAAACGTTATTTAAACAATGTTTCAGCTCAAAGGAGGTGCAAATGTGGGATAGATAGCACCTATAGCCTTGGCCCACATATTCCTAGACCTCTCTAGATAACTACAATCTTGGTAAAAATTAAACATAATCAAAGCAAACGGAATAATATTTATCCACCATAGGGTCCCAGGAAAAGCATCAAAAGAAAATCAGAATACCAATGGAAGAAGTAACAAAATATCATTTGATCTTCAAAAAGTTAAGAAGAAATACTATGACAAATTGCCAAATAAAAACAAATGCTACATAATTGCACAAATAAAAATCACAGTTTATACAGATAAGACATGTCAATGCCTCGCCCAAGTAGAGCCCTTTACCACACTTTACATCCTTATTAGTGGTTCCTTCTAACTGCTTCTAAGGGCTTGGGATTAAAGGAGGCCATTCACTTGACTGGATAATTCACCAGGATCCTGATACAGATAGTAAAACATAATAGCAAAGTGTATAAATACAGCCTGATTTAGATTAGGAATACTGAAAGAGAATGACCAAAACATAGGGAAAGTGTCAGTGAAATTTGTAAGTTAATCTAGTATAGTATTTCATGTTCTCTCTGCAATCTATCTAAAACTTACAAGAATTTTATTAGTAATTTCTTGTTATCAAAGAGGTTGAGACGAGACATGCACAAGACTTACTGAAAAGTACACCAGTGTTATGCAACTTGTATTAGGACAATCTGTTAGCAATGTGCCCTAGTCTTCTACAAACCAAAAACTGTTATTTTCAATGGCTTGTAAACTATTGGCTATTGCAGATTGCTTTTAGTATTGGAATCGGAGACACAATTGCTGATGCAGCAACTATGGAAACAATCAATGAAACAATATCAAAAGCTAAAAATGATGTCAAAGAACTGATCAAGCTTGCACAGGAAAAACAACTGGAAGCAGAACCTGGGCGAACCATGATGGAGTCTTTTGAAAATAAAGTAAACCAGGTACTGCAATCTGAACTTCCTCAAACCATTTTTTGTGGTCAAGACTCGAATTATTTTACTTGAACTACCTTGCTTTGCAGGTTTTGAATAAAGCTCGTGATGATGCTGGGAGTAGTGCACAAAAGAGCTTGTCTTAGTGAATTTTGTAACAGCGTTGTGAATTTTACACTGATAATATTTCACCACACTTATTCATATGGAACAAATGAACATTGAGCATCTTAGCTTCATCATGCTGCCCCTCATGCTCATCATGGCTCAAATATGCCACGTTGAAATGAGGTGGAATTTATTCTATCCAAATAAGATTGGGCTGCTGCGAGAGGATAACCTTCTAATATATAGACATTGGATCACTATGCTTGCCTATGTAGAACTAATTAGCATGATGGCTTCAAGTTCCATGTGCATCAACTCACAACTGGGCTATACTAAATAAAGATATGATTAGCTGCTGAATTTAGATATATTCAATTGTTGTGTATTGTGGTCAATATAGTTTTGATTCATGCAGGCAATATGGTGTGAGGGAGAGCAAGGAAGTTACAGTGGAGGGAAGAGTCCAGTTTGATCTGTTTCAGGTTCTTATATGAGTTAGCAAATAATTGATTTGTTAATGTCTTATTGCTATGTTTCTTCTTCTCTCTGTTTCTGAAGGCTATGCAAAGGGATTACAAGCTTAGTTCATATTCTCTTAATTCAGTCTCGGCACATTTTCTCGGGGAGCAAGTAAGTTTTGCCATTTGTTAAAGTTAACAAATGAGTATTATATTTTCTCTTCCATGTTGCTGAACTTTTTATGTTATATATGCAGGATGCTTATCTTCCACAACGACTTCTGGACAAATTGATGTACATTTACAACTATGTGG
This sequence comes from Boesenbergia rotunda, assembly GCA_024364735.1. Lineage (NCBI taxonomy): Eukaryota > Viridiplantae > Streptophyta > Magnoliopsida > Zingiberales > Zingiberaceae > Boesenbergia > Boesenbergia rotunda. Next base: position 305,441 of record JAGFNQ010003088.1, on the reverse strand, counting down.
AGATGGCACGAGTTACTGGTGTGCCGATATCATTTTTACTTGCAAGAGGCCAGAGCATCAAGGTGACGACTTATATTTTTTACCCTTATACTGAATAATAAAAATGACCCCCTCTAACCCGAGTGACTTTCCTTCAGGTTCTTTCTCAACTCCTAAGGAAAGCTAAACAGAGGAATCTTGTTATTCCAAATGTCAAAGGGCAAGGATCTGCTCAAGAAACTTTTGAAGGTGCAACTGTGAGTAACTATAACCCTTTTCCAGTTTCCTGCCTACTTAACATGTGCTTTTATTTATTAGTATAAGCAAGCCAAAAGAATTTTCAAGGCCAGAAAATGAAACCAGGAAAAGTAATGTGTACCTTTTGCAATTATATTAGTTGCCATCATAATCACTTGTGAACAAAGGGATTTTTTTATTCTGTTTTTCTATAAATTCCTTGTGATTTCCTAAGAATATAAGGATCTGCATGTTTATAACTTCTATTTTTATATTTAAATACTAAATGAACACTGACCTTTAGCTAATTATGCTCATACTTGTAGGTGTTGGAGGCAAATACTAGTTTTTATGAAAAGCCCATTGCAACTTTGGACTTTGCTTCTTTATATCCATCCATCATGATGGCATACAATTTATGTTATTGCACATTGGTATAAATTCTATCATGGAGACTAAACAGCATGACATTGATTTTGCAATTTATATTGTTCAATTGAATTTTCTTGAGATTTTACTGTATTTTTTGTGAAGGTTAAATCAGAAGATGCCCATAGGTTAAACTTGCCAGCAGAAAGTGTAAACAAAACTCCATCTGGTGAAATTTTTGTCAAACCTGAATTGCAAAAGGTATGCTTTTTGGTGAAATTTTGCTGCTCAATCATTTTTCTCATTTTTCTAATATACTCATAAGGTTTTAAGTTTGTCTTCTGTCTAAAAACTAGGGCATACTTCCTGAAATTCTAGAAGAGCTATTGACCGCACGTAAGAGAGCAAAAGCTGATCTGAAGGTATGATTTGAAAATATGGAATTAACTATAAAATTGTTTGGAGATATTAAATTTATTGGCCAACCTACTGAGTAGTCTTAATGTCTGAATTTTAGCTAGTCTTCATGTCCTTGTTTGATTTTACATTCTTATGTAATAAAATTATGCAAAGTTTCTTCTCTCTTCAATTTTTAAGTTTTGGACATTATATTTTTCAGGAAGCTAAAGATCCATTTGAGAAGGCTGTACTGGATGGACGCCAGTTGGCTTTGAAAGTACGTCACACATGACTGTTGTAGACATACTTGTTTCAAGTTGACAAATTATTGATAGTTTGAGATTGCGGTCACTGTTTCCTTTGCTTTATCATTTTAGATAAGTGCGAACTCTGTATATGGGTTTACTGGAGCTACTGTTGGCCAATTACCTTGTTTAGAAATTTCTTCTAGTGTGACAAGCTACGGTATGCAATTGACTCCTAAATAAGTAGATTATTATTCATTGCTAGCCAGGACTATAGTAAATGCAAGATATGGAAAGATTATTCATGGTCCATAACTTTTGCTCATTGGTAATGTGAAGGTCGACAGATGATTGAGCACACAAAGAAGATGGTAGAAGAGAAATTTACTATAAGTGGTGGTTATGATCATAATGCAGAGGTATGCTTACGGTTTCAAAGCATGTAAAGTGCAGCAAAAAGAATATGTAGTACTTGTCTATTAGTTGATCAGACTTTCCTTTGACCTCGTGATTATAACTTTAAATGCTTTGTGATACATGTATATAGTTTCATCGTTAAGTCTACATATAGGCATCGGTTTGCTTTGTTTCACATGTAATCAGTTTTTGTTTCACATGCTTTGTGATACATGTGCTCTGCATATTTTTCAGTTAACAAAAGGTCAGTGTTACATTGATTCTGTTTATCATAATCTCTAATAGTTCATCTAGGTATGCTTTATATTCTTTTTAGTTGTCACATATGGAAGCAATCTTATTTGTGTGTATATAATCTCTTATCCCAATTTATTATTTTTATGCAGTGTTAAAGCAGATCGAGTTAACAAGCAGCCCCAAAGAACAACTTGTGAATGATGAAGTTTTATAGAACTTGTGAATTGAGATATTTTTTGTATTTAATATGGAATACAAACACTTTTGTAAATAATGCACTGTATTATAAGTGAATTTTGTAAACTATTATCAGTGTAAATTGTGAATATTATCAATTGTGAATAAAAATGCTTGTAAATTGTGAATATTATAAATTGTGAATATTATCAATTGTGAATAAAAATGTTTATAAATTGTGAATATTATAAATTGTGAAAAACACTGCCTATTAAAAAGACAACGTTTTTTAAGTAACAATACACAACACGATTTTTGCGTTGTCTTTGTGCCAAACCACAACGCTTTTTCCGCGTTGTCTTTGATACCCGACTTTTAACAACAGCGTCAATAACAACGCTTTTTAAAAACCAATAGACAACGCGAAAAAAGCGTTGTCTTTGCTCCAAACCACAACGCGGAAAAAGCGTTGTCGTAGATATACTTTCTACAACGGCTTCATCAACAACGCTTTTTAAGCATTAACAACAACGCGGAAAAAGCGTTGTTGTTTAACTTTTTTCTTGTAGTGTTAGAATGTTCACTATGTTTATGAATTGTGCCATGAGAATGAATGAATTATGTCATGCTTAGAATGTCTATGATGTTTATGTTTATGTCATGTATCATGTCATGCTTAGAATGTTACTATGTTTATGTTCATGCCATGCTATGTATACGATAAGTGATGCAAGATGTTATGTTCTAAGTAGAGCACCAAGTATGTTAATGTTTTATGTGCTCATTATGAGATGTTGAATGATGGATGGTTTTGTGAGTAGGAAAGAGGCTTACTAAGCCTGTGTGCTTATAGTCTTATTTCCTTATACCGCAGATCATTCAAGGGGATAAGCAGCAGGAGGGCAAGAACGCATGTGTGACGTAGTGACTTGGCCCAGGAACTATATGTTTACTTATGTGTTCGAATAATGACTTATGGAACCTTATGATATGATGTTATGTGAGACATGATATGATGCTTAAGTTCAAAGTTAATATGCTAAGGTTCCCATGTCAATAAGTTAAGAATGGTAACAGGGCATGTATAAGATAAGTTATTCCGCTGCCTTATGATGTCTACATGCCCTAAGCATGTTAACGTAACGCCGCTTAGAAAAAAAAAAGAAAAAAAAAGCGGGCGTTACACATGCCCACTTATAACTCGCTCTAAGGTGAGAGTCTGGACACTCGGTCGGCTAAATCCCAGGGAGCGTGGGTCGTCACGCGTCCGGACCGGGAGCCGAGCCGAGGGGTTCGTGGGAGCATGCCCACTTATAACTCGCTCAGAGGTGAGAGTCTGGACACTCGGTCGGCTAAATCCCAAGGAGCGTGGGTCGCCAAGCGTCCAGACCGGTAGTCAAGCCGAGGGGTTCGTGGAAGCATGCCCACTTATAACTCGCTCAGAGGCGAGAGTCTGGACACTCGATCGGCTAAATCCCAGGGAGCGTGAGTCTCCACGCGTCCAGACCGGGAGCTGAGCCGAGGGCTTCGTGAGAGCATGCCCACTTATAACTCGCTCAGAGGCGAGAGTCTGGACACTCGGTCGGCTAAATCCCAGGGTGCATGGGTCGCCACGCGTCCAGACCGGCAGCCGAACCGAGGGGTTCGTGGGAGCATGTCCACTTATAACTCGCTCTGAGGTGAGAGTCTGGACACTCAGTCGACTAAATCCCAGGGAGCGTGGGTCGCCACACATCCAGACCGGGAGCCGAGCCGAGGGGTTCGTGGGAGCATGCCCACTTATAACTCGCTCAGAGGTGAGAGTCTGGACACTCGATCGGCTAAATCCCAAGGAGCGTGGGTCACCACGCGTCCGGACCGGGAGCTGAGCCGAGGGGTTCGTGAGAGCATAGCCACTTATAACTCGCTCAGAGGTGAGAGTCTGGACACTCGGTCGGCTAAATCCCAAGGAGCGTGGGTCACCAAGCGTCCAGACCGGTAGTCAAGCCGAGGGGTTCGTGGAAGCATGCCCACTTATAACTCGCTCAGAGGCGAGAGTCTGGACACTCGATCGGCTAAATCCCAGGGAGCGTGAGTCTCCACGCGTCCAGACCGGGAGCTGAGCCGAGGGCTTCGTGAGAGCATGCCCACTTATAACTCGCTCAGAGGCGAGAGTCTGGACACTCGGTCGGCTAAATCCCAGGGTGCATGGGTCGCCACGCGTCCAGACCGGCAGCCGAGCCGAGGGGTTCGTGGGAGCATGCCCACTTATAACTCGCTCAGAGGCGAGAGTCTGGACACTCGGTCGGCTAAATCCCAGGATGCATGGGTCGTCACGCGTCCAGACCGGCAGCCGAGCCGAGGGGTTCGTGGGAGCATGCCCACTTATAACTCGCTCTGAGGTGAGAGTCTGGACACTCGAGCGTGGGTCACCATGCGTCCGGACTGGGAGGTGAGCCAGAGGTGCATGGGAGCATGCCCAATTATAACTCGCTCAGAGGTGAGAGTCTGGACACTCGGTCGGCTAAATCCCAGGGAGCGTGGTTCGCCACGCGTCCAGACCGGCAGCCGAGCCGAGGGGTTCGTGAGAGCATGCCCACTTATAACTCGCTCAGAGGTGAGAGTCTAGACAATCGGTCGGCTTAATCCCAGGGAGAGTGGGTCACCACGCGTCCAGACCGGGAGCCACCGAGGGGTTCGTGGGAGCATGCTCACTTATAACTCACTCAGAGGCGAGAGTTTGGACACTCGGTCGGCTAAATCCCATGGAGCGTGGGTCGCCACGCGTCCAGACCGGGAGACGAGCCGAGGGTTCGTGGGAGCATGCCCATTTATAACTCGCTCAGAGGCGAAAGTCTAGACACTCGGTCGGCTAAATCCCAGGGACCGTGGGTCACCATGCGTCCAGACCGAGAGCCGAGCCGAGGGGTTCGTGGGAGCATGCCTACTTATAACTCGCTCAGAGGCGAGAGTCTAGACACTCGGTTGGCTAAATTCCAGGGAGCGTGAGTCGCCACGTGTCCGAACCGGGAGCCGAGCCAAGGGGTTCGTGGGAGCATGCCCACTTATAACTCGCTCAAAGGCGAGAGTTTGGACACTCGGTCGGCTAAATCCCAGGGAGTGTGGGTCACCACGCGTCCGGACCGGGAGTCGAGCTGAGGGGTTTGTGGGAGCATGCCCATTTATAACTCGCTCAGAGGCAAGAGTCTGGACACTCGGTCGGCTAAATCCCAGGGAACGTGAGTCGCCACGCGTCCGGACCGGGAGCTGAGTCGAGGGGTTCGTGGGAGAATGCCCACTTATAACTCACTTAGAGGCGATAGTCTGGAGTGCATGCAAGTTGTATGAGAATCCTGGCCTTCCACTATCCTTACATAGTTATGAAGTACAATTATCTCACAGGCCCTCACTCTGACCCTCGATATTGTTGGAGATGAATAACACTCCAGGGTCGGTCCAGCTTCTTTTTTTGCTCGTTCTCTAGGTAGTATGCTCTGGAAGCCAACTTCTGGATGCCCCTAAAGGGTCTTCTCCATTGAGGCTCTAACTTGCTGACATCCTCGACTGGCTTCATCCTTTTCTATACTAGGTCGCCGACCTGAAACACCCTCGGCAACACCTTTTGATTATATCTCTACTTCATTCTTTGGCGGTAGGCAAACATCCGAGCGGCTGCCTTCTCTCGGATTTTGTCGACCAGGTCCAGCTCCAAACGCCTTCTTTCCGAGTTATCTTCATCATAGGTCTTCCGCCGGTCGGACTCACACCCGACTTCAACAGGCACCACAACCTCGCTTCCGTAGACAAACTAGAAGGGTGTGTGGCCTGTGGTTTCTCTCGGTGTGGTTCGCTAAGCCTACATGACACTCGGCAGTTCGTCGACCCAGGTGCCACCTGCATGGTCTAGCTTAGTCTTCAAGCCTCTCAGGATTTCCCGATTGGCCACTTCTGCTTGGCCGTTACTCTGAGGGTATACCACGGAAGTGAATGCTTGCTGGATACCATAGGCCGAGCACCATTCCTGTATCCTCCGACCCTGGAATTGTCTTCCGTTATTCGAGACCAGCTTGTGAGGGATCCCATACTGGCACAAGATGTTATGCCACAGAAATTTGATGACGGCCTACTCAGTGATATGTGCCAAAGCCTCGGCTTCTATCCATTTGGAGAAGTAATGAACAGCCACCAGTAAGAATCTTTTCTGGCCAACAGCGATCGGAAAAGGCCCCATGATGTCCATGCCCCATTGGTCAAACGAGCTGGAGACCACTGATGCCTTCATCATTTCCACCGGTCGATGAGGGAGGTTATGATTCTTTTGGCAGGATAAGCAAGTGGAGACCAGTCGGTCAGTGTCTTTGCAAGGTCGGCCAGTAATATCCTGAAAGCAGTGCTTTTCACGCCACGACCCGAGCTCTGGCATGACTTCCACAGATCCCCATATGTATTTCTTTTAATACATATTCAACATCTTTTTCACCCAAACACTTGAGTAGGGGTCGGGCAAAGACTCTTTTGTACAGTGTATCTCTGACCAAGGAGCATTGGACCGCTCGCTTTCTCAGAAGTCAGGCCTCCTCCCGATCGGCCGGGAGGGCCCCGCTTGTTAGGTAAGTGATGAGTGGCGCTCTCCAATCTGTCCCGAGCTCCAACTTGGCCTGTTGCTTAATGTGCATCACCATCATTGTCTGACTACTTGGTTGAGGAAGTACCCAGGAGCCTACCGAGCTAGTCAACTTGGCTAACTCGTTCGCCTATAGGTTGCTCTCTCTCGGGATCTTCTATAGCTGGACCTCCTGTAATCCAGCTTTTAGTTTCTCGTAGGCTTCCACAAAGGTTTGTAACCGGTCATTATTAACCTCGAACTGACCGGCGAGCTGCTCATGGCTAACTGAGAGTCCGAGTATATCATTACCCGAGTAGCACCCACATGCTTAGCGGTCTGCAGTCCAGCGATGAGGACTTCATACTCAACCCCGTTGTTTGTGGGTCGGTATTCTAGTCGGACCGATAGATGTAACTATTCTCCCCTTGGAGAGACCATCAGAATGTCGATTCCATTGCCTTGCCGAGCCGACGACCCATCCACATAGACTTGCCAAGCTTCTTCAACTTCTTCAGAGTGCAACTCACTCAGGAAATCAGCCAAGGCTTATGCTTTAATAGCTGACCGAGCTTGATATTGGATGTCGTACTCACTCAGCTCGGTGGTCCACTTGATTAATCGCCCGGATACCTCCGAGTTTGAAACCACTCGACCCAGATTACTATTCGTCAGGACCACGATCGGGTGTGCCAGAAAATATGGTCGGAGTCTTCGAGCAGCTAATAATAGAACATAAGCTAACTTCTCGAGCGTCGTGTATCGACACTCGATACCCTTCAATAGATGAGCAAAGAAATACACTGGTTGTTGCTCAGCTTCATCCTGCTTGACTAACACCATACTGATCGACTCAACCGAGACCACCAAATACACATACAATACCTCTTCGACCTTTGGCTTGGCCAATACTGGCAGCTCGGCCAGATATGCCTTCAATTCTTCAAATGTCTTGTCGCAGTCGGCGTCCCATTGAAACTTGGTAGCTCGACGGAGGATCTTAAAGAAGGGTAATCCTTGCTCGGCGGATCAGGAAATGAAGCGGGATAGTGCTGTGATTCGCCCAGTGAGCCTCTGTGCATCCCTGAGATTCCGCGGTGGAGGCATGTCGAGCAGGGCTCGGACTTTGCTCGGATTGGCTTCAATACCCCTCTCGATGATGATATACCCAAGGAATTTTCCACTTCGGGCTCCAAATAGACACTTGGCCAGGTTCAACTTTAGCCCATACTGGCGCAAGGTTTGACAGGTCTCCTCCACATCGGATACCAGGTCGGCCGCTCGATTTGTCTTGATTAGAATGTCATCTACGTACACTTCAATGTTTGACCGATCTGCGATCGGAAAACCTTGTTCATCATCTGCTGGTAAGTAGCTCCGGCATTTTTCAGCTCGAACGGCATGACCGTGTAGCAATATGTGCCATCAGCCGTGATGAAGCTGACCTTCTCTTGATCCTCAGCCGCCAAGGGCACTTGGTGATAACCCTGGTAAGTGTCCAGCATGGAGATGAACTCACTCCCGGCGATTGAGTCGACCATTTGGTCTATCCAGGGCAAGGCATAGCAATCCTTTGGGCAGGCTCGGTTGAGATCTCGAAAGTCAATGCAGACTCTCCACTTGTTGTCAGGCTTAGCCACCAGCACCACGTTGGCTAGCCAGGCCGGAAATTGGACCTTTCGGATGTGCCCACCTCTAATAACTTCTGGATCTCAGCTCAGATGACTTTATTCTGCTCCGTGCTGAAATCTCTCTTCCTCAGCTTGATCGGCCTAGCATTGGGGTACACGTGCAGGTGGTGTTCAGCTACCTCAGGTCGGACACCCTGCAATTCCCTTACTGACCAGGGGAACACATCCTGGTTCCTGGTCAAGCACTCCAGCAGCGGCTCCCTCAGCTCGCTCGACAGACCCGTGGCTATCTTGACTCGGGCCTCCACCCGGTCGGGAAGCAGCTGCACTTCCTCCTTATCCTCGTGGAGCTCGGCCCAAGGAGAGGATTGCATCATATTGCAACTATTGGACGTACGCTGAGTCTTCTGACTCTCAGTGCGGACATCGTCCACGTAACATCGGCGGGTCACTCTCTAATCCCCCTTAACCTCCCCGACCTTGTCGCCGACCGGGAACTTGATCTTGAGATAGAAGGTTGAAGTTATCGCCCGGAACTCGTTGAGGGCTAGTCGGCCCAGAATCACATTGTAGGCTGAGGGGGCATCTACTATCAGGAAGGTGGATCATCTTGTTCTCTTCAGTGGCTCCTCGCCTAAGGAGATGGCTAGGCGAATCCGGCCGATCGGCTGCACCTGGTTTCGGGTGAACCCGAACAGTGGCGTGGCCACCAACTCCAACTGGGATGGCTTGATCTACAATTGGTCGAAGGCTTTCTTGTACAATATGATGACTGAGCTGCCGGTGTCCATTATCGTTCGGTGGACCTGGTAGTTGGCGATCACGGCTGTGATGACCAAGGCGTCATCATGTGGGACCTCCAGTCCCTGTAGATCTTGCGGCCTGAAGCTGATTTGGGGCCCTTGTGCTTGTCCGGCACTCGTACCGACCTGGTGAATCTCGAGTCGGCGCACCTATGCCTTCCGAGCTTGGTTGGAGTCTCCCATGGTCGGCTCGCCCGAGATCACGTGAACTCCTCCTCGGACGACATTCTACTGATTGGCTTGCTCGTCGTCCATTTCTTCGGACTCGGCTCGCTGCACTCGTGGGAACAAGTTACGGGCAGTCGGGGGATTCCGCCTTGGTTCCCCGGCTGCTGGGGTAGTCGCCGGACTTCCCCTACCCGAGCCGCGTCCAGGAGATGCCTAACTCCCCCGTCCTCGGGGGGCAGGAACCTGACCTCTCCCAGCTTATCGGCACTCCTCCGTGTTGTGTGTGTTGCTCTGGTGAAACACACAATAGGGCCTTTAGCGGGTCTGCAGACACCCCTGGACCACTTGCTGCATGTGCCGGTGCTCCATTCCCACTCGGTCGATTGTTCCCCGCGAGCTGCGGATGGGCCCGCCCGGGGATCGACTGTTTTGAGTGGGGCTTGGGGTCGGTGTGTTAACCACCTCATTTTTCCGAGTGGCTTGTGCTTCCTCCACAATAATGTATTTGACAGCCTTTCCTAGCAGGCTGTCGAAGTCCTTCGGTGGCTTCCTGATCAATGAGCGAAAGAAGTCTCCCTCTTGTAGCCCTTGGGAGAAGGCGCTGATCAGCACCTCGGGTGTAGTGGTCGGCACATCTAGTGTCACTCCATTGAATCTCTTGATGTAGACTCGGAGTGATTCCTTCAGGCCCTGCTTCAACGCAAACAGATTAAGGTTGGTCTTGTGATGCCTTCGACTGCCAGCGAAGTGTTGGAGGAATATCATTCTAAGTTTCTCAAAGCTTGACACAGACTCGTTGGGGAGTCGGTCGAACCGTCATTGGGCTGACCATGAGAGCATTGTCAAGAAGGCTCGTCACTTCACGCCCTCGGGATACTGGTGCAGCAGGGCCGCACTTTCGAATTTCATGAGATGCTCCTCGAGGTCAATTGTTCCTGAATACTCTGGTATAGTGAAGAACCGGAGGTGCTTGGGGACCGACTCCTCGAGGATCTGCTGGGAGAAGGGGTAATACACTAGGGAAGGCGGAGTCGGGTCGGCTAGGGCCTTCCCCTTATCTAAGCGTGGTCGGTGCGTCTGTCTAGAAGCAGACACCTCGGTGGGAGGCAAGTGAGCCTCGTCATCCCGGGCTCTATAAAAAGCGGCAGGGAAAGGGATCGAACCTCCTTCTGGTCGGGTGAAATGTCCCCGACCCCATGAGTGGCCAAGCGCCGAAGGCTCAGGAAATTGTGTTGCCGGGCTACCGATCTGCACCGGCCTCTGCGGGGTTTTCTGAGCTCGGGCAGCCAACAAGAGCTCGTATTCTTCAGGAGTAACTATCACTGTCACTCGGTTGGGATCTTTCACCTCGCACTCTCGATCAGGTAGAATGCCCTCCTTCTAGCGCCAAATATGATCCTGTCGCAGAGTGAGGTGGACTCCCAAGAGCGAAGAGGACCCGAGTACTGTTGATGCTGGCTCCGACCTACAAAAAAATGACCGTTAGCAACCTGCTAGGAAAAGTCCCCGACAAGGCCCTCCGACGGTCAAGTCAGTCTCCGCGAGAAGAGAGCAAAGCAATGGAACAGTGGCGAAGAAATACTATTGCGCGTATCTACGAAGTGAAATGTGAAGGGGCTTATATAGCCGAGGGAGCTGACAGCTTCTGCCTGCGTCTGCCACATTTTGTCTTATGTGGGGGCAAGGTAAGGTGTCTCATGCGGGGACAGGGTAAGGGGCGCTATCAGCTCACCGACGGGTGCAGTCCGGCGCCGCTCAATCTGACACAAGCATAGGTTGCCGTGGTACGGAGTGCAGGGGTATGGTAGGAGGGTACCGTGTCATCGAGATATTCACGATTCGGGCACGAACGGTGTCAGGCCTTCGCCGACTCCCACACCACTTCTATTGGTGTTGTCTCAGAGAGTATGTGTCCGTGGGGATCGCGACAAATCCCGAATGGGAGCGTCGACCGGCGACTCCGAGTGAAACCTGGCCATGCAACCACTACTTCCCCGATTGAGGCAATGTGCTTTCCGAGTCATGGAGTGCTCGGATTTGACTAACCTGACTCAACTTAGGGTCGGGTGGTTAGGGGATCGGGAGTTCTCCGGCTCGACAGTCGGTATCCATTAATGTCGTGTGCATATCGATCGGGGGCGGACTCTCGACGTTCTCAAGTGGATCGGGTCAGGCTATATCTGATTGGTTGCCCGCTCAGGCGGCTCGGTTCGCCAGGACCCTGGGGTCCCCGTTTTCGACCCAACCTGATGTGGCGCCAGGCTGACCAACCAAGCTACACGTGAGTTAGGCTAGGATAATATATATATATATATATATATATATATATATATATATATATATATATATATATATATATAATTGTGTGGTTAAAGAGTGGTGTAGTTGTCAAATGTTCACTCACAAATGATAAAGAGAAAAATAGATAAGGCTATATGCGAATGTGGTTATTATATAAGAGTCCGTTCCATTACCATTGTGTCCCTCCCGGAGCCAATATTTCCAATTCACGAACACTTTATGCAGATATATATATTAAAAATTGATTTAAATCATATATAAGTAGATATATATTATAAACTTATCTAAACCTTAATGCTGAATTTTTTTTACTTAAAGCTAACTTCCGGCATTATTTATTTAGCGTAATACAAGTAGATAAAAATTAGTACGAGTGATGTTTATGATGCTGTGGTTTTTAATATTATACTAAATGATTTTTTTTTTAAAAAGAAACTGAACTGAGCTCAGATGTGATTTGTATATAATAATCAGAAGAAGGTTGTGAAAGACCCTTTTATTCACACTCGCATCTGATCATTGCTCAGCGGTCGTCCGTAGAGGATCAAACATTGCTGATCACACGAGTTGATAGACCAACCACCGCTTAGCCAACCAACTCGGCGAGGAAACATTGGTGCAGAGTTTAACATAAAATATTTTAAATTATTAAGTAAAATGAAACTGTCCATCGAATATCATGTGTCAGCATCATCGCCAATAGCGTTTGAACGAAGGCAGGCTGATTAGTCTGAACTCTGAAGTAACTAATTGTGGAAAACAGCATAAACAAAATCTTACTAATTGTAGCCAGAGTGATTGTCTTCATCTCAAATATTTTTAATAATTCATTTTTAAATTAAGTAAAGGAAGATAAATTACGAAATAGATTTATAGTCGACCGTGTTAAATAATGAAAAGAGTTTTTTTTTATCGAACGACACATATCTCATCAGGATTTATTATAATAAATTTATCATCCTTAATCAATTGGGTGGGGACAAACAAAATCATACTAAATATTATATTTTTATAATACAAATAAATGAATTGTCAAATAATTATAAATAAACTAATAATAATTTAAACATTCTAAATAATTTTTAAATTTTGAATATATATATATATATATATATATATATATATATATATATAATCCTAAAAATACATGAATGGTCAAATAATATAATAATACGTAAAGTAGAACTTACAGACTTATTATCATCAATCATAGACTAAGTTTCTTATTAATAAAAGGAAAATAATATGTTTGGTAAGTGAATGACGTGATATTTTATATGCAGCGATTCTTGACGGGTTTATTGTGCCCCCCAAGATATAGTTTGATTCGGGACGGCGGCCGAAGACTATGATGGTGTCCGAGAGATAATCGGACGTGTGCATGTAAAGTGTCACATCATTCACTGAGCGTTTTATTGAGTTTTTTCACTAAGTATATCAGAGCTATTAATAAAAATCGCTATTTTAACGATCTTTCTAGAGTTGATCTCACGGACATGGAGAAAAATTCATATAGATTTATAGGTAACAGACACATGATGGAGCTGAAAATACATATCATCACTTCATGAGAATCAACCCCAGACTATTACACTAGAAATATTATACACTCATCATCTGTGCTACGGCCTGAGAACATCGACTAAGTTTCTTAGCTCTTAGGGCATCTCTAACCAATGCTCTAAAATACCATATTTGGTATAAAAATTATACCAAACTTTTCCAACCTATACACTAAGGGGGCGTTTGATTCAAATTTATTAATCGGAATGGTATGAGATTCATTGAGGGGTCAATGAGAATGAGAATCATGATTCCATTGGTAGTGTTTGGTTCAAATCCTAGAATGAAAATTATTGTCATTGATGATGTTTGGTTCAATTTAACTTTAGTAATGGGAATCCATAAAAATTTCAAAGTTACCTAAAATAATAGAATTATTACAAAATAGAGAAAGTGAAATAAAATGAGTTGAGAGATAAATTAGAAAATATAGAGAGAAATTATGAGAATTAAGGTAAAAAAAAAATTAGAAGAAAAAAATAGGAGAAAATACAATAATAGAGAAAATAAAGATAAAAAGTAGAGAGAAAAAATAAGATAAGATAGATGTGATAAAAAAATAGAGAGAAAAATCATTAAAAAAAATATAGAGAGAAAAAATGAGATGAGAGAGATAGAAAAAATGATATAGAAAATGTAGAGAGAGAAAGTGATAGAAGATATAGAGAAAAGTAAAACATAAATATAGATAAATTATGATAAGAGAGGTAGAGAGAGAAAGTAATATTAAATATATATAGAGAGAAAATGAGATTAGAGAGGTAGAGAGAGTGTGATATAAAAAATGTAGAGAGAGAAAGTAATATAGAAAATATAGAGAAAAGTAAAAAATAAAGATAGATAAATTTTAATAAGAGAGGTAGAGAGAGAAAGTGATATTGAAAATATATAGAGAGAAAGTGAGATGAGAGGGTAGAGAGAGAAAGTGATATAGAAAATATAGAGAGAGAAAGTGACATATGAAATATTCAGAAAAAATGAAAAATAATAATAAATAAATTATGATAAGAGAGGTAGAGAGAGAAAGTGATTATCAAAATATACAGAGAGAGAATGAGATGAGAAAGGTAGAGAGAGAAAGTGATATAGAAAATATAGAGAGAGAAAGTGATATAGAAAATATAGAGAAAAAGTGATATAAAAATATAAAAAAAGTGAAAAATTAAGGTAGATAAATTATAATAAGAGATGTAGAGAGAGAAAGTAATATTGAAAATATATAAAGAGAAAATGAGATCAGAAAGGTAGAGAGAGAAAATAATAGAAAATGTAGAGAGAGAAAAGAATAAATATGTAGAGAGAAATTTTAAAATGTAGAGAGTGAAAGTAAAATGAGATAATATAAAAGAAATAGTAAAATGAAAAATATAAAATAAAAAAAGAGTGTTTTGGATATATGAAAATGAATGAATGATTGAGGAATTTGATTGATGAGGGGGGAGTAGGGAATGAAAATGAGAGAATGATTCCCTTATTTTCATTCCCATTGACACTTACCAAACAGTGTCAATGGGAATGATTACCATCCATTCCCATTCCCTAGTCCATATTACCCTAAACCAAACGCCCCCTAAATATCATTCGAAATTTGGTGTGGGAATAGTAAATCACCAAAGCCCACATCATATTTGGTATTGTAATTTTTTAATTTTTTTAATTAATTTTTTATTATATTATATAACAATAAAATCAAATACAATATATATTATTAAATATCATAATAAAAATTAATTTATAATTATTATTTTCTCCTCATTATTTATAGTAATATTAATTATTTATTATAAATACAAATTAAATGTATATAATACCTTATTTTAATTTTATTATGCATATTTATACATATTTAATTTATTAAAAACTTTATAATATATTTAATATATTTTAATTTTAATTATATTTATAAATTATGTCACTAATTTCAAAAAAATATAATAAAATATTTAAAAATTTGATATGCATAAATATAAAATATATCATATTACGTTGACATATAAAATAAAATAGTAATAATACAAAATCAAAATATTATTAATAATCACTTAGTAATATATTTTATCTTAATTGTATGTGATTTTATAATATTCTTATATATATATATATTATTTGGATGCAAAATTTTTAAATTAACTTATTAAATATAAATGAAATATTAATTTTAAATATAATAATTATCATTAAAAGATTATTAAATTAAAATGTAGGTTGATAATTAAATTATGAATAAGGCAAAATAGAATATTCTAATGAATATTCCTTTTTGGTGTGGTATGGTGTGAGTGGGTTGGAGCTGAAATAGTATTTGGTTATGAAAGTGTATCATTTTAGTGTGAAATTGATATCAAATATAGTGTTTTGGTTTGGAGATGGTCTTAAGATATGATGAAGGGTGACTAGTTATCTTTTAAGTACCCGCGGTTCAATCCAACGTTATGGGGAATTTTGTATGAATTTTTTTCCCAAATACGGTGCGAAACCGTGGGATGTTAGACTTCTGTTGTTAAATCCGACCTTTTTTGTTTAACTCGGTTCAGGAAGTTTTCCGGAGGAGAGTTAGGGTTTTGAGACCTAAATCGAAGTTGAAAGGGGAACACATTGCACTTTAGGGACTAAGTGGATTAAAACAAAAATTTCCAAGGGGCTAAAAGCAAGGTCTCCTAATGTGTAAGGGCAGTGCGGGATTTCCAAATAGTGGAGGGGCCTTTTTGCATTTGTACCTCATTTATACTCTCTCTCCCCTCACTCGCGATCTGCCCTAAACCATAGCTCTCCCGACTTCAGCAACCCGACTCCATTTCTCTCCTTCTCCCGATCTTAGCCAAAGTCGGCGCTGGTTCCCTCGTCTTCCTCCTCTCGGGTGAACGACATCTCCTTGAACTGTATCGCCGGTTCAAAGCTAGACCGAGATCCAAAACCACATCAACTATGCCCATGGGGATTGAGAAGGGGTTGCGAGCATGACGAGGCAGTGGTGGCGACTAGACGAGGCTGGGTTCGTTAGCCAACCATAATCTACGGCGGTAAACGGTTCTTGACCCGTCTTGTCTTTGTATTCCCATGGCTTTCTCCTCTTCCGATCCATGGGTGATAACATTTTCACTAGTTTGGTGAACCAGAGCCAATCTTCCTGGCTATGAGTTGTTTCCACTCCGGTGGTGGATCTAGGGCTGAGGACCTGTTGTGCCGGTGGACGAGAGTGCCCGGGACAGTGCTTTTGGTGGATTTGGCACTCAATCAGGTCCTCACCAAGGGATCATGCGATCTCCTACCCAGGTAAGAAACAAGATTGTTGGATTGTATTCATATAATTGAATTTGGCTATTTTCTTGAAAATTTCAGTAGTAGTCTGGACAAATCTTGATAGAAATTGAGTTGGAGTATGATTTGGATTTTTTAGCAACTCTTCCTTCTTGAATCTGGTTGTCGTTGGCTTCGGAACTCCAGGGAGTTGAGGTAAGGAACTGATTTGGTTGTTTTGTGTTGAATTCTGAAGTTGATGTTGGAGAATTGCTCCAATTAGGATTTGTGTGAGTTGTTCTTGAGATGTTCTGTTCTGATCCATTTAAATGGAACTGGTTTTCGGGAAATAGTAGGGATTACTGCTTAATTAAGGGATAACTAGGAGTTAGCTTGAATTTTGGATGTGTACCTTGGTGTGCCAACCCCTGCCGTGAGTCACCTTGGGTGGATTAGGGATTAAACCTTTAACAGAATAGCTAAATGAAACCCTATAATCAGGATTAAACCTTTAAATGGAACTGGTTTTCGGGAAACAGTAGGGATTATAAATGAAACCTTTAACAGGAATTTTCCATTTAATTAGAAATAATTAAATGGAAAGAGAATGATTAGGTTAATCCTAGTATGGTTTAGGGATTTATAAGCTAGTTACCATTCTGTGTATTGGCTAATTAAATATGTCCTTGACACAGGGGCTTGATTTGGATTATTGTGATGGATTATTGGCTGGTGGTTCTCCTTGTATTTTATACGAACTTCTTCTATTTGGAGGTGGATTGCTTGTATCTGTAGTTCCACTTTACCTTTATGCATGACTAATTGCTATTTATGCTGTAGGCTACTATTTACCTTTATCTGCTACCGTTTGTTATCCTGCTTGATACTTATGCTTGATCTTGGATATGATCTAGATTTCCTTCTATACAGTCTCATTTATTGTTCTCTGATTCTGTATGGTTGCATTGATTGATTCTAGTTATACTTGCATGTGTATCTAGATATATATGATGATTGAGTTATGATACATGTTTACGACCTGTGCATGTTAGGTTGAGTTATGTGTCGATGACCTAGTAGGGGTTGCATGTGTTAGAGTCATACACCATCCCTGCATCGTTGCATGCCGGTAACCATCGACTCCTTGGTGGTCTAAGCCCGTCACCTGGTACATGATATGCACACACGATCACTCATGGGTTAGTAGATACCGTTAGGTGTGTGCATTTGCTTTGCACTGCTCTCTCTGCCACTCATGGATAGTGGTTTTGGAGTGTGGTAGCAGGTAGGGATCCCTTCTCTTCCCATAGGCCAGAGAAGATGAGAGAGATATCTCCCCCATATATACATAGGGTGGAGCGAGAGCTCCACCAGCATCCTGTCCACTCGGCCACTCAGGAGCAGTGATGATAGAGTGTGGACTGTGTCACAACTCTACCCACTCGGCCGACGCATATGACATGCCTCGGTGGCTGGACTGGTATTAGGGGTGACCATGGCATTGTATCATGTGTATATGATGCATTTGTGCCTTTGCTTGTGTTTGCTGCATTTATTTGTTGCATATGTTTGACATGCACATATAGGATATACCATTTGTGTGTTTTAATGACCATGCACTTGCTTGTATGATTCGAGTCCTTTTTATGATTAGGATAGACTGATTTCTTGTATGAATATTCAATTGTTACTTTCAGTTATGCATATTCTGATATACCTGTGAGACTGTATCCTGTTGTTTCTGTATAATTTTTTTCAGCTACTTTTTCTGTCATGCATATTTTTCTCTATACCTACAGAGTCTATTTAGACTCACCACCCGTCGCAATATTTTTGTTTCAGGTTGATAGCTCGTCGGAGGAGCCCAGTTGCCAGTCCCGGGTCCCCACGACTCCATTTGTTGGGTGCTTCCGCGCATTTTGCATTCTTTATAGCATTTTCATTAGTGTTGTTTTCATTTCTATATCGCGGACTTGTATTTCGATTCATTTGTGCGGTATTATTTTTGAGTCCTTTGTTGGATTTTGTGTGGTGGTTTTTGTTGGTGAATTGACCATGTTTGATCGGGTAGATCATGGATTTTGATGTATGTCAATATGGTTAAGTTATGTTTTCATGTTAATTTGATGTGTGTTTGAGTCTTGCAGGACTTTGTGAATCACACATGAGGATTAATGGAGTAAAACATCCGAGGGACGAGAGCCAAGGAAGAGGACTTCAAGGGCGAGCTAAGGAAGTAGATTCAAAGGCATACGTGAAGGATGACATAGAGACAAGTCGCGGGCTTGTGTGCACATTCGAGGGACGAGAGCCGAAGGAAGAGAACTTCAAGTGGCAAGCTAAGGAAGTGGACTTCAAGGCATACGCGAAGGATGAACTTCAGAGTGAGTTTGAGTAAGTTTATAAGCTGGGCAGTCGACTGGCAAAGGAAGCAGTCGACTGCCAGCATCGAGTGGAAACTCATAGAAAGATCAGTCAACTGGTCTAGGAACCAGTCGACTGGTCTGTTCGAAATAGAGTCGTTAGGCTAGTCGTTGGCTGAGACATCAGTCGACTGGCCCTGGGGGTAGTCGACTGATATTGGGGCTGAGCTGTTTGTTTAACAGCTCTCTCTACTATTTAAATGGGAGCTTGAGACTTTGGAGAGGTTAGCTTTTCATTGTAAGATCTTTACTCTAGTGCTCAAGCTCCAAGTGCTCACCTTCCTCCCAAAACCCTAGCTTCAACTTGTAAGGAGGAAGAAGGATTGTGAGAGGTTGTTCTCTACCGAGAAGGAGAAAGACTTAGCCGGAGTTTGCCGGGGCGTGATCCACCGAAGGATCAAGAGTTCGCCCACCTCAAGGACACGTCGTGGAGTAGGAGCAAGCAATCTTCGAACCACGTAACCAGTAACGTGTTAGCATTGGTTTAATTATTAGATTAAGTTTTCACTTGTGCTAACGTTGTAGGAAGAATTCGAATCTGGGGTGACCGAGCTATTCACACCCCCCTCTAGCCGTACCATCGGTCCCAACAAATGGTATCAGAGCGCAAGGACGCCTTCAACGGGCTAACTGCCAAGAAGAGAAAAATTATTGAAATGGTCGGCTCGCACATCCAACCGCTAAAGTTTGAAGGAGAATTTGCTTGGTGGAAGAAAAGGATGGAGGTATTTTTCAATACCGATTTTGATATTATGCTAATCATGGAAAATGGTTTTGAAGTGCCTAGGGATCAAGAAAACAAGTTACTCGAGAAGATAAGATGGAGCAAGAAGCAAAGGGATGATTACTTGGCAAATTCAAAAGCCTTGCATCATCTACTAAGTGTGCTCCCCCAACAAGAAGTCACAAGGATTGGGAGCTACTCAAGTGCCAAAGACTTATGGGATAAGCTAATAGAGCTTCATGAGGGCACTTCGGAGGCAAGAATGGCTAAGAGAGATCTTCTCTGATCCCAACTCAACAATATCAAACTTGATAAAGGGGAGAAGGTATCAAATTTACATGCTAGATTTAAGAAAATACTTAATGGACTAACAAGTGTAGGAGAACAACTATCCAACCGAGACATCTTGATGAAAGCCATCAATGCTTTTCCAAGAACATCAAATTGGAGCTCAATGGTGGACTCCTATATATATCAAGGATCTAGAGAAAATTCTCTAGAGGAATTCTTCTCAACCATGGAGCTCCATGAAACTCGAGTTGGAGGAACAATTGTAGAAGTATACAAGCCAAAGAGTATAACCCTTGTGGCAAACAAGAGAAAAGGTAAAAAGAAGAAGGCTTCCTCATCCAATTCCGAGGAATCAAGTGCATCGATGGATAGTGATGCGGAAGCCTACATGGTAAGAAAAATGAGAAAAATATTTAAATATTTTTCTACTAACAAATCTCATGGTAGGAAAGTGTCAAGGAGCAAAAGTAGAACGAGGAAGATAATTTGCTACAATTGTCAAGGAGAAGGACATATGAGAGATGAGTGTCCCCTCTTGAAGAAGAAGGAAGGAAAGAAGAAAGAAGAAAAGAAGAAGTCAAAAGAGAAGGGGAAGAAGGTGCAAAATTTGAAGGCTACATGGGATGATTCATCCTCATCGGAGGAGGAGGAACATCACGTATCTCATTTCGCACTAATGGGAATTGAAGACATAGCCTCCACGTCATCCGAATTTGAAGAAGAGAAGAGCTCGAGTGAAGATGAAGGGAGCTCAAGTGAAGGGGGAGGCTCAACTTCGGAATCAGACGTCTCGGTAAGTGAGGTATACAATCTACCCACTACTACTCTTGTAAAGATTATTTCTAGCACTAATGATGATTTGTTTAAGGCTAGAAAGAAGATTAAGGATTTGAAAAATGAAATTTGCATGCTAAAGAAAAAATTAGAATCCATGAAAATTAAGGATGATGTGCATGCTTCTTCTTCTATTTCAAATGATTCATGCTTAGAAGAAGAAAATAAGGAATTAAGGAAAAAGGTAGATAGTCTTACCAAAGCCCTTAGAAAATTTGAAATTGGCTCAATGACCCTAGATATGATCATTGAGAGCCAAAGGGCAAGTTTAAAGAAAGAGGGATTAGGTTTTGGGAAGTCTAGCAATGGAAAAACCTATCATTGCCTACTTGCTAGAGGACAAGCAAAAATCAAAACCCTAGGTAAGAAATGGATCCCCAAGGAGTACTTGGTCAACCCAATTAGGAAACATTTCTATTGGGTACCAAAGTCAATCCTCAAGGATTAGAGGATTTAGGTGAAGTCAACCATGTATTGAAATTTCAAATTTTTGAAATTTGGTTGACTTGAGATATTAAGGGGGAGTACTTTAGCCCAAGTAGAAATTCTTGATAATATGGGCTAAATAGGATGTACCTTAATACATCTCATATTGACTTGATTTATGATTGCATTTATGCATATCAGATATTAGGATGATACAAATAACTCACTTATGCTTGTGACATTTTGATGAGTTATTAGATGTATCACATTAGTGATAATAGACCAACTATGGGGAAAACAAATGTTTAATTAATGGACATCTTGTCCATAGATCATAGTTGGACATTTCAAATAATTTGAAAATATTTCTATGTTTTGTTTGCTATAACATAGGTTTGCAAAACACATGGTTTCAAAACTAGGATAAAAGTTTGATATAAAATTGAGTGTTTTTAAAGAATTTGAGTTTTGATCAAAAAGTCAAACGTATTTGGATTTTTCATGAAAATATATTTTTTTTCTATTTAAAAATATCACAAGAAATATGTTTGCAAAATTTATAATTTTTCGAATTTTATGAAATTTTTTATGCATTTCTGAATTTCAGCTCGAAAGGCTGAAATTTCAGATAGATTCGTATCAGTCGACTGGTGTACAAAGCCCAGTCGACTGAACATTTTATGACTTGTCAATTCGTTGAGGCCAGTTGACTGGTAACTAATTCAGTCGACTGATATTTGTATTTTCTGATTTTTGGGGATTTTCTAAAAAATAAAAGAAGTCCTTGATTGATACGAAAGGGTAATATTGCTTGGGGCAATATTTTTGATGGTGTCAAAGGGGGAGAATTGAAAGGTTTAAGTTAGAATTTAACTTAATATTTTATGTTTGTTCAAAAAAATTAAAATCTTGTGATAAGACATAGGTTAAGGGGGAAGGATGCATGTTTATGTGTCTTAATATACTATGCTTTTAATTTTCAATTGTTATGTTTGTACCTAACTTAAACATATTGCCACACATTAAAAAGGGAAAGATTGTTGGTGCAATTGACCCATGTTTGATCGGGTAGATCATGGATTTTGATGTGTGTGTCAATATGGTTAAGTTAGGTTTTCATGTTGATTTGATGTGTGTTTGAGTCTGGCAAGACTTTGTGAATCACACATGAGGATTAACGGAGTAAAACATCCGAGGGACGAGAGCTAAGGAAGAGGACTTCAAGGGCGAGCTGAGGAAGTAGACTTCAAAGGCATACTCGAAGGATGACATGGAGACAAGTCGTGGGCTTGTGTGCACATCCGAGGGACGACAACCGAAGGAAGCGAACTTCAAGGAGCAAGCCAAGGAAGTGGACTTCAAGGCATACACGAAGGATGGACTTCGGAGTGAGTTTGTAAGCTGGGCAGTCGATTGGAAAAGGAAGCAGTCGACTGCCAACGTTGAGTGGAAACTCATAGAAAGATCAGTCGACCGGTCCAGGAACCAGTCGACTGGTCTGTTCGAAATAGAGGCATCAGTCGACTGGTTAGTCGTTAGCTGAGGCATCAGTCGACTGGCCCTGGGGGCAGTCGATTGAAGTCGGGGCTGAGCTATTTGTTTAACAATTCTCTCCACTATTTAAATGAGAGCTTGAGACTTTGGAGAGGTTAGCTCTTCATTGTAAGATCTTTACTCTAGTGCTCAAGTGCTCAAGCTCCAAGTGCTCACCTTCCTCCCAAAACCCTAGCCTCAACTTGTAAGGAGGAAGAAGGATTGTGAGAGGTTGTTTTCCACCGAGAAGGAGAAAGACTTAGCCGGAGATTGCCGGGGCGTGATCCACCGAAGGATCAAGGGTTCGTCCACCTCAAGGATACTCCGTGGAGTAGGAGCAAGCAATCTCCGAACCACGTAACCGTGCTCCGAACCATGTAGTCGGTAACGTGTTAGCATTGGTTTAATTATTAGACTAAGTTCCCTCTTGTGCTAACGTTGTAGGATGAATTCTAATTCGGGGGTAACCGAGCTATTCACACCCCCTCTAGTCGTGCCATCGGGCCCAATAGTTTTTGCTGCGCGCCAGCTTAGGTGAGCTTTACGGTTTTTCAATATTGTGATGCTGTTATTTCCTTATGATATATATTTGCTTTGAGGCCTGAGGCCAATATATTACCTGCGTGTGTTGTATATTTGTGTAAATTGTCCGTTAGACAAAGGAGGTGTTGTCTGATTTTATATTGGATCAGCGGCTCCGTTAGTCTCAGGGCATGACAATTTATTTTGGTATCAGAGCTTAGGTTACGATGCCTACCTATTTATGTATTTTTCCAGACTTTCCATATTTTATCTGATGACAATTTATTTTTGGTATCAGAGACAAGGTTTTGGCGAGTCTTTTTGGATTTGTCGGAGTTAAATCTGATACCTACTCGGTAAGTGTCGAAGCTCAGGTTTGATGAGATCTATCTGAGTACATTTCGAATCTTTGGAGTCATTTTTGCGGCGTGATTTGAACTCTGGGACCTGGCGACGACGGGACATCTTCGGGCGACAATTGTATAATCTAGTAAGGTTAGTTGACATATACCTTTGGTAACCAATGAGTGATATCGTAACAGGTTGGGGTAGACGAGCTCCCACGCCGAGACGTGGTCCAGGGTGGCCACGTAAGACTACTATAGGGTCTCCGGCGACAAGGTCACCTGAGAGACCGATGAAGACGGGGCCGGTGAGTCGAGGACAGACTCCACCGAGTGTACCATGGGCCCCATCTCCACTGCTATCAAAGGTTCCGATCGTTCCACCCACGACTACCAGACCAGTCATCTTCACAGTACCAGCATCGGTACCTGTTACTGCATACTCAGTTGGACCATTAGCGGTACCTACTCAGGCACAACTGTTACTACGCCTAAATCATCAACTAATGATATTGTAATGCAATCAATAGTGCATGATGTGATGAATGCAGTTGATTTTTCAATATAGATGAAATATCAACACCTGAATATCAACAACTATATGTAATTTTAAAAGCTAGTGAAAGAGAAGTGTGGGAAGATATTCCTTCTGGTCATTCCCAACTCTCAGCTAGTACAAGGTTATTGAATATGAAAGCAGAATATCATTTTTTTTTAAAAAATACATTTTAGTTAACTTTCTCTTATACCCCTCCCGCCAAGAAATGACTTTCTCAATTAACATTTTCGAGACATCCGAGCCACTTTATCAGTAAAATAATATTTTATGGTTCGGATGCCCTAGGGAGTATATATATATTTCTACCTTGCACAACTCGATTCATCACGAAGGTACATATATATATCTACCTAGCTTGCACAATTCGATTCATCACCTGAGGAAGATAGGTGTTGAAGGAGAAAAAGCATGCAACCGTTTGGTAACAAATAGAAATTGTAATGTACGTATGATTGTCATCTTGGATATTGTATCAGACCTAGTTTTATACATGATAAACTCTTTCTACTATTTTTTTTGTTTGGAGAAGAACTCTAACGGTGTCATGCATTTCATAATTAGGGTTCTTTGAAAATTTTCAAACTTAGGATAAATTAATGCTTGAATTCAACCTAGGGGGTGATATCTTACCATATCAGGCCCTAGGAGGATCTGAAATCAAATTATAGGAGGACCTGAAATAAAAGAACTTCAGGCCCTAGGAGGGCCTGAATAAAAGGATTTCAGTCCCTCCGAGGGTCTGAAATTAAAGGATTTCAGGCCCTGGGAGTGCATGATATCATTTGCTTTCAGGCCCTTGGAGGGCCTGAAATTTTTTGATTTTAGGCCCTGGGAGGGCTTGAAATAAAAGGAATTCAGGACCTCCCAGGGCCTGATATCCTTTGATTTCAGCCCCTGGGAGGGCTTGAATCAAAGGATTTCAGGCCCTCCTAGGGCCTAAATTCCTTTGATTTGAGGCCCTCCTAGGTCCTTGATTATGATTTTCAAAGTTTGTTAAAAATTATAATTTATTTTTCAGGGATGATAATGTTGTTCTGGATAGAGACTTTAAAGGGTATTTTCTATTACATGGCCTGCTCAGAGTGGGAGAAGACAGAGCTGGCTACCTATCATTTGCGGGACAAGTTGGTATTGTAGGGTATGACTTGGCAGGTTTCCATAGTAAATACCTAGTCGATCTGAGAGACCTCTCCACGCCTACAGATTAAAAATTAATCCGAGTGGAGACCCGTCTCCCATCGACCGTCTCGTGCCGTATCGAACGATCCAAATTACAACTTAGCCAATTACCACAATTGGCCTTGTAATTTGCTCGACCGTCCGACTACGGAAAAGGCGACGAGTTGATCGCCGACTTTTGTGTTTATGGTTGGGGTCCAGTTAAGAATTTATTTATCATATTTTGAAAACAAAACAATAAATTCTTAAACATAAAATGATGAGACATATAAACATGGCACATAAAAGACATAAGGAAATACAAAGGAGCGTATGGAAAGTTATACCTTTCCGATCACCTCGCGGTCTTCTACCTTATGACCCTCCCTTTGTGAACGTCATGTGGGCGATGATCTACCATGATCCGAGATCACCTAGAGCTCCAACCAATCCCCTTCTCACAGCCGACCAAAACCCTAGCCACTTGGGTTTTGCGCCGCCGACCTCTTCCCTCTCCCTTTACGCCACCGACCACCGGAGCTGACTCCAAGCCCTTCGGACCAGTGGCACACCTCGAGAGGAAGATGAAGAAGAATAAGAAGGAAGGAGAGAACCTTCTTCCTTACCCAAGCGAGCCGAATAGCCCTCTCTCTCTCAACCTTGCGCCGGCGCCGCAAGAGGTGGTTGCGCCGCCTCTTCCTTGCCGCCGGCGCCTCCTTCTCCTTCACCGAGCACCACAAAAGGAAGAGAACCTCTCTCCCTTATCTCTATGATCCCCAGCCGAAGTTTGGTGGAAGGAGGAAGAAGAACCGAGGAGACAATTCTCCTCTCTTCTTGGTGCGCCGCCGAACCCTAGGAGAGAAGGAGATAAGGAGAGTAAAGGAGAGGCTTTTGGTGTTGACTCTTGGATTGATTCATTAGCCCTTGGTTTCTTGATCTCATAGGGTATTTATAGGACTAAGGTAGGGACCAAGAGGAGGAGTTGGTTCTTGGCCCACTAATGGATCTAAACCCGATCCATTAATTAAGATCCATTCCACTAAAGGATCTTAAGTGAACTTCCTCACCAACCCCCATATTTTCATATGGGCTCCACATATTACGAGTCGTCCATCCCCCCGTGTTTAAGATCTCGCATGCTTGTTAATTAATTAAATTACTGACAATTTAAACTAATTAACTTCTAGATCCTTGATTAGTACCACTCAACCTTATCAACGTGCCGGATCAAATCCACCTGCAGGGTTTAGCACGATGAATCTTTTGAGCTCATCAAGGGGGCATCATCATCCTAACTCAACAGGACATGGATTCCTTCAATAATCATCGGCACATCAATTATTAATATTATCTCCCAACTTACCGGGTCTATCGATCTAACAGAATAGATCTCGCACATTGGTAAATTAAAGAAATAATAATTAATAATATATGCCCGATATTATTTCGGGATTAAGGGATCGTCCTCCATAATATCAACTGAGGTCCTATTCAATTATCTAGTCAGTACAAATCAGATAACCTCGGGGTTTGGTCCTGCTCAATGTACTTATAGCACACTAGTGTAGTCCCATGGTCAAGACCAACCACACTTAACTACACTACAACCATCTCGATGGGTTATCCAATTCCATCTCGGTTGTGGGCCTCCTATTTATACTAAGCAGGGAACTGATAACATGATCTTCCGTGTGACACCACACACCATGTCATCTACAATGCAAAGTAAGTGGACTTCGTGTATGTACTAATATAAACAAACACCTAGTGTAGTCGTGATTCTCTTTTCATAATAAAGATGTTCATATAATAAAAGTCATGTCTTTCAGTATACACATCTTACAGGTATCTTGATGGGCCTCGCACGCACGATTATTGAAGAGCAGTGCCTCACCTGGGTCATCTTCCGAGAGGCATTTGAGAGCCAGTACATTCCAGTAGCCTATCAGATGTCTCAGCGTCAAGAGTTCTTGACTCTCCAACAGGGGAGATGTTAAATCCGACACTTTCGACTAGGTCCCGATAATTTTCGGAGGATTACCGGATAGGTTCCGGGGCTTCCGAGTCCTTGGACACAAATTTAGGGACCAAAATGTTATAAAACAAATAGTTACAAGGGTTAATGAGGACCTAACCTTAAACCCTAGGGGTGATCTTGCAATTAGAAGGAAATGGGTTGGACTAAAGTGTAAAATGTCCCTCTCTTATATACCCTAACCTAATCCATTCGGTCGACCCCTCACGCCCGAGCGCCTCACTTGTCTCTTCTCCCCTTCACTTCGCATGCCCTAGTTGCGGCTACAAATGCCGATGACTCCTCCTCATCCCTTCCTCTCCGATCGGGCCTCAACTGAGGGACCACTGGAGCAGACGATCTCTAGCTCGCAGCCGAAGCTACCCGACGACCACTCTTCTCCCCTGCTTCACGTGCGAGTGCGGGTTGCCCTAGCCAGCGTTCATTTCGGCCACGGTTGGGTATTGAGGAATTGGGCTCACTAGATCCGGGCAAGGGAGACTTCGTCAGCACAAACCCCTGAATTGGTTGGGTTGTTGCTGTCGTCGGAGCTGTGGAGGTCACCGGAAAGGCGAGGTTGTGGTGAGTTCGGTTGTGGCTATCTCGGTTGATATAAATGAATGCTTTGTCATGAGGCTTTGTTTTGGATAGGTGGTTGTGTTGAAGCCATATTGGGTTGTAGTGGTTGCGTGAGCTTCATTGTTGGGTGGAGATTGCTTCCACTTACTGTGTGGATTGGAAATTGGGCTTAATTTCTGCCTGCTGTGGTGTTCTGCAGTTTGGATCTAGGTAGAGTTAGGTTCGTTATTCCCAGTGGTTGCTAATTCTGTAACTTAATTGCGTTGATTGGATTAGATCAGTTTAGTTGTAGCTAATTAGTCCAATTAGAGCAAATGATAGTTCTGTGAATTCGAAGTTATTTAATCTAGACGTGATAAAGAGGATGGAAATCTAACCTAAAATAAACCCAATTCTAACTACTTGGGGGTAATTGGGAAACTTCCATTTAATTAGAGGTAATTAAATGGAAAGGAAATGGTTAGGTTAAACCGAGCATGGTTTAGGGATTAATTAGCTAGTTGTTATTTTTGTAATAGCTAATTAAATAAATTCTTGATACAAGAGCTTGATTGGATTATTATTGGCGGGTGGTTCTATCGCGTTTGATACGGACTTCCACTCTTGGAGGCGGGTACCCCTTGACTTAGCTTGTTGATATTGTCATATTGTTATGTATAGACTGTTATAGATAGCAGTAAGTTTATACGCTATCCTTGTTTAGTATGCTTGTTCTGGATACTTGTTGTCTATCCCTGAGTTATTATGATGTTAGTTTCATATAGTCTCAGGTATTGTCATATCTATATGTATGCTTAGATATCAGGATATATCTCTTACATTTGACATCGAGGGATCAGTAGTTTCAGGCCAGTATACCTTGTAGGTTATCTGTATTTCCTGTTATAGGATTCAGACTGAGACTTAGTATACTGAGGACTTGGTGAGGGAGGTATGTGTATCTATCATACACCATCTCGGCATTGTTGCATGCCGGCGATCAGCGACTCCCTTGTGGTTGAGCCTATTGTCTTTCGGTATATGATATGCGCACACGACCACTCATGGGTTAGTGGATACCATAGGATGTGCGCATTTGCCCTGTATTGCTCCGTTCGGCCACTATTTGGAGGGTGAGCCCGGGCGTGGTAGCAGCCAGGGATCCCTTCTCGTACTGAGCCACGAGGAGATGAGAGCTAGACTCCCCCATTGCTTGGGGTAGGAGCGGAGTCTCTACCAGCATCCTGTCCACCCGGTCGCTCAGGAGCAGTGATGGCAGGGTGCGTACAGTTGTCATAGCTCTACCCTCTCAGACGTCACCTATGACAGGTATACGATGATCTGACTGGTGTCAGGGGTGACACATGTCATTGCACCATGTGCATATTTTGCATCGTGCATTGGTTGCTGCACTTGATTTCTGCACTTGTTTGACATGCATATTCTGGAGACTTGTTATCTGAGATTATATGTCTATTGGTATGCCATTGGTATTTATTACCCTCTTTCCAGGTTAGATGGATTCTGATATGTATCTACCACAGTATTTTCAGTACTAGTCTTTCCCTATTGTTGATATGAGACTGTATTAGCGGAACTCTTATTGTTAGTATAACTTTCTATGCATATCTATTCTGGATATCCGCAGAGTTCTTTTGGACTCACACCGTTGGCTATTTTACTTAATTTCAGGTTGATGTCTGCCAGGATAGCCCTAGCCGCTATTCCCCAGCTCGAGAGGAGCTCTGCTTCATTTTATTTTGCGTTGTTTTTCGGTTATGGACCCTGTAGTATGTACTTTGCTTCCGTTGCCATGTTTTGGACATGTATTCATGTTTTATTCGATGGTATTGTACTTTTGAGTCCTATGTTGGACTTCGTGGGGGTTTGGCTTTGTTCCTGCCCCTTGGCAGCTCAGGTGAGTTCGTACTTTGGTTTTACAATGGTTATAGTTATATATCCGTTGTTTCTATATGGATTTGAGGCCTGAGGCCATTTAACTGCGTGGTTGTGCTATTTGTATCTGTGTGTTTGTGTAAATTGTCCGCCGGACAGGGGAGGTGTTGTCCGATTCTCTATTGGACCAGCGGCTCCAGGGTCTCGGGGCGTGACAATTAATTTTTGGTATCAGAGCCTAGGTTTTGCGATCCTTGTTTTTCGGATTCGGGTTTTACGGAAATCTGATACCAACTTATTTTTGGTATCAAGCCCAGGATGTGGGATACCATCGATTCGTGAATTTCTCGAAAATTAAATCTGACACTGAACTGGTAGGTGTCGGAGCTCGGGTCTGATGTTAGTCATCCGAGTACATTACGGATCTTTAAGGTTGTGGTTGCGATGCGACGACAATTTGGGACTTGGCAGCGACAGGACTTCTCCAGGCAGCAAATAGGTAATTTAAGGTTAGCCTTTTGGTTTTGGTTATAATACTCGTTAATAATTTAACAGGTATGACGCGAGATGCTCATATTCCTGCACCGAGACGTGGTCGGGGCGGCCACGTAAGGGGACTGTAGAGCCTCCGGCTGTAGAGCCATCTGAGAGGACCACTGATAGAGAGCCTGATAGTCGAGGTCAGACGCCGCAGGACATTCAGAGGGGTCAGGGTTCCCCGAATCAGAGGGTCCCTACTCCATTCCCATCAGCAGTCCCAACTGCCCCTCCTGCTGTGTCTACTCCGATAATATTCACTGTGTCAGCAGTCGTACCACTGCCGACACATTCAGTACCGGTAGGATCTGCATCGTTGTTCCCTGCAGTTCCATCAGAGACACCTATTCCGACGCATCCCGCAGTTACCTCGGTGGTACCTGCCCCGGTTATCCCCACTACACCATCGGAGATGCCTGTACTTGCTCCGATGTACTCTACAGTGCCACCAGCAGCACCGGGTCTGTATTATCAGACTATGCCATCAGCAGTACCGGCACCATCGTATGCTACTGCAACCCCGACTATGACTACTGCAACGTACTCCCCTACTCGGACTACGATGCAGGCTCCAGTGCTCCCTTCAGTTCCATCGGCATTTGTTGCCCCCGGATTTCCTACTATGCCTATGGTACCACCTGGGTGTCCACCCCGATCATACCTACGGCTCCTTCTATGATTCCTGCACCGGGATGTTCCACCATGCCCCCTGCGGTATTTGCTCTTACTGATGGCATTAGAGATCGAGCCCGGATTCCGATGTTGGCGGCGTCCGTAAAGGGTCGATTCACTTTATTCCAGGGAGGACCGGATCCAGCTGCGACCCAAGAGTGGATCAGGACACTTGAGAGTACTTTTCGTTACCTGACGTGTTCGGAATGGGAGAAGGCTGAGTTGGCTATTTATCATCTGCGAGATCAGGCGTATGCTTGGTGGACTACGTAGCAGACCGTCATTGGCGAGGAGTACGTCACCTGGGACACATTCCGAGAGGCATTTGAGGCGAGGTACCTTCCAGTAGCGTTCCGCATGGCTAGGCGACAGAATTTCATTGTTCTCAAGCAGGGAGACTTATCAGTACTGGAGTATGAGGCGGAGTTTAACCGCCTATCAGAGTATTGCCCTCACCTGGTTGCAGACGACATGGAGAGGATGACTCAGTTTCATCAGGGTTTAGCGGCATACATTCAGACTCGTATGTCAGGATTTGTCCCGACCTCCTATCGAGAGGTATTAGAGCGAGCGCTCATTATTGAGATGACTCAGCACAGATTGTTTGGGGGTAAGAAGAAGGGGAAGCAGACTGCGACGGACTCAGCTCAGACACAGTAGCCGCAGACTACTGGACGGAAGCGCGACAACCACACTCAGGCAGCTTCTGGCACTTCTGGGGCATCCTCTCAGCTCCAGAAGTCTAGACGTTCTTCCACCAGATCCTTCCAGTCTTCTCAGCAGGACCGGAAGAAGACTGCACCGACATCTTACTGTACCCGTTGCGGATCCCGAGAGCACGTTGTAGCAGACTGTCGCCTGGAGCAGGCAGTATGCTACTACTGCAGACTACCAGGACACTTGAGCCGGGACTGTGCCTTGAAGGCACAGAATGAGAGGACGGGAGCCACTAGCCAGACTGGACATTCGGGACAGTCAGGAGCTCATAGAGGCGGACGGAGGACTTAGCCTTCATTCCGCCAGCCGCATGCTGCCCCACCAGCACCTGCATACGGTATTCTAGGACACGAGGCCAGTTACACCTCAGTCATATCTTAGAGCCCAGCTTCAGGACTTCCACAGCAGACCTATCCAGCTTATCAGCCTGTGATGCAGCAGCCGCAGTACCCGGTAGGAGGGTCAGTTCAGCAGCCTCAGTCTCAGTTGTAGTTCCCACCTCAGCAGTACCCAGCAGTGCCGCCACCACTGCCTAAGACTGGATGGATCTATGCTGTCACTCGAGAGGAGGCCCAGCGGGCCGACAGATCGGTATTTCAAGGTACTATTTCTCTTGATGCCTTTCCTGCTGAGCTATTAGTTGATACGAGTAGTTCTTACTCTTTCATATCGCGAATATTCATGAGTAGGATTGGTAGATTGCCTACCGCTAGATTATAGTAGTTATCTGTATCCTTACCCTCAGGAGAGATCTTGAGTATTACACAGGAGGTCAGAGCATGCCCATTAGATTTTGGTAGTATTACCCTCACGGTTAATTTGTTAGTTCTGGAGATGGTGGACTTCGATATTATTCTTGGTATGGATGTTCTTACCGCTTATCATGCCACAGTCGATTGCCAGACGAGGGTGGTCACTTTTCGGCCTCCGGACCAACCCTCGTGGGATTTCACTGGCATAAGGGATGAGGGCTTATCAGTTATTTCTGCGCTTCAGGCACAGAGACTACTATCTCACGGTTGTCAGGGATTCTTACTGTCATTTCTTAGCACCGACGACAGCAGTAGCCCTCTGCTCTCGGATGTTCCAGTGGTCTGAGAATATCAGGACGTATTTCCATAGGAGCTACCGGGTTTGCCTCCCAGGAGGCAAGTGGAGTTCACTATTGAGCTGATACTGGGGACTTCGCCGACATCGAAAGCTCCGTATCGTATGGCACCGAGAGAGTTGGACTAGCTGAAGGTCCAGCTCCAGGAGTTATTGGACAGGGGTTTCATCAGACCTAGCGTCTCACCATGGGGTTCCCCAGTTCTCTTCGTGAAGAAGAAAGACGGTTCTTTGAGGTTGTGCATCGACTACAGACAGTTGAATACAGTGACCATCAAGAACAAGTACCCCTTGCCACGGATTGAGGATTTGTTTGATCAGCTCAGGGGCACATCTGTGTATTCCAGGATTGATCTGTGATCCGAATATCATCAGTTGAGGGTCAGAGAGTCAGATGTCCAGAAGACAGCGTTCCGCACCAGATATGGACATTACGAGTTTTTGGTAATGCCATTTGGGCTTACCAATGCTCCAGCGGTATTCATGGACTTGATGAACCGCATATTTCTGGAGTATCTGGATCAGTTCGTCATAGTATTCATTGATGACATCTTAGTCTACTCTCATTCCGAGGAGGAGCATGCACAGCATCTTCGCATCGTATTGGAGACTCTCATACGAGAGCGTCTATATGCGAAATTCAGCAAATGTGCCTTTTGGTTGTCATCAGTAGGTTTTCTGGGACACGTGGTATCTAGCAGAGGCATCTCAGTAGATCCCCAGAAGATTGAGGCTGTTACCAGCTGGGAGCAGTCGAAGTCAGTTACTGAGGTTTGCAGTTTCTTGGGTTTGGCCGGATATTACCGACGTTTTGTTGAGGACTTCTCGAGCATAGCTATGCCGTTGACACACCTTACCAGGAAAGGCGTGAAGTTCAGTTGGACAGAGGCTTGCGAGACCAGCTTTCAGGAGCTGAAGCGGCGATTGGTGACGGCACCCGTCCTCGTTCTTCCATCAGGAGAGGACGGATTCGTGCTGTATACCGACGCATCTCATCAGGGGTTAGGCGCAGTTCTGATGCAGCACGGACGGGTAGTATCTTATGCATCTCGACAGCTGAAGGAGCATGAGAAGAACTATCCGGTTCATGATTTGGAGTTGGCCGCCATCATCTTTGCTTTGCGAATTTGGAGGCACCACCTGTACAGTATTACTTTTGAGATTTTCACCGATCATAAGAGTCTCAAATACCTATCTACGCAGAAGGAACTCAATCTCCGACAGAGGAGATGGATGGAGCTCCTTAAGGATTATGATTGCACCATTAGCTACCATCCAGGGAAAGCTAATGTTGTGGCAGACGCATTGAGCAGAAAGTCCAGAGGGACTTTGGCCTGCCTCCGAGCATCAGTTACCGAGCTAGTTCAGGGTGTCTCAGAGTTGGGTAGAGGAGCAGGGGCAGACTGAGAGGGGTATTCTGGGGACCATTGTTGCTCAGTCTTCCATTCTGACGAGGATTCGAGAGGCCCAGGCCACGGATTAGCACCTGCAGTCCCTTGGCAGCCAGATAGCTTCAGTACCGCAGACTGAGTTCACCAGAGATGATGAGGGTACTCTCTACTTTCGAGGGAGACTATTTGTACCCGAGTCACATCCGGTCTGAGAGGAGTTACTTCAGGAGGCTCATCGCTCCCGATTTGCTATCCACCCGGGCGGGACCCGTATGTACCGAGACCTGAGGCATTCCTACTGGTGGAACGACATGAAGAAAGACACCGCGGATTTTGTAGCTAGATGTCTAGTTTGCCAGCAGGTTAAGGCTGAGCACCAGAGACCTGCTGGACTACTTCAGAGGATTCCCATTCCCGAGTGGAAATGGGAACATATTACGATGGACTTCATGGTAGGATTATCGAGGACTCAGCGAGGACACGACGCGATTTGGGTGATCGTTGATCGATTAACCAAATCCGCACACTTTTTGGCCATTCGGAGGACAGACTAGCAGAGTTATACTGTAGAGAGATTGTTCGGCTGCATGGTGTTTCGATGAGTATTATATCAGACCGAGACCCTCGCTTCACATCACGTTTTTGGCAGAGTCTGCAGTGGGCCATGGGTACCGAGTTGAGGTTCAGTATCGCTTTCCATCCGCAGACCGACGGGCAGTCAGAGCGGACTATTCAGACTCTAGAGGACCTATTGAGAGCTTGTGTTGTGGATTTCGGAGGCAGCTGGGAGGATCATCTACACCTGGTTGAGTTTACCTACAACAACAGCTATCATGCGACTATACAGATGGCACCGTATGAGGCGTTGTATGGTAGGCCTTGTCGGACACCCACCCTCTGGGAGGAGGTTGGGAAGTCCCAGTTGCTAGGACCCCAGAGAGCACAGCTTGAGGCGGAGTTGGTCCGTACTATTAGACGTCGGATGTCCGAGGCACAGGATCAACAAAAGAGTTATGCGGATCGGAGACGGAGACCTCTGGAGTTCTCCATTGGCGACCATGTGTTCCTTCGGGTTTCACCCACGAAAGGGGTGAAGAGATTCGGTCTTCGAGGTAAGCTTGCTCCGCGATAGATTGGCCCTTTCCAGATTTTGGAGAGGATAGGAGCAGTAGCTTACCGTCGGGCACTACCACCTTCCCTGTCTGGAGTGCACGACGTATTTCATGTATCGATGCTGAGACGGTATGTATTGTTGGATCGAGAAAACTGATAGAGGGAGGGGGGGTGAATATCGGAAATCGTTCGAATTTTCGTAAAGAGCAGTTGCACAGCGGAAATTTAAAAACAGCACACAGACACAGTCGATTTACTTGGTTCGGAGCCTGTGTCGACTCCTACTCCAAGGCCCACGGTCGTTGACCGTTTACTTTGGGCAATTCTATATACGCGCAAAACAGTTTACAATATTTGATTACAAATAAGTGCAATAAAATAATAATATTAAAATTTCGATCTTCGTTACCGACGTCCGGAGTGTATTGACTTGTTCGGGGCAGCGGGACGTCGTCGGCTCGAGTTGGAGTGTTTCCGGAGCAAGGCACGAGCGTAGAAGATCGTTGGGGCATTGAGAGAACAGTTGTATCAAGCTTGGGGTCGAGGGGTGCTATTTATAGCACCTAGGGCGCCCTGGACGTCGGGGGCGCCCTGCCACGTGTCAGCCGATCCGCACTTCGCTCGGTCAAGCTTTATCCCACCTTAATAGGGATGAGGTTTGACCTCTAGGGCGCCCTGGTCGTTGAGGGCGCCTTGGTTGACGCGGTCTTCTCGGCTGGATAAGGGCGATTGACTTTGCTGACATGGGCGCGGCGCGCTGTTGCTGCTGAAGGCGCCCTGGGCGCTGAGGGCGCCCTGGCTGCTGAAGGCGCCCTGGCTGCTGAGGGCGCCTCGGCCAGTAGTCAGCCGAAGTCCTTTTTGCCTTACCTGTTTCTTGTTCACCTTGGAGGCGCCCTAGTCACTCAGGGCGCCCTACTCAGCTGCTGCCTCACTCCTTTGAGGCTCTCTGAGCTGCAGACACACGTTCCTTTGGTCCTGCATCCAGGGTTAGTCCGAAAACAAAATAAAGCATTAATTTATAGAGCCTTAGCTGTCTTGGTTCTGACTTTGGTCTCCAAAATGGAGTCCTAGGTCGAACTGACGCCTACTGTTCCCTTCACGGGGAACGCGTCCTCACCTACTCCTATCGGGAGAATTTACCTGATGTCAACCGTTCCTCTGGTTGGACTTTTGCCTGATGGTCCTTTGTCAGGTCTTGGATGCCGAGCAGCCCTTCGCTCGGTGCCTAGCATTCCTTCGCTAGGGCTTCAATCCTAGGTTATCCTTCGTCTGGCACCTAGCAGCCCTTCGCTAGGTCTTTTGACCCTGGCATTCCTTCGCCAGTGCCTAGCAGTCCTTCGCTAGGTCTTTTTACCCTGGCATTCCTTCGCCAGTGCCTAGCAGTCCTTCGCTAGGGCTTTTCCTGCACACTAGAGTAACTTGTTAGAAAACAAGTAAGACTTAACTTTTGACCTATGTTGCCATTATCAAAACACAGGTTTGACTTAGGTGCATTCTGCACCAACATGTACCAGACCCTACACATGTGCTGTCAGACGTATCTG
The DNA here is from genome assembly GCA_024364735.1 of Boesenbergia rotunda. NCBI lineage: Eukaryota > Viridiplantae > Streptophyta > Magnoliopsida > Zingiberales > Zingiberaceae > Boesenbergia > Boesenbergia rotunda. Next base: position 268,733 of record JAGFNQ010003088.1, on the reverse strand, counting down.
TTTCCCTGCAGCCGGATACGACATATGAGGAGGTTCCGACACGGATTCTGGGCTACAGAGAGCGTCAGTTGTGGAACAAGACAATCCGGTTGGTTAAAGTAGGATGGCATCATCACTCAGATGAGGAGGCTACCTGGGAGCTTGACGATGCCATCCGAGCTCGCTACCCCCACCTATTCACTTGAGGTGTGTATGGTTAGTTACTGTTCAGTATTTACATCAGCATACTTCTTGATAATGTTTACTTTAGTTAGTATCGAAATTTGGGGACCAAATTTTTATTAGTGGGGGAGGATGTTAAATCCGACACTTTTGACTATGTCCCGGTAATTTTCGGAGGATTACCGGATAGGTTCTGGGGCTTCCGAATCCTTGGACACAAATTTAGGGACCAAAATGTTATAAAACAAATAGTTACAAGGGTTAATGAGGATCTAACCTTAAACCCTAGGGGTGATCTTGCAATTAGAAGGAAATGGGTTGGACTAAAGTGTAAAATGTCCCTCTCTTATATACCCTAACCTAATCCATTCGGTCGACCCCTCACGCCCGAGCGCCTCACTTGTCTCTTCTCCCCTTCACATCGCGTGCCCTAGTTGCGGCTACAACCACCGACTCCTCCTCCTCATCCCTTCCTCTCCGATCGGGCCTCAACTGAGGGACCACTGGAGCAGACGAGCTCTAGCTCGCAGCCGAAGCTACCCGACAACCACTCTTCTCCCCTGCTTCACGTACGAGTGCGGGTTGCCCTAGCCAGCGTTCATTTCGGCCACGGTTGGGTATTGAGGTACTGGGCTCACTAGATCCGGGCAAGGGAGACTTCATCAACACAAACCCCTGAATTGGTTGGGTTGTTGCTGTCGTCGGAGCTGTGGAGGTCACCGAAAAGGTGAGGTTGTGGTGAGTTCGGTTGTGGCTATCTCGGTTGATATAAATGAATGCTTTGTCTTGAGGCTTTGTTTTGGATAGGTGGTTGTGTTGAAGCCATATTGGGTTGCAGTGGTTGCGTGAGCTTTCATTGTTGGGTGGAGATTGCTTCCACTTGCTGTGTGGATTGGAAATTGGGCTTAATTTCTGCCTGCTGTGGTGTTCTGTAGTTTGGATCCAGGTAGAGTTAGGTTCGTTATTCCCAGTGGTTGCTAATTCTGTAACTTAATTGCGTTGATTGGATTAGATCAGTTTAGTTGTAGCTAATTAGTCCAATTAGAGCAAATGATAGTTCTGTGAATTCGAAGTTATTTAATCTAGACGTGATAAAGAGGATGGAAATCTAACCTAAAATAAACCCAATTCTAACTACTTGGGGGTAATTGGGAAACTTCCATTTAATTAGAGGTAATTAAATGGAAAGGAAATGGTTAGGTTAAACCGAGCATGGTTTAGGGATTAATTAGCTAGTTGTTATTTTTGTAATAGCTAATTAAATAAATCCTTGATACAAGAGCTTGATTGGATTATTATTTGCGGGTGGTTCTATCGCGTTTGATACGGACTTCCACTCTTGGAGGCGGGTACCCCTTGACTTATCTTGTTGATATTGTCATATTGTTATGCATAGACTGTTATAAATAGCAGTAAGTTTATATGCTATCCTTGTTTAGTATGCTTGTTATGGATACTTGTTGTCTATCCCTGAGTTATTATGCTGTTAGTTCCATACAGTCTCAGGTATTGTCATATCTATATGTATGCTTAGATATCAGGATGTATCTCTTACATTTGACATCGAGGGATCAGTAGTTTTCGGCCAGTATACCTTGTAGGTTATCTGTATTTCCTGTTATAGGATTCAGACTGAGACTTAGTATACTGAGGACTTGGTGAGGGAGGTATGTGTGTCTATCATACACCATCTCTGCATTGTTGCATGTCGGCGATCAGCGACTCCCTTGTGGTTGAGCCTATCGTCTTCCGATACATGATATGCGCACACGGCCACTCATGGGTTAGTGAATACCGTAGGATGTGCGCATTTGCCTTGTATTGCTCCGTTCGTCCACAATTTGGAGGGTGAGCCCGGGCGTGGTAGCAGCCAGGGATCCCTTCTCGTACTGAGTCACGAGGAGATGAGAGCTAGACTCCCCCATTGCTTGGGGTAGGAGTGGAGTCTCCACCAGCATCCTGTCCACCCGGTCGCTCAGGAGCAGTGATGGTAGGGTGTATAGTTGTCATAGCTCTACCCTCTCAGACGTCACCTATGACAGGTGTACGATGATCTGACTGGTGTCAGGGGTGACACATGTCATTGCACCATGTGCATATTTTGCATCGTGCATTGGTTGCTGCACTTGATTTCTGCACTTGTTTGACATGCATATTCTGGAGACTTGTTATCTGAGATTATATGTCTATTGGTATGCCATTGGTATTTATTACCCTCTTTTCAGGTTTGATGGATTCTGGTACGTATCTAACTCAGTATTTTCAGTACTAGTCTTTCCCTATTGTTGATATGAGACTGTATTAGCGGAACTCTTATTGTTAGTATAACTTTCTATGCATATCTATTCTGGATATCCGCAGAGTTCTTTTGGACTCACACCGTTGGCTATTTTCCTTAATTTCAGGTTGATGTCTGCCAGGAGAGCCCTAGCCGCCAGTCCCCAGCTCGAGAGGAGCTCTGCTTCGTTTTATTTTGCGTTGTTTTTCGGTTATGGACCCTGTAGTATGTACTTTGCTTCCGTTGCCATGCTTTGGACATGTATTCATGTTTTATTCGATGGTATTGTACTTTTGAGTCCTATGTTGGACTTCGTGGGGTTTTAGCTTTGTTCCTGCCACCTAGCAGCTCAGGTGAGTTCGTACTTTGGTTTTACGATGGTTATAGTTATATATCCGTTGTTTCTGTATGGATTTGAGGCCTGAGGCCATTTAACTGCGTGGTTATGCTATTTGTATCTGTGTGTTTGTGTAAATTGTCCGCCGGACAGGGGAGGTGCTGTCCAATTCTCTATTGGACCAGCGACTCTAGGGTCTCGGGGCGTGACAGGAGATGCACGGTCATGGAGTATAATGCAGAATTCAACCGCTTGGTTGAATTCTGCCACGAGTTAGTCGCGGAGGATAGATCCCGTATACTTCACTTTACCCAGGGACTAGCTGGGTATATCAAACATCGGATTGTAGGTTTTAGTTTGACATCTTACCGGGAGGCTTTAGAGAAAGCCCTTTTGATAGAGATACCATAGCAGCAGGTGAACGAGGAGAAGAAGAAAGGGAAGGAGTCAATTCAGAGTTCAGCTCAAACTCAGCCACAACAAACCACCGAACTGAAGTGTGGCGGTCAAGGTCAGTCAGCTCAGAGCACTTCTGGGGTGTCTTCTTGGCCTCAGAAGTCTGGTTGTTATGCAAGAGGTTCCTCCCGGTCTTCTCAGCAGAATCAAAAGAAGAAGGCCACCAGTAGTTTCCAGTGTACTCTATGTGGGTCTGATGAGCATTCTAGGATAGACTGTACTGTAGGCATGCAATGTGCTTCTACTGTAAGCTCTCAGAACACATGAGCCGAGACTGTGAGCTGAAGGCGCAGAATGAGAAGATCGGAGCCACGGATCAGAGTGGACACTTAGCGTAGACGGGACCTCAAAGAGGAGAACGAATGACTCAACATTCTTTCCGTCCGCCGCAGACATCCCCTCCAGCAGTCGTATACAGCATGCACGGATACAAGCACGTCAGTACTACAGCGACATCATAGGGGTCTGTTTCAAGACCACCGCAGCAGTACATACCCCATCCTCAGTATTGCCCAGTTTATCAGACTGCGCCATATTAGCCTCAGTCGTCTGTTGACTAGCAATATCTCAGTCTCTGCCACCACCGCAGCCACAACAATATCCACCACTATCACCACCGCCATAGACTGGAGGGGTTTATGTTGTTACCTAAGAGGAAGCTCAAAGGGCTGATGGATCAGTCTTCTGCGGTATTATTTCTCTATATTCAGTTCATGCAGATTTATTAGTAGATATTGATAACTCGTATTCTTTTATTTCATGGATATTTATGGCTAGGATTGGTAGGATACCTACGCCTAGGTTTCGACATCTATTTGTATCCTTTCTGTCTGGTGAGTCATTGGTTATCACTCAGGAGGTCAGAGCTTGCCCACTGGACTTCGGTAGTATGATTCTCACTGTAGACTTGCCAGTACTTGAGATGGTGGATTTTGACGTTATTCTCGGCATGGATTGACTTACTGCGTACCATGCCATTGTTGATTGTCGGATGAGGGTGGTCATCTTCCGGAACCAACCCTCGTGGGATTTCACCGGCATCGAGATGACGGCATATCTGTTATTTCTACACTCCAGACATAGAGATTGCTATCACAGGGCTGTCAGGGTTTCTTATTATCGATGATCAGCGTAGACGATAGCTGTAGCACATCACTTCTGGATATTTCAGTGGTTCGGGAGTTTTCAGACGTCTTTCCAGAGGAGCTATCGGGACTTCCTCCAAGGAGACAGATAGAGTTCACCATTGAGCTGATTCTGGAGACTGCGCCAGCATCTAAAGCTCCTTATCCTATGACACGAAAAGAGTTGGTCGAGTTGAAGGTCCAACTCCAAGAGTTAATGGACAGATGGTTCATCAGATCGAGCGTATCTCCTTGGGGTTCACCGGTCTTGTTCGTCAAGAAGAAGGATGATTTTTTGAGGTTATGTATTGACTACATATAGTTGAATGTGGTAACCATCAAGAACAAGTACCCTTTGCCACAGATAGATGATTTGTTCGATCAGCTCAGAGACACCTCAATGTATTCTAAGATTGATCTATGGTCCAGATATCACCAGTTGAGGGTCAGAGACTCAGACATCCAGAAGACAACTTTTCGCACTAGATATGGTCACTACGAGTTTTTGGTAATATCATTTGGGCTTACAAACGCTTCAACGGTATTCATGGATTTGATGAACCGTATATTCTTGGAGTACTTAGATCAGTTTGTGATTGTCTTTATTGATGATATCTTGTTCTATTCACGTTCCGAGAAGGAGCATGCGCAACATCTTCTCGTTTCCACCGATCATCAGGGTAAATTGGGAATCGCTCGCGGTGGGTGGTCTAGAAGCCCAACGTCCCAGGGTTCGAGTCCCATTTGAAAAAAAAAATTCTGTAAAATATGTCATAGCTAAGGATCATATCATAGATATCTAAAATAACTAATCATTCTACTACTGTACTGTAACCCGTCAACCCCCCGGATGCTGTATTGATATTGTCTAATGATAAACCAGGCAGCAGACAAATTGAACCTGGGGTGACCGGCCTGGCCCCACGAAAATTTCCCACCGGTTACCAGGGTAAATTGGGAAGCGCTCGCGGTGGGTAGTCTAGAAGCCCAGCGTCCCAAAGTTCGCACCCCATTTGGATGAAAAATTCTTGCAAAATGCGTCGTAGCTGGGAATCGAACCATAGATGCCTGGTTAATAATTAATTGTCCTACCACTGTACCATAGCCCCGGGGGCTGTATTGATATTGTCTAGGACATATAAAAGGAAGTCATTTAATATTAACGAATGGTAGTCTTCTTTCATACAAACTCAAACGTAGGTTTGCATGAACAAATACAAACAAATATTATTATCAAAGTTTCAATAATTTTTGAAATACAAACTACATTAAAAAATTAATAAATATTTTTCAAAAACATAAATAACAACAATGATGGATGTCTCTGACTTCAAATTTCGAAGCATTAATATCATGTAGGCCACAACTTCTTCTCATTTTTTTTATTTCTTAAAATTTTACATTGAGATATTGCAAATAAAGATATGCATCTAATAAAAAAAGTAAAATCAATAAAAACATAATTAATCTCAAATATAAATATTAATACATAAAAATCAACTTATTTTAACCACCTTCAATCTCAAATATATAATTATTATATATATATATATATATAGGATATTGTTATAACACGCCCCAAAGAGTGAGCGCCCGTGCGCTCCTCTCTTTTTTTTAGAAATTAGCATTTTCTGTGTTAATTATTTTAATTAATTTTTATTTTTTTTCCTCTTTCGCCTTGCTCGTCTTCTTCCTCGCGCGACAGAGGGCGACGGCGACGGGTGGCGACGACGGGTGGTGTGTGGCGACGACGGGCGACCACTGCCACACGTCGCCCGTCGTCGCCGCGATGCCGTCGCCCGCTGTCGCGCCAAGGAAGAAGACAAGCGAGGTGCGTTGGTGTCGCCGCCGTCGCCTCCGGCCCCTCCCCATACGCGCCCATGCGCGCCCTGCATTTTTTTTTTTTTTTTTTTTTTAGAAATTAACATTTCCTGTTAATATTTGTATTAATTTTTATTTTTTTCTCCTTCGCTCATCTTCTTCCTTGCGGCGATAAACAAATTTTTTTTTCTTCGCTCGTCTTCTTCCTTGCGGCGATAGACGACGGGCGACTAGGCGGCGTCGGCAGCCGGAGGTGGCGACGGGCGACGAGGCGGCGACGGGCGATGGCAGCCGAAGGCAGTCGAAGGCGGCGACAACCGATATTGTTATAATACGCCCCAAAGAGTGAGCGCCCGTGCGCTCCTCTCTCTTTTTTTTTTCGAAATTAACATTTTCTGTGTTAATTATTTTAATTAATTTTTATTTTTTTCCTCTTTCGCCTCGCTCGTCTTCTTCCTCGCGCGACAGAGGGCGACGGCGACGGGCAGCGACGACGGGCGGCGTGCGACGACGACGGGCGACGTGCGGCGACGACGGGCGACGTGCGGCGACGACGGGCGACGTGGCCGGAGGCGGCGGCGGCGACACCAGCGCACCTTGCTTGTCTTCTTCCTTGGCGCGACAGCAGGCGACGGCATCGCGGCGACGATGGGCGACGTGCGACGGTGGTCGCCCGTCGTCGCCGCACGCCTCCCGTCGTCGTCGCCCTCTGTCGCGCAAGGAAGAAGACGAGCGAGGCGAAAGAGGAAAAAAAATAAAAATTAATTAAAATAATTAACACAGAAAATGCTAATTTCTAAAAAAAAAAAAAAAAAAAAAGAGGAGCGCACATAGGGCTGTAATCGAACCGAGCCGAGCCGAATACCTGAGAGTTTGAGTTTGGCTCGTTTATTATCGAGCCGAGCTCGAGCTTAATTTATCGATTATAGTGATGGCTCGCGAGCATATTCGAGCCTAATCGAGCCCTAAACGAGCTTACCAAATATAAATTATTCATCAATTTATTGAAAAAATAAATTATATATTCTAAAAAATATAAAATATTTACTAAAATATATGATTTTATTCATACAAATGAGTTTTATTGGATATTTTATATTTATTAAAGGTAAAAGTATCAAAATTATATATTTAATGTTAAATATTAATTTTATATTTTACGAACTAGCTCACGAGCTTATTAACGAGCCTGTTCACGAGCTAACGAGCCGAATACTACTGAGTTTGAGTTTGGCTCGTTAATATTAACGAGCTTTATTAAACGAGCTCGAACGAGCTTCTATCGAACCGAGACCCGAATAGCTCGCGAGCGGCTTGACTCGTTTACACCCCTAAGCGCACGGGCGCTCACTCTTTGGCCAGGGATCCTCTGGTCCCAAAATTCCTGGTCCATCCCTGGTCCACACTAAATTTGCGGCCGGATCATGATTGCGATCCGGCGGCAATTTGTTCCAATCCCCTCTAAGGTTCACCGTGCCCCTCAGGTTATAGTTTGGGTTCGGGCGGGTGGCCAGAGGCCACCCGACGGCCTAAACCCTAAATCCGGATTTAGGATTTAGGATTTAGGATTTAGGGTTTTAGATTTAGGGTTTAGGTCGTCGGGTGACCTCCGGCCACCCGCCCGAACCCAAACTATAACCTGAGGGGCACGGTGAACCCTAGAGGGGATTGAAAAAATTGCGGCCGGATCGCAATCATGATCCGCCCGCAATTTTAGTGTGGACCAGAGATGGACCAGGGATTTTGGGACCAGAGAATCCCTGGGGCGTATTATAACAATATATATATATATATATATATATATATATATATATATATCCCTTGGTTATATTTTTTAGGCCTCCTCTCCTTCATAATCTCGTCATAGACTAAAATGGTCTTATTTCTCCTTCTTATTACATCTCAAAATTTTAACTCCAATATTTTTTATTCTAAGATCTCTCTCAACTGATTTTGTCTCCAAGTTACCTCTCAACCTCCATTAATTCCCTTCTGGTCTTTTTCCTGCTAGAGCCGATTCCTAGTCATTTAGGTGGTGTATTTTTTGGAGTGACCTTAAGGTTATAAGGACTTCTATCACGTTCCCTCTTTATCATCACACTAGCTGAAAGATCTTCAGGATGACCATCTACTATGGGGTGACTAATTAGATAATTAATAGATCTTCCTTTTCTAGAATAACAAGTAATTCTTCATTTAGTTTAGCTAACTTTGAATTCTGGAAGGTAAACATTTGGATTAATTTTTTCTTTTTAATGCAATTTATGTTGGTGCAATCTTCTTTAGGTCGAGGTTGATCGATTTAACTAAACTCGAGTGAGTTTGAGTTTCGATATTTGACAATGATTTTTGGACATTGTGTGAGACAAATCAAGTAGACCAAGGTTACCTAAAAACTTGACTGGAGAAGTCCTAGTGGGACTAGGTAAACCTAATTGAGAACTAGGTGAAGTCCAAGTATATCTGGGATGATCACATGTTGGCAGGGTGAAAGTCTACCAAGAGACTAGACCTAACGATAGTTAGGCAAAAGAAAATCATAATGGGACTAGGCAGACCTAATTGAGAACTATGTGAAGTCCAAGGTGGGTTGGCTGAGAGCTAAACACTTAGCATGAGAGAATTTCTAGTTGAAAACTAGGCAAGAGAAAGTTCAAGTCAGTCAAGGGTTGACTGGACACTTGGTGAGGAAGTCCCAACAAGTCATGGAAGACTCGGGTTAGACAAGTTAAGGCATTGGCAATTGATTGGGTAATCGATTGGGCAAATGTTAATCAATTAGGTGATCGATTGAGCAACTTTGTTGCAAAAATAGAAGCAGTCCTAATAGATTGGGTGATCGATTAGGGATGTTGTTAATTGATTGGGTGATCGATTAAGGTATCTCGCGAGAGCATAGTAAGGTGCTGAATCAATTGGCTAATCAATTAAGATCTTCTTGATCGATTAGATGATCGATTAGACTTTGAAAAAGAGTCGTTGAATGACTAAATCTGATATGGTAATTGATTGGGCAATCGATTAGGAACACTAGATCAGCGTGATGTAAAAGGTTTTTCTCGCAGGTTGAAAGAACTCTCTCTTCCTCCTTCACACATTCTTGTGGGCTTCTTGGGGATGAGTGTTGTTGCATTTTCAAGCATCAATGGGCGATTTCAAACTAGAAGAAAGCAAGAAAAGCAAAAACTCATTGTTGTAAATCTTGTAAAATTTCATTTGTATTTATTTGTTCTTGTTGTATTTCTTGTGTATGCTTGTATGAGGCTTCTCCGCCTCCACGAAGGAGACATTCATAGTGATTTTGAGTGTGAGAAGAGCAGATCCTTGGATTAGTTACCTCAAGGAGGTAGATACCAAGTAAATCTTGGAGTGTTAGCATTTGCTCATGTCTTTTGCAGCGACAAATCTTCATCGAGAAAAAGAGAAGCTAATCACCATCTCTAGCTCTCGACGCGTCCTAACAAGTGGTATTAGAGCAAGGTCTCTCTTCCTTGGACTCATCGCCGAGAGAGCAAGAGCTAGAGGAAGAAAAAGAAGTTGAAGAAGAAACCATAATTTCAACAAGTCAAAAGACTCATCATCAAGGAGATTCAACTTCAAAGATGGAATTTGGCTACAACATTTGGGCACCTCCACCATTCGAAATGGCAAATTTCGATTTTTGGAAGACAAAGATTGAAAATTTTTTCATGATAGAGATAGAGCAATTGTTTGCCCAAATGGAGGGTTTTGAAGCTCCAACAAATAGTAAAGGAAAGCTCCTTAAGAAAAGCAAATGGAGTGAGGAGCAAATCAAGAGATACGAAGCCAACGACAAAGTATTGGTTAATCTATTGCCAAACATCATTTTGAGCAAAATTAGAGAATATCAAGATGCCAAGGAGCTTTGGAGCATGTTGGCAAAACTTCATGAAGATCCCTTCACTTTACCGAGTCAAGATAAATCCAAAGAGGGAGATTTATCAGATCAAGAGGAAGAAGATTCAGAGATTGAAAGATGTTCAACATTTCAAGAAGAAGAAATTCAAAAAGCATCCACCTCAAGGATTGAGGGGGAATATAGATCATTGACTTTGGAACAAGATGAGACATCATCACCCAAGGTCAATGAAGAAGAGTCAAGTACCACCTCTATAACTCATGAAGGTATAAAAATTTTAATTTATAAAAATAAAGATCACATCATTTGTTTTGAGTGTAGGAAAAAAGGGTACTACAAGAACAAATGTCCAAAATTGGACATGAAAAAGGGTCAAGTGTCACCCAAGGCCAAAGAAATATCAAAGGAGGTTGGATCGATGATACGGAAAGGCAAGAAGCACATTGTGTGTTTCTCATGCAATCAAAGGGGATATTATCGGAACCAATGTTCAAAGGGGAAAAAATCTAACCAAGACCAAAAGAAGGAGCTCAAACCAAGGGGGAGCCTCCAAGAATAAGACTAAGGTACCATTAGATAATGATACTTATTTAAATCATGATAATATGTGATAGATCGAAGATGTTGCTAGAGGGGGGTAAATAGCACTTTTTGTTGAATTCTCTACACAGAAGTTAGCGTAATACAAACAATAATATGCAAAGGACAAGAAAGAGCAATGCTAACAACGTAATTTACTTGGTATCCACCCAAATGGGTGACTAATTCAAGGATCCACGCACGTACTCCACCTCCACTATGAAAAATCTCCTTCAGGTGGAGAAACCTTTACAGCGTTATTGTCTTCCTCTTTACAGAATACAATGATTGGAGAGAGAGGAAGATGAGACGACCTTTTGCACGAACAACACTTCGTTACAGTACGAAAATCGTACCGTTCACGTGCGAAAAAGTCCTCCTTTTATAAGAGAACAGGACAAACTCGTAGTCTGTCCAGCCTCGCACCAGTCGACTACCCCTAGGACTACCATTAATTGCTAGCCAACGGCAGTCGACTGGCCTAGCATTAATTGCTAGCCAACGGCTAGTTTTCGGGGACTACCAGTCGACTGCCTCTGGGCCAGTCGACTAGTAAGAGGTTGTAATCTTTCTGTGAGTTTTGGTAGTCGACTGCCCCTGGCCAATCGACTGCCCACTCACTTACAACCATTCTTCACATTCTCCTTCACGTGTGCCTTCTGGTTCACTCCCTTGGCTCGCCCCTTGAAGTCATCTTCCTCTGGCTCTCGTCCCTCGGATGTGCACACAAGCCTTCCCTTGGCTTGCCTCCATGCCACCCTTCACGTGTGCCCTTGAAGTCCACTTCCCGGCTTGCCCTTGGAGTCCTCCTCCCTCGGCTCTCGTCCCTCGGATATGTTCTCCATGTGTGATTCTCCAAGTCCTGCAAACTCAATCACACATATATCAAATACAACATAACACCCTAACCTTAAACTTATTGGCACACACACATCAAAATCATGATCTTCCCGATCATTCTTGGGCCGATTGCCTCAACAATCTCCCCCTTTTTGATGTGTGGCAATATGATTAAGTTTAGGGATAAAAATACCAGTTCAACAATGTAAATAACAGTAGCAATTGGAAAACATAAGACATATCAAAAAACTAAGAGATAACCTCCCCCTTAATCCATGTCTTCTCTCATTTTCAATTCTACTTATAATCCAAGTTAAGTTCCCAACTTAACAACAAGCAACAACAATTAAGAGAATAAAGCATAGCAAAACTTAAGAGGTACCCTCCCCCTTAACTTATGCCTTTAACCATTTCAATTTTCAATCATACTCCAAAATTTAAGTTAAACAACTAACTTAAACCACCCATTTCAAGTCAAAAATCTTAAACCCTCTATTCTCCCCCTTTGACACCATCAAAATGATTGCCTCAAGCAACCCTAACTAAAGGCATCAAATGAGAGGAAACTCAATTTCTGAAAAAAAAATTGTTCAGCAACTGAAATCAGGCATACCAGTCGACTACCCAGAGGGTAGTCGACTGATACGCTTTCAGTCAGATTTTTCAGCTTTTCTGTCGAATTTCAGAAACCCTCTAGAAATTCCAAAAAATTCCAAAAATTTTAAAAAATTTGCAGACATGTTTGAAATAGTATACTCTATCAAGGAAAAATATCAGCCCATATAAAATTTCAAGCATGCATGACTTTTGACAAAATCTCAAAATCCTTGAAAACCACTAAGTTTTATATCAAAATTACAACTCAATTTGGCAATCATATATCTTTTAAAAATATGGCAAACAATACAAAACATAAAATGGTTTTCAAAGGTTTAAAATGTCTAACTATGATCTTTGGGAAAAGTGTCCATTGATTAAACACTTGCCTTCCCCATAGTTGATCTATTTTTGATATTTTGATACTTTTAATGATTCAATAATATGCCACAAGCACAAGTGAACCAAATGTATCATCCTAATGGATCAAGCACACTTTTTCATATCTAATATCCCAAAGTTCATCCTATACTTCTACAAAACACATTCCAAGGCCTCTTCTTAAGGATGTAAACTCCGATTCGGGAAGATGCTTGGTAAAAATGTCGGCTAGATTTGACTTTGATTCAACATAGTGTAGTTCTATGTCTCCCCTTGCCACATGGTCTCGAATGAAGTGATGTTTCACTTCAATGTGTTTTATCCTAGAATGATGAACCGGATTTTTGGTCAAATTGATTGTACTTACATTATCACACAAGACTTTGACCTTGGAATAATGTAACTCATAATCTTCTAAGGTGTGCATGATCCAAAGGAGTTGGGAGACACACCCACCCATTGCCACATATTCCGCCTCCGTTGTTGATAGGGTAACGCATGGTTGTTTCCTACTACTCCAACTAACTAAGGAAGACCCAAGGAATTGACACCCTCCACTAGTACTCTTCCTATCTAGCTTACATCCCGCATAGTCTGAGTCGATGTATCCAATAAGATCAACATTAGGGGTTCTAGGATACCAAAGCCCGACATTGAGGGTACCTTTAACATACCTTAGGATCCTCTTAACTACAACCAAATGGGACTCTTTGGCACAAGATTGATACCTTGCACACATACCTACCGTAAAAAGTATATCGGGTCTACTAGCGGTTAGGTATAGTAGGCTATCAATCATGCTCCTATATTGCTTAGAGTCTACCATTTTCCCTTCAAGGTCACTATCCATTTTCGCATTTGTTCCTATGGGGGTAGATGCTACCTTAGCATTTTCTAGACCAAATTTCTTTAGCATTTCCTTAGCATACTTAGTTTGAAATACATGTGTTCCTTCATTAGTTTGCTTAACTTGAAGTCCTAAAAAGAAGGTTAACTCTCCTACAAGGTTCATTTCAAATTCATCTTCCATGTATTTGATGAATTCATGTAGGAAGTCATTATTTGTTGACCCAAAAATGATATCATCTACATACACTTGGGCAACAAATATGCCCTTATTCTTAGATTTTAGGAACAAAGTAGGGTCAATTGTTCCTCTCCTAAACCCCTTAGACACTAGAAATGAAGAAAGTCTATCATACTAAGCCTGGGGAGCTTGTTTTAATCCATATAAGGCTTTTCTCAATTTGTAAATGTGTCTTGGATAATTAGGGTCCTCAAACCCGAGGGATTGTTCTACATAGACTGTTGGTGCAAGTTGTATCAATGATGTTCCTCTTTAAGTGTTTTAATGTTTGACAATACACTTAAGTCAGTGATATAATGAACAGACAAAGGGGAGCAAAGGAGAAGTAATCTAAGTTGATGAAAAGTCCTAGTTAAGCTAGGCATCGAAACCCTAAGACCTAGCGAAGGGCTGCTGGGCACCTAGCGAAGGGTTGCTAGGCATCGAAACCCTAAGACCTGGTGAAGGGCTGCTGGGCACCTAGCGAAGGGCTGCTAGGCATCGAAACCCTAAGACCTGGCGAAGGGCTGCTGGGCACCTAGTGAAGGGCTGCTAGGCATCGAAACCCTAAGACCTGGCGAAGGGATGCTGGGCACCTAGCGAAGGGCTGGTAGGCATCGAAGATCTAGCGAAGGGCTGCTGGCACTGGCGAAGGACTGCTAGGGAATGAAGACCTGGTGAAGGACTGCTAGGCACCTGGCGAAGGACTGCTAGGGAATGAAGTCTTGGTCCAAGGGACTGAGCAACTTAGCTGAGTGATGACTAAGGACAGGAGTAGAGACGGGTCAGGGTTTGGGCGTCTCGAGGTCCGGAAGTATCGAAAGCTAAGCAAAAGTCCACCCGAAGGGCTGGGTGGCAACCGTCTCCTAAAGGAGTAGGTGAAGGGCGAGTTCTCGGGGATGGGAACTTGTGCCGGTTCGACCTAGGGTTTCATGCAAATCCAAAGTCCGAACCAAGTCCTTATGGCTAATATTATATGTATATGTGCTTTGTGTTTATGTATCTTGCAGGTACCAAGATTGGAAGACAAAGTAGGTGGCTGGAAGCTCTGAAGCAGGGCGCCCCCATCAGTGGGGGCGCCCCCATGCATCCAGGGCGCCCCCATTGTTGGGGGCGCCCAAGCCAAAGGTAAAAAATGTAGTTTTTGTGAAGCAGGCAGAATAAGCTTCAAGCGGGGCGCCCGGGAGGTCAGGGGCGCCCGGGTTCAAAGCTGTTTTTGTTGTTTCGAGTCCGAAACATAGATAAGCCTTCATGAGGGCGCCCGGGAGGTCCGGGGCGTCCTAGTCAAAGGTTTTATCAGCTGCGGCGAGGTCGACACGGGGATAAGGTTTGACCGGGTTTATCGGGCGCCCCCGACGTCCAGGGCGCCCCCAGGAGTGCTATAAAAGGGGCTTCGACCTCTCTGCTTCAGACACAACTGCTAAGTTCTATTCTGATCATTTTGACCGACGACAACATGCTAAAGATGAGGCTCTACGACCGGGAGGCTCCAGGAGGAAGTGCGCGGCACTTCGGAGGTCCAGAACGGCCGAGCTTCAACTCTGTTTTGTTCGGTTTGCATTTATTATTTCTGTACTTAATTTTCTGTACTTGTGCTTGTAATTGTACACTGTAAGACGACTTTTCTCCGCCTTCGGAAATTCCAGAAAGGAGACCAATAGTGGACTCACGCCGAGTACATAGGCCTTGGACGTACTGACCCTGGGGGTTGGAAACCAAGTAAATAAATCCCGCTGTCCCTGTCTTGCTTTTATTTTTATTTACTGTTCCGCTGCACTAACGCTCTGAGTAGATCGAAAGTTTTATGAAGTTTTCATGACAAGATTTTCACAATCGATATTCACCCCCCCCTCTATCGACGACACTGGTCCTACAATTGGTATCAGAGCTAGGCCGCTCTGTTGGATCGAGAAATGCGAGAGAGGGGGGGGTGAATGTCGCAATTCGTTCGGATTTAAAAGAGCAAGTGCACAGCGGAATTAAATAGAGTAAAACAACGCTAACACGATCGTCTTACTTGGTTCGGAGCCTAGGTCGACTCCTACTCCAAGGCCCACGGTCGTTGACCATTTTCTGCGGGCAATTCTATAAGTTCGCAAAGTTTACAAATAGATTTTACAATAAGGCAGAATAGTAAACTTTAAATACAGAGCTCTTTGTTACCGACGTCCGGTGTAGATCAAAGTTTTGGAGCAGCAGGACGTCGTCAGCTTGAGTTGGAAGATCTCTGAAGCGTGTCGCGGAAGCAGAAGAGCGCAGAAGCGTCGAAGCAATTGATGCCCTTTGAAGAGGGTCGAGGCCCTCTTTATATAGGGCAGGGGGCGCCCGACATGCTCGGGGCGCCCCCCACGTGGCTGCAGATCCGGCGATGCTCTAGTCAAAGCTGATCTCGTTATCTTCGGGATTGTATTTGACTGGGGCGCCCGACGCGCACGGGGCGCCCGATTGACCGGTCAAACTTTATCACCGAGGCTTCGCGAGGGTGAGCTGCAGCCGCCTTCAGTGGTGTGGCACAGTGGGCGCCCGAGACACGCGGGGCGCCCGACATGCGGGGCGCCCGACACGCGCGGGGCGCCCCCAATTGCGCTGCTGTCGAGGCGTTTACCTCTCTGCTGACTTTGGGTTGACTCTGGGGCGCCCGACACATCCGGGGCGCCCTACTCAGCTACGGCCTCACTCCTTTGAGGCTCTCTGAGCTGCAGAAACACAGTCCTTCGGTCCTGCATCCAGGGTTAGTCCAAAACAGCAAATAATAAGTTAGTTACAACAGCCTTAGCTGTCTTGGTTCTGACTTTGGATCTCCAAAATGGAGCCCTAGGTCGAACCGACGCCTAATGTTCCCTCGAGGGCAACGCGTCCTCACCTACTCCTCTCGGGAGAGTTTTACCTGGTGCCAACCGGATCCTCCAGTTGGACTTTTGCCCAGCAGTCCTTCGCCAGGTCTTGAGTTACCAAGCTTCCCTTCGCTTGGTGCCTAGCAGCCCTTCGCTAGGTTTTTTCTTCTGGCAGCCCTTCGCCAGTGCCTAGCATTCCTTCGCTAGGGCTTGTCATGTCTGGCAGTCCTTCGCCAGTGCCTAGCATTCCTTCACTAGGGCTTTTCCTGTATACTCAAGAAACTCGTTAGACAACCATTAACCCTTAACTTTTGAACCTTTTTGCCAATATCAAAACACAGGTTTGACTTGGGTGCATACTGCACTAACAATCTCCCCCTTTTTGATATATGGCAACCTAGTTCAAAAAGTTAAGGGAAAAAGTGCTGAATTTAAAATCCTAAGTTAGATTCCCTCCCCCTAGAAGAAATCTCCCCCTAGGTTTTTCAAAAACAGGTGGTGTGAATGAAGTACTTAGAAGATTTCATGTTTTGATAATAAGTTAGGAATTCTTGGTTTGGGAACCTTTAGAAAATTTTCATTTTTGAGATAATTTCAGACTTTAGAAAATTTTCAGTTTTTTGGGAAAAATTTCAAACTTAGAAACATTAAGTAAAAATCATTTTAAGCAAAAAATAGTTCAGAGCTTAGAAATAAAATTATACCAATTTTTCAGTTCAACTTTTTGAAAAGACTATGGAAAAGAAAAATTATGTTTCCTGTTTCCTTTCCAACTCTCCCCCTTTGACATATATCAAAAAGAATGCAGAAGAAAAAAGAAACAAAATTTGCAATACTTAAATAGAGCATTTGCTGTACTGAATCAAAATAAGACCTAAGTCTGGTTAATCCTTTAGGGACCTGTCTAACCCACTTAGCTACTTACTAACTGTTATAAACAGTAGCTTTGGCTAGGGTTAGTCAAGTTAAGTGAGCTGTTCAAGTTAGATTGTCTAAACTTGACACTTAACTTGATTGTTGTTCAGTTTGTATTTAGTGCCCCAACTGCTGCAGATGCACTGACTTAAAGCATCTTGAGTTAAGGCAAAGACCTAAGCATCTCAACCCTTTCTAGGTTATCATTCAAAAAGTGCCCTAAGGTGCTTGTGAGATGCTGACTTCTAGATCTATAGGTGCATGCAGTTCTAGGGTTAGAGCCTAGGCTAAGTCCATTTTCGAAAAAGCCCTAGTTTTGAAAGGGGTAGTTTTTGAAATAAAACTAAGTAAAAAAACTTTTTAAAGTAATATTTTTAAAAAAACATTTTAAAAGACATTTTAAGTTCAATTGAAAATCCAAAAACCAAATGATTCTATTCTACTAAGCATAACCCTAACTGCCTTCTTAGTGAGCTAAACTCAGATTCAGGTAGGGGTTTAGTGAATATGTCAGCTAGGTTGGACTTGGAGTCTACATGCTTAAGGACTATTTCACCCCTAGCTACGTGATCTCTTACAAAGTGATGTTTTACTTCTATGTGTTTGGTTCTAGAATGTTGTATTGGGTTTTTGGTTAAGTTAATTGAGCTAATGTTGTCAATATTGACTTGGGTCTGATTGTAGTCTAGCTGAAAGTCCTTAAGAGTATGCATCATCCATAGGAGTTGAGCTACACACTCTCCTAAGGCTACATATTCAGCTTCAGTTGTTGATAAAGCAACACAGTGTTGCTTTCTACTGCACCAACTTACTAAGCTATTTCCTAAAAGTTGACAGTTTCCACTTGTACTTTTTCTATCTAATTTACAGCCAGCATAATCAGAATCAGAGTATCCTGATAACTTAAAGGATGAAGTTCTAGGGTACCAAATCCCTACGTTTAGGGTGCCCTTAATGTATCTTAAAACTCTTTTTAGGGCTGCTAAGTGGGTTTCCTTAGCACAGGTTTGGTACCTAGCACACATTCCTACTGAAAAAAGTATATCAGGTCTGCTGGCTGTCAGGTATAGTAGACTTCCTATCATACTTCTGTAAAGTTTTAGGTCTACTGGTTTACCCTCAGGGTCACTATCTATTTTTACATTTGTGGCCATTGGGGTGCTTATACTTTTAGAGTTATCCATTTTAAATTTCTTAATTAGTTCTTTTGCATATTTAGATTGATGTACATAATTTCCATCCTTAGTTTGTTTGATTTGTAACCCTAAGAAAAAGTTGAGTTCCCCAACTAAACTCATTTCAAATTCACTTTCCATAATTGTTACAAATTCTTTTAGAAATTTAGAATTAGTTGATCCAAATATTATATCATCTACGTAAATTTGGGCAACAAATATATCTTTTTCTAAAATTTTAACAAACAAGGTTGGGTCAATTTGACCTTGTTTGAATTCTTTAGAGATTAGGTAATTGGATAATCTTTCATACCAGGCCCTGGGTGCTTGTTTTAGTCCATAAAGGGCTTTACTAAGTTTGTAGACATGATCGGGTTTTTCTAAATCCTCAAATCCTGGGGGTTGTCCTACATAAACTTCTTCCTTAATAAGCCCATTTAAGAAGGCCGACTTTACATCCATTTGGTATAATTTAAATCCTTTATAGGATGCAAAGGCTAGTAACATCCTAATCGACTCAAGTCTAGCTACAGGGGCAAAGGTTTCATCATAATCCAACCCTTCTACTTGGCTGAATCCCTTAGCTACTAAGCGGGCTTTATTTCGGACTATTTCACCTTGGTTGTTTAACTTATTCCTAAATACCCACTTAGTGTCAATTACGGATTTGCCCTTAGGTTTAGGTATTAATTCCCAGACTTGGTTTCTCTCAAATTGTGCTAACTCTTCTTGCATAGCTAAAATCCAGTCAGGATCAGGTAGGGCTTCCTCAATAGTCTTAGGTTCAATTTTTGAAATCATGGCTATTTGACTAAGATTTCTATAGGAGGCTCTAGTTCTGACTCCTAAGGTTGGATCACCTACAATTTGATCAGTTGGGTGACTAAGTCTGGGTTTCTTGGTTTGTCTAGTACTTGGCTCAGCTTCAGGTCCAGCTGGTCCAATAGGTTCAATTCTGGGTTCATTGGTTGGTTCAACTGATTCAGAATTTGGTTCAATTGTTAAGTCATTAAAGGGTTCAGTTAGGGTTTCAGAGTTATCTTCTTGATCAGTATTTGGTGAAGCTAAGTCAGAATTGTCAGATTTTGGGTTCGTTTCTTCATCAAATATTAAGTTGGTTGTTTCTTCAATTTTCTTAGTTATTTTGTTGTAGACTCTATAAGCTCTACTTGTTGTAGAGTATCCTAAAAAGATACCTGGGTTTGACTTGGATTGGAATTTTCCAAGATAGTCCTTGGTATTAAGAATATGGACTTTGCATCCAAAGACTCTAAGATAGTGTAGGTTTGGAAGTCTGTGGTAGTAAAGTTCATAGGGTGTTTTACTTAACCTTTTATTAAGCAGAGTCCTATTTTGGATATAGCAAGCTGTGCTAATTGCTTCTGCCCAATAGTGGTTGGGTAGGTCAAATTCATTAAGCATAGCCCTAGCAGCTTCCTGTAGGGTTCTATTCTTCCTTTCTACTATGCCATTTTGTTGGGGGGTTCTAGGACACGAAAATTCGTGTTTATATCCATTTACTTTGCAGAATTCTTCGAATCTTTGATTCTCGAATTCTCCCCCGTGGTCAGACCTAAGTCTTTTTATTTTGGTATCATTTTGATTTTCAATCAATTTGCAAAAGTTGTTAAATAGGTTCAGGGTTTCATCTTTGGTCTTTAGAAACCTAACCCAGGTGAACCTAGAGTAGTCATCAATTATCACTAAGCAGTACCGGTTTCCACTTAGTGACTTGGCTCCATGTGAATCAAAAAGGTCAAGGTGTAGGAGCTCAAGTGTGGTTTGAGTTTGATCAGATTGGATCAATTTGTGACTAGACTTGGTTTGTTTGCCTTGATTACAGGATTCACATATTAGGTTTTCATTACTCTTAATTTTAGGAACACCCTTTACTAAGCCAAGTTGGGTAATTTTTGAGATAGTTCTTAGATTGGTATGACCTAATCTCCTATGCCAGAGTTTTGATTGTTCTAACTGTGTTAACATGCATTTGGGTATAAGGGGAAGATTTATAGTATATACATTGTTTTTCCTAGTGCCCTTAAGCATGATTTCTGAGTCTTGTGCGTTTCTAATTAGGCAGTTAGAATTGTTGAACGTAACTAAATAACCAGAGTCACATAACTGACTTATGCTAAGTAAGTTAAAATTAAAGTTTTCTACTAATAGAACTTTCTTAATAATGAAATTGGATTTAAGTTCAATATTACCTGACCCAATTACCTTGAGTGTGGCATTGTTACCAAATGCTACTGAGCCCAGGTTTTTGAACTTGAGTTTGGTGAACTTCAATTTGTCCCCAGTCATATGTCTGGAGCACCCGCTATCTAACATCCATTGGTCCAAATCTTTATGTTCCTACACATAAAGAATTTTTGATGATTTGGATCCAATTTGAGTTAGGGATAGCTTAGATTGAGTTTCACTTCCTAGTCTGTCTCACCCCAGTCTAGGGTTTTCAATCACGTTAACCTTAAGGTTTTTGTGAGACAGGTTTGAAGGTAAAAATTAATTTTGAAAGGGAATTTTCATTTATTTTGAAAAGATATTTACTTTTGAAAACAGATTAAGTGTTTTTCAAAAGATAATAAGTTTGAAAAATAGAGGTTTTGAAAAACAGTTTAGAATCTATAATTATTTGAAATTTGAGTTAGATTCGAATTTGACAAAAGTTAACTTGAATTTGAATTTCAGAAATTGGCTTCCAGGTCTTGGCGAGGCACTAGGCCTTCTTTGGCCGAAGCCTTATGGGATCATCCACCCTTTCCTTGACAAAGCCTTTTAATGAAATTTCATTTTCAAATTAAATTAGGTCATTTTCTGGTCTAACTAGCTTGGGTCTTGGATCGGTAGCTTCGGCTAGTTCCGCCAAATTGGCTTCCCTAACGTACTATCATCTCACCTCCTCCCAATACTATGTTTTCAATTTTCAAGTAATTTTAGTCCTTAAATCTAAGAATTCCTTAAATCTAAGCATGGCAATTTGCAAGAAATTAAATAAACACACAATCAATCAATTAAAAAAAACTATCTAATTATAAAAATTGTTTTGATTTTGGCTCCCCCTGGACTATAGCCTCTATATGGGTTAGGCAAGAGGTGAATCTTGTCCTTGGGGATCCAAAATTGATTTGAACCAGTTGGTTTAGTCAGGCACAGTTTTGGCACCCATGCCTGAACCTTAGGTCTTGACTGGTTCAGTACAGCAAAGTAAGATCTTTGCCGAGATTTGGTTCTATAGCCAAGTCCGGATCGGTTTAGAACAGACTTCTGTTTTCCCAGAATCATATCAAGATTCTTGGAACCAGAAGTGAATCGTTCTAAAGCTGTTCTTAAATCCTTGACTTGAGTTTTCAAGGAGAAATTCTCTGATTCAAGTTTCTCAACTTGATCAGGGGTTTCTTCCTGAATTTTCTCAGTTAAGGAATTAGAATCAGCTCCCTCTTTCAGGAGTTTTACTTCCTGTCGGAGGGACTCGATTCGGAGTTTGGCTTTCGCCAAATCTCGGGATAGATAGGAAATAAGAGAATTTAATTGCGATTTTGAAAAACCCGTTACCTTTATTTCGCCGTCTTCGGAGAATGTCAGCTTGCCGTCGTCCCGTTCCGAGTCTGAGTCAGTCTCGATTTGATCCGAAGCGGTCAGGGCTAGAAGATTGGACTGAGGTGCTTCTTCTTCTTCTTCTGAGGAAGACTCGTCCCAGGTTGCTTGGAGTGCCTTCTTCTTTCTGTTCTTTTTGGACTCCTTTAGACTTGGACATTCAGTCTTGTAGTGGCCCTTCTTCTTGCATTCGTAGCAGGTTACGTTGGGCTTTTGTTTGTCAGTTGCCGGTTCATCTTGTCCGTCCTTTCTTCGGCTTGTTCTCCGTGTGTTAGTTTGGTTCTTCAACTTTTTGTAGTAGCTTCGAGCTAGCCGGACCAGTTCTGATTGATCTTCTTCTTGATCTTCTATTTCTGAATCTGAGGTAGATTCAGGTTCAACTTGAATTTTCTTCTTGGTCATTTTCCCTGTTTTCCCTGCAAAAAAGGCTATACTTTTCTCGACCAAATTGGAGTTAGTCTGTTCATGCAGCTCAAGTTCAGAAAATAACTCATCTAGCTTAATTTTTGAAAGATCCCTAGAGACCTTGTATGCATCTACCATAGATGCCCACAAGGTGGTCCTAGGGAATGCATTTAGGGCGTACCTTATCAGATCACGGTTTTGAACCTGGTGACCTATTGCGTGAAGACCATTCATCAGCTCCTGGATTCTGGCGTGGAGCTGGGCTGCTGTCTCGTTATCTGCCATTTTGATAGTGAAGAGCTTGTTCAGTAGCAAGTCTCGTTTGCTGATCCTTGTATCTGAAGTTCCTTCGTGGAGTTCAATCAATTTAGCCCATAGTTCCTTTGCACTTTTGAAGGGTCCTACGCGGTTCAGCTCTTCTTTAGTTAGTCCGCATTGTAGAGTCTGGGTTGCTTTGGCGTCTGCTTCAATCTTTCGTTTAAGGGCAGTGTCCCATTCTGAGTAGTCTTGTGGTACACCTTCAGCATTGGTGGGAATCATCAGTCCAGACTGGATGATTATCCACATTTCCACCTGAGTTTTCAGGTGGACCTCCATTCGACTTTTCCAGTAGGGAAAGTCTTCTCCACTGAAAAGTGGAGGTCTGGCGGTGCTAAATCCTTCTTGGATAGACATTTGTTACTGAAATAAAAGTAAACAACAAAAATATTTCCAAGACTTGGTCTTGGATTAGTAGTGTGGGAAGAAATAATCAAACACAGATTTCAAGGGGTGTTGCACCAACCTTGAGATAAAAACTCGAACGAAGAAATTTTTTTTTTTAAAAAAAATGAGAGGAAAAAAAAATCCGAAAAATATTCAAACTGGTGGTTGCACCAGATTTGACTTCCCCGCTCTGATACCACTTGTTGGATCGAGAAATGCGAGAGAGGGGGGGGTGAATGTCGCAATTCGTTCGGATTTAAAAGAGCAAGTGCACAGCGGAATAAAATAGAGTAAAACAACGCTAACACGATCGTTTACTTGGTTCGGAGCCTAGGTCGACTCCTACTCCAAGGCCCACGGTCGTTGACCGTTTTCTGCGGGCAATTCTATAAGTTCGCAAAGTTTACAAATAGATTTTACAATAAGGCAGAATAGTAAACTTTAAATACAGAGCTCTTTGTTACCGACGTCCGGTGTAGATCAAAGTTTCGGAGCAGCAGGACGTCGTCAGCTTGAGTTGGAAGATTCTGAAGCGTGTCGCGGAAGCAGAAGAGCGCAGAAGCGTCGAAGCAATTGATGTCTTTGAAGAGGGTCGAGGCCCTCTTTATATAGGGCAGGGGGCGCCCGACATGCTCGGGGCGCCCCCCACGTGGCTGCAGATCCGGCGATGCTCTAGTCAAAGCTGATCTCGTTATCTTCGGGATTGTATTTGACTGGGGCGCCCGACGCGCACGGGGCGCCCGATTGACCGGTCAAACTTTATCACCGAGGCTTCGCGAGGGTGAGCTGCAGCCGCCTTCAGTGGCGTGGCACAGTGGGCGCCCGAGACACGCGGGGCGCCCGACATGCGGGGCGCCCGACACGCGCGGGGCGCCCCCAATTGCGCTGCTGTCGGGGCGTTTACCTCTCTGCTGACTTTGGGTTGACTCTGGGGCGCCCGACACATCCGGGGCGCCCTACTCAGCTACGGCCTCACTCCTTTGAGGCTCTCTGAGCTGCAGAAACACAGTCCTTCGGTCCTGCATCCAGGGTTAGTCCAAAACAGCAAATAATAAGTTAGTTAAAACAGCCTTAGCTGTCTTGGTTCTGACTTTGGATCTCCAAAATGGAGCCCTAGGTCGAACCGACGCCTAATGTTCCCTCGAGGGGAACGCGTCCTCACCTACTCCTCTCGGGAGAGTTTTACCTGGTGCCAACCGGATCCTCCAGTTGGACTTTTGCCCAGCAGTCCTTCGCCAGGTCTTGAGTTACCAAGCTTCCCTTCGCTTGGTGCCTAGCAGCCCTTCGCTAGGTTTTTTCTTCTGGCAGCCCTTCGCCAGTGCCTAGCATTCCTTCGCTAGGGCTTGTCATGTCTGGCAGTCCTTCGCCAGTGCCTAGCATTCCTTCACTAGGGCTTTTCCTGTATACTCAAGAAACTCGTTAGACAACCATTAACCCTTAACTTTTGAACCTTTTTGCCAATATCAAAACACAGGTTTGACTTGGGTGCATACTGCACTAACACGCTCTTCACCGGACTAACCGCCGACGGAGCAACGACGCCAGGAGTTGAGGGGGAGCCTAGGGGTGAATTAGGTATATTTTATTTAAATGTCTGTTTTTAAATTTCATATCACGTGCTTCACATACAGGGAGAGAGGGCACTATAAAAATCAGTGCCCTACTCGTAAGACTCGGTCTACACCACCGGCGGCAAAGGAGACACTAGCGCCAGGAGTCCGGAAAAACAAAGATCACGTACAATGCTTCAAGTGCGGAAAATACAGACACTACAAGAACAAATGTCCGACAAAGGTACGTAAAATTTACGTTCCAAAAAGTTTCAAAATTCCTGCACTGTCTTTTGATAACGTAGTTAATTTTTCTGAAAAATTAGATTTTCTGCATAGTAAAATTAATATTGTGCATGCCAAATTAGAAAATGCAGATATGACTAAAATTTCAGAAATTAATTATTTAATCCAGAACATCAATTCAGTAATTTCTAAAATAAATTATCATAACTTTAATTCTAATAATTCAGATAAATCTGATAATTTTATTTCAGATAAATCTGATAATTTTAATTCAGATAAATTTAATCCTAAGGATAAATCTAAATTCAAAAATCCTAAGGTTAAATCTGAATTAAAAAATCTTAAGGATAATCCTAAATTTGAAAATTCGTTGTATAACTCTAAATTCGAAATTCAAAATTCTAAAAATAATCTAGAAGTTAATTCTTAAGATATTATCTCTGAAGATAATTTTGAAGATGAAATTCTCCTAGATAATAACTTAACTATAGATAATCTTGAAAGTTATTATAAAACCTTAACTAGTGGTCCAAATTACTCCTTCTACTTTGAGGATACCAAAAGATATAATTCTGAGGATAAGGAGGATGTGGAACTATCTAAGATCATAGCCATAATTAATAAAAATTACAAAGGTTCAAATAAATCCGAATTGTTAGAAAAATTGAAAAGATAGATAAAAATGAAGCAGAAATTTTCGAAATAATGAAAATGATGAACTTAAATCCACTATTATTAATAAATTCAAATTAATTCAAATTAATTCAAATAAATTCAAATAATTCAAATTAATTCAAATAAATTCAAATTAATTCAAATAATTCAAATTAATTCAAATAATTCAAATTAATTCAAATAATTCAAATAATTCAAATTAATTCAAATAATTCAATTAATTCAAATAATTCAAATAAATTCAAATTAATTCAAATAAATTCAAATAATTCAAATAATTCAAATAAATTCAAATAAATTCAAATAAATTCAAATAATTCAAATAAATTCAAATAATTTAAATTAAATCCTAATTAAATTAAATGATCTTAATTCAAAATTAAATACTAATTAAATTAAATTATCTTAACTCAAATTAATTAAATTAGTTCAATTAAATCTTAATTAAATCAAATACAAATTAATTAGTCCTTAATTAATTCTTAATTTAAGTAATCCTTAATTAATTTAACGTTAAGTAATTTTTTGTTAACTCTAACTCGTAAATAACTTAAACTCAAATTAATTAAAATCCTACCCAAACTGCAATAATTAATTTAAGAAAATTAAATATGTCAAAGTGGGTTGACATATTCGCGGGTCCACACGACATGTATCAAATCGGGAATTTGATACATCTTTAGAAACTTAAATAAAATTATTTGACTTGTTTGACTCATGCATAATTGTCATGCCATGTATTTGCTACTTCTTTTAAATATATGACATGTCATTCATATTTAAATTTTATGCATATATTAGAACGACTATAGGAAAAAGAATAATTGAAACTTGATCAACCTAGTCTTGGGTGGCGGTGAGATGATAGTACGTTAGGGAAACCTCTTCTAATAAGGTCAAGTATACACTACTTGGTTTTTTTAGACTGGTGAAACTAGCCGAAGCTACCGATCCAAGACCCAAACTAGTTAGACCATAATTTTTCAAAAAGTAATTTTGAAAATGAAATTTCATTAAAAGGCTTTGTCAAGGAAAGGGTTGATGATCCAATAAGGCTACAGCCAAAGAAGGCCTAGTGCCTCGCCAAGACCTGGAAGCCAATTTTTGAAATTCAAATTCAAGTTACTTCTTGTCAAATTCAAATCTAACACAAGTTTCAATTAAATCTTAGGGTTAATAATAAATTAAGAAAAATAATTCAAGCATCTCACAATACACCTATAAGGCAACCATGCTTGTTGTATTGATACATCTAAAATGGGTGAGATGTTAAGGACTAATGAATTGAAAAGTATTTTTCAAAATTCTTTCTCAAAATTGTTAGAATATTTTCCTAAAAATATATTTTCAAAATAGTGCTTCAACATAATAATATTTTTATGAAATTCATGCTTGTCTGATTGAATATACATATTATATGTTTTCAAAAATTATATCTTTTTAAAATTGTTTGACTCACTCAATTAGACACAAGCCTCTCAGGACAACACTAAAGTTTCTTAAGGCACTTAGATAGAGTCAAACGGTATCAAGTACAGGGGAGTGGTTTATTCTTTTTCAAAAATTGTCCTTGAAAAACCACTGTCTTTTCAAAATGGTTCAAAATATGCTTTGTCTTGTTTGATTACCTTAATTTCAAAATATGCTTCAAAATTTCAAAAAACATTCTAAAAGTGTGCTTTGTCTTGTTTGATTTTGATAAACCCTAAAGACACAGAGGAAGGTCCACTTCATAATCAACAAGGACTCCTAGGATGTGTCAAATTTAGGGGGAGTATGAATTAAATTTCTGAAAATAGTTTTTGTATAATTAATTATTTTGAAATTATTAGATAATTCCTTTGATTTGAATCAAACCTTAAGACTCAGAGGAAGAGTACTTGTGGTCAACAAGCTTCCCAGGACTGGGTCAAGTTTAGGGGGAGATCAAGTTAAAAGAATTATTGATTATTTCAAATATTTTCATGCGCGGTATTTTCAAATCTTGCTAAAAACATAAGTAGTCTTTCAAAATACTATTACTCTATTTGTCAGAATTTGTGTGACTTATGAAATTATTTTTGAAAAAAATGTTTACTTGGGTTGGAGAATTTCCAGGACACTTAGGAAATGTCCTTGTAGTCAAGGTTTCCCAGGATGGTGTCAGACTGGAAGATAAACCAAGTCAAATAAAATATTGGGTCTTCAAAAGTTCACCCATTTTTCAAAAAGTACTATCATTTTTTTTTTGCAAAATTCTATTAATATTTACTTGAGTTTGAAGAATTTCCAGGACACTTAGAAAAATGTCCTTGTAGTTAACAAGGTTTCCTAGGATTGTGTCAGACTGGAAAAGAAATCTAGTCAAGTAAAATATTATGTTTCAAAAATTACTTAGATTTTTCAAAGTTTCATCTTTTTCAAAAATAGTTAGTACTTGCAAAATATGCATAATATTTATATTTTCCAAAATAGCATTCTTTCAAAAGTTATGAATTTTTCAAAAGTACTTGCATTGTTTTTAAAAGATCATAATAATTTTCAAAGTACTTGAACTTTTCAAAGCGCATAACATCTTTTTCAAAATATGTATTTTTCAAAAAATGCAATATACCATTCAAAATACAATGCTTTCAAAAATTTTGCACTAAGTATTTTCAAAAAGAACCAAAGGTTTTCATTGTTGGTGCAAGTATTTTCTTGTGTTTTTTTTATGTATGACAAAGGGGGAGAGGTGTGCTTAAGTTAGAAAAATTTTCTCCCAAAAATCAAAAATGTAGTTTCAAAACTTATATCATTTTTTTTTTCATTTTTTGATCCCAAGGATGGTAAGTTAGCCCCTTAAACCAATCTAACTTAAGTTATTGTCAAACATCAAAAAGGGGGAGATTGTTGGTGCAAGTTTCATCAATGATGTTCCTCTTTAAGTATTTTAATGTTTGACAATACACTTAAGTCAGTGATACAATGAACAGACAAAGGGGAGCAAAGGAGAAGTAATCTAAGTTGATGAAAAGTCCTAGTTAAACTAGGCATCGAAACCCTAAGACCTAGCGAAGGGCTGCTGGGCACCTAGCGAAGGGCTGCTGGGCACCTAGCGAAGGGCTGCTAGGCATCGAAACCCTAAGACCTGGCGAAGGGCTGCTGGGCACCTAGCGAAGGGCTGCTAGGCATCGAAGACCTAGCGAAGGGCTGCTAGGCACCTGGCGAAGGACTGCTAGGGAATGAAGACCTGGCGAAGGACTGCTAGGCACCTGGCGAAGGACTGCTAGGGAATGAAGACCTGGCGAAGGACTGCTAGGCACCTGGCGAAGGGCTTCTAGGGAATAAAGTCTTGGTCCAAGGGACTGGGCAACTTAGTTGAGTGATGACTAAGGACAGGAGTAGAGACGGGTCAGGGTTTGGGCGCCTCGAGGTCCGGAAGTATCGAAAGCTAAGCAAAGGTCCACCCGAAGGGCTGGGTGGCAACCGTCTCCTGAAAGGAGTAGGTGAAGGGCGAGTTCTCGGGGATGGGAACTTGTGCCGGTTCGACCTAGGGTTTCATGCAAATCCGAAGTCCGAACCAAGTCCTTAAGGCTAATATTATATGTATATGTGCTTTGTGTTTATGTATCTTGCAGGTACCAAGATTGGAAGACAAAGCAGGTGGCTGGAAGCTCTGAAGCAGGGCGCCCCCATGCATCCAGGGCACCCCCATTGTTGGGAGCGCCCAAGCCAAAGGTAAAAAAATGCAGTTTTTGTGAAGCAGGCAGAATAAGCTTCAAGCGGGGCGCCCGGGAGGTCCGGGGCGCCCGAGAGGTCCGGGGCGCCCGAGTTCAAAGCTGATTTTGCTGTTTCGAGTCCGAAACACAGATAAGCCTTCATGAGGGCACCCGGGAGGTCCGGGGCACCCTGGTCAAAGGTTTTATCAGCTGCGGCGAGGTCGACGCGGGGATAAGGTTTGACCGGGTTTATCGGGGCGCCCCCGACGTCCAGGGTGCCCCCAGGAGTGCTATAAAAGGGGCTTCGACCCCTCTGCTTCAGACACAACTGCTAAGTACTATTTTGATCATTCTGACCGAAGACAACACGCTAAAGACGAGGCTCTACAACCGGGAGGCTCCAGGAGGAAGTGCGCGACACTTCGGAGGTCCAGATCGGCCGAGCTTCAGCTCTGTTTTGTTCGGTTTGCATTTATTATTTCTGTACTTAATTTTCTGTACTTGTGCTTGTAATTGTACACTATAAGACGGGTTTTCTCCGCCTCCAGAAATTTTGGAAAGGAGACCAATAGTGGACTCACGACGAGTACATAGGCCTTGGACGTACTGACCCTGGGGGGTTGGGAACCAAGTAAATAAATCCCGCTGTGTCCCTGTCTTGCTTTTATTTTTATTTACTATTCCGCTGCACCAACGCTCTGAGTAGATCGAAAGTTTTATGAAGTTTTCACTACATGATTTTCACGGTCGATATTCACCCCCCCTCTATCGATGGCACCGGTCCTACATAGAGACCTCTTCCTTAATGATCCCATTAAGAAATGTCGACTTCATATCCATTTGGTGAAGTGTGAAACCCATGTGAGCGGCATAGACTAAGAGAATTCTAATGGACTCTAATCTAGCTATGGGGGCATAAGTCTCATCATAGTCTAATCCCTCAAATTGGTTAAACCCCCTAGCTACCAATCTAGCCTTGTTCCTAGTGATTTTGCCTTGATCATCTAATTTGTTCCTAAATACCCATCTTGTGGTTACAATGGTGCAATCATTGGGCCTAGGAACCAACTCTCAAACCTCACTTCTCTCAAATTGATTTAGTTCTTCTTGCATAACTAAAACTCAATCTACATCTCCCAATGCTTCATCAATAGACTTAGGTTCTAATTGAGAGATTAAGGCTATTTGACTAGTTTGGTCTCTAAAATAGGGCCTAGTCCTTACTCCTTGAGTGATATCACCCACTATTTGGTCAATAGGGTGATCTTGGTGATGTCTCAAGGGCCTAGACGTTGTGGGTTCGTTGACTACTTCTTCCTCGTCCTCTAGAGTACTTCTTACTCCCCCTTGATTATTGCCCTCCAAATGTAGGTCTTGGATTCTTTGGGCAAGGGGTTGGACTTCTTTCATATCCTTATCAATTGAGGCTTTTCTAGGGTAGGTATTTGTTGATTCATCAAAGTCAACATTTGAGGACTCCTCAATCACCTTTGTCCTTTTGTTGTAGACTCTATAACACCTACTAGTGGATGAATACCCAACTAGAATTCCTTCATCGGCTTTTGACTCAAACTTCCTTAGGTTATCTTTGGTATTTAGAATATAGACCTTACATCCAAAGACCCAAAAGTAGTGGACTTGTGGAACTCTCCCATTCCACAACTCGAAGGGTGTTTTGCCTAGGAACCTATGTACCAAAATCCGATTTTGAATGTAACAAGCAATGTTAACCGCTTCGGCCCAAAAGTAGCTAGGAAGGGAATATGCATTGAGCATAGTCCTAGCAGCTTCTTGTAGGGCTCTGTTTCTCCTCTCAACTACCCCATGTTGTTGAGGAGTACTTGGGCATGAAAATTCATGCTTATACCCATTTTCTACACAAAATTGTGAGAAACTTGAACTTTGGAACTCCCCACCGTGGTCACTCCTAATTCGATTAATTTTGAGGTGTTTTTCATTTTCTACCCTTTTACTAAACCCTATAAAAATTTCTAAGGTATTGTCCTTATGTTTCATAAAGAAAACCCATGTGAACCTAAAAAAATCATCTACTATAACTAAACAATATTTACTCCCTACTAGTGAGGGAGTACTATGACAATCAAACAAGTCAATGTGTAAGAGTTCTAATGGTAAAGTAGTAATGGTTAGGGTTTTACCTTTGTGTGATGATTTTGATTGCTTACCCTCTTGGCATGCATCACACAATTTTGTCTTCTCATACTTGATCATAGGTAGCCTTTTCACCAACTCCTCCTTGGCCACTCTTGCAATGCTTCTCATGTTGACATGTCCAAGCCTCCGGTGCCACAACCACCCTTCTTCTTCTTTAGACATGAAACACTTAGCCAAATTGTTAGTAGCATAAGCAAGATCAAGATAATACAAGTTAGCCTCTCTATACCATTCTAGTATGACATTATCGGATTCATTTTGTCTTATTAGGCACTTCCTAGCATGAAATTCAATCTTATAGCCCGCATCACATAACTGACTTACACTAAGTAAATTAAACTTCATGTCTTTAATTAAAAGTACCTTATGTATGGAAATTGCAGGAGATACCTCAATGATGCCCCTACCAATAATTTTCAGTTTCCCACTATTTCCAAAGGACACCGTCCCTTCTTTTAAGTAGCTAATAGTAGTGAACTTGCTCACATCTCCGGTCATATGTCTTGAGCATCTACTATCTACTATCCACATGGTTGAGGCCTCCTTCACCTTCGCCTATACAACATGGAAACATACTCTTTTGGTACCCAACTTTTTGATCCACAAGCATCATTTAAAAATCTCTGAGGTACTCACGCCCTCTTGATGTTTCCCTTAGTCCCTTGTCTCCTAGATGCACCAATCCTACCCATGAGTAAGACAAAGGCCACTTCCTTTGTCTTTGGCCTATATCCTAATCCGGCCTTGTTATAAATGGTCCTTTGACTATTAATTATCATATCTAAATTGCTAGACCCCACTTGAAATTTCCTAAGTGCTTTTGTGAGGTCCTGTATCTTTTTCCTTAGTTCTCTATTTTCAATTTCAAAACATGAATCATGTGATGTGAGAGAACAAGCATGTAAGTCTTCCTTAAGTTTTGCAGACTCTACTCTAAGCATGGCAATTTCATCTTTTATGTCCTTAATCTTACTTCTAGCTTTAGCTAAATCCATGTTAGTGCTAGAGATAATTTTAACTAAGGTAGAGGAGGGTAAGTGGTATACCTCACTTACCGAAGCTTCTGACTCAGATGATGATGATGAAAAGTCGCTTTCATCACTGCTTGAGCTTCTCTCATCATCTGATGACTCTGAGTGGTCCATTGCCATGAGAGCAAAATGTGAAACTTGTTCTTCTTCCTCCTCCGAGGATGATGGATCATCCCAGGTCACCTTGAGGTTGGTGACACCCTTCTCCTTTTCCTTCGACCACTTCTTGTCACCTTTCTTCTTCTCCTCCTTCTTTTCATCTCTTCTCTTTAGTTGAGGGCACTCGTTCTTCATGTGCCCCTCTTGGTGGCAGTTGTAGCAAATGATGTCCTTGACCTTACCCTTGCCTTTGGACCCTTTCTTAGCATAAGACTTGTTAGAAAAACTTTTGAAAGCCTTACGCATTTTCCTTACCATAAAAGCCTCTTGGTCGCTATCCCTCTGAGTCGGATGAGGAGGAGTGGACCACCTTCTTCTTCTCCTTCCTCTTCTTCTTCTCCTTTTCTGCAATAAAGGCTATACCATTCTCTTTGGCCGAAACATTAGCTTGTTCGTGTAGTTCAAATTCACAAAATAGATCATCTAATTTAACTAAAGATAAATCCCTTGATACGTTATAGGCATCAACCATAGATGCCCACAAGGTAGTTCTCGGGAAGGCTTGTATGACGTACCTGACGATATCTCGGGTTTCAATCTTTTCTCCAATCACATGGAGTTCGTTGATGATCTCCTTCACCCTTCCATGTAGCTGGCTAATGTTTGACCTTGGATGGCTATAGAGGGGGGGGTGAATGAAGCCAGACACAATCCTTTTGAACTTCTTGTATTTCTCTGCACTTAGGGTTAGACAGCGCACAGCGGAAGCACTAAAAACAGAGATGTAGAAACAAAAACTAACCTAATACGCTAACAAGAGGATATACAAGGTTTGGGGATAACTTGCCCCTACTCCTTGGCGTGCCCGTAAGGTGGGCGATCCCTTGATCGTCGGCAGATCAAGCCCCGGAAAATCCGGATAGATGAATCCTCCTTCTCGGTGGAGTAACCTCTCCACACAAATAGTCTCAAGAGTGTATGGAATGAAGAGCACAGAGACAATACACACTTACTGAGCACTTAGGACAAAAAGAACACAAGCAAACTCCTCACCGAGCTCCACTCAGCACAGATCTCACGCAAGAACTCCCTCTTCGTGTCTTCTTGCTGATGGACTCGCCAAGCTCCTTGTTTCTTCTTCCAAGTGCTCACGATTCACAATTGCTTGCTCAAAGAGATGATCAAAGTTGTCGCAAGAGCTTTTCTTTTGACTCAGAGTGATTGCTAAGGATGGATCAAGTGTTGCTACTACTAGAGAACTCCCTTCTCTTCATCGTCAGCCCACGTTTATCCTAGCTACCCGAACGCCAGGTCACAGACGCTCCACTCAGCTCCCAGCTGCCCACCTGCAACTGCCCAGCTATCTCTGACCTCCTCTGGACTCACTGAACTCTCCTCAGTCGAGCCCCAGCCCAAACTCAGCTTCCAGCCGTTGCCAGCAGCGCCCGTTGCAACCTGCGATGGAAACATGCCAAACCTGCTCAACGGAAAGCCTCCCATTGACCCTCCTTGAGTGTCTGAATCCATCCCTGTAAAGCCTGCTCACTTCAACAGAATCTTAGCAAATCATATCAAACATAATCAGCAATGTATCAGAGAATCGACAGAGAAAACAGTCGCGACCAGAGCATCTGACAGCGTATTTGAATTAAAGTTCTGCTCCTGATCGGTCCCTTGACCGATTAGGGAGAACCCTGATCGGTCACCAGACCGATCCAGCAGTCTGCTACACACTCCAGATCGGTCCCCAGACCTATCCAGCAGTCTGCTGCATACTCCAGATCGGTCCCCAGACCAATCAGGTTGTGCCTTGATCGGTCCGGTGACCGATCAGGCTGCTTCCTGACCGATCAGAAGTCATCCTGATCGGTCATAAGGAGAACCTCGCGATTTCTGAGATCCCGTGGATCGTTCACCAGTCCGATCTGAATAGTATCCCTGATCGGTCACCAGACCGATCAGGAGCCAAGCAGTAAGGTTACCAAAACCCACTGTATGCTCCCTGATCAGTCACCAGACCGATCAGACATAGCTGGATCGGTCACCAGACCAATTCACGAGGGAACTCCGTGCCAAACTCCCTGATCGGTCACCAGACTGATCCAGGCAAGGTCAAATCCACTCTAAGTCATGAGAACAAGCTTCCAGCCCTTCTCTGACTCGTTCTTAGTCCCCCGGACCAAGACTCCGTGCCCAGTTTCACTCACCGGGACTTCAACCTAGCCCTCCAAGCTAGGACCTAGCTTCACTCACCAGGGTTTCGGTCACCCGGCTTCACTCACCGGGACCCGGCTTCACTCACCGGGATTTCAGCCTAGCTTCACTCACTAGGATTTCAATCACCTGGCTTCACTCACCAGGACCCGGCTTCACTCACCGGGATTTCAACCTAGCTTCACTCACTTGGATTTCAATCACCTGGCTTCACTCACCAGGACCCGGCTTCACTCACTAGGATTTCAACCTAGCTTCACTCACTAGGATTTTACTCACCTGGCTTCACTCACTAGGACCCGGCTTCACCCACCGGTATTTCAACCTAGCTTCACTCACTAGGATTTCACTCACCTGGCTTCACTCACCAGGACCCGGCTTCACTCACCGGGATTTCACACCTAGCCCTCCAAGCTAGGACTTTTCACATGCCAGCATGCGATCTCCCGATCCACCTGGACTTAATCCGAATCCATTCAACTAAACTTAAATCAAACTCAAATCATAACTTAAATCGGTGTCAACAACAAAACAAAAATCAGGGTCAGACTGTATCAACAATCTCCCCCTTTTTGTTGTTTGACAACCCGATTTAAGTTTAGGCATTAATGATCAATTGAAGGCAGTACAATTATCGTAAGGGAATCAAAGTCCTCCCCCTACAATAACCCTAAACTTAATCAACCATTCTCTCTCCTTTTGTCAAACATCGAAAAGGGCATGGTTATTAAGTTTAAACATACCTCCCCCTCAAGCACGGGTCTCTGCCCAACTCCAAAATAATCAAAGTATAGTTTTGAATTGCATATGAAGACATATACAGAATAATATCATGGTCAAATATGTATATGTTTCATATGACAAACAAGTTAAAGTATGATTTTTGAATTGCATATAAGAGGCATATACCATAAATGTATCATGACAACAATGTATATGCATTATACGTCAATAAGTGTGAATTGCACATGAAACCATATACAGAATTATATCATGGTCAAACATGTATATGTTTCATATGACAAGTAGAGAATGCAACTGTATCCAACACATAATCCTGATTGGTCTCTATGATCGATCAGGTTTGTTGATTATTTGATACAGAAATATTTCTTGTTAGTCGGGAGAGCGATCAGATTTCAGAAAAATTTCTGAAACCTTGATACGTTCCTGATCAGACTGCATTAACAATTTGCATTCCAAAACAGGGATGTAGACTCTATTGATATTCGACATTCCAGAAATATTTATGGAACACGACATTAAAAACAAGAGTCATGACTCAACAAACCCTTTCTTATGAATTTGAACATTCCAACATAGGTTTGTATCAAATCAGCATTTTAATACTTGTTGTTTCAGAAAAATTTCTGAGAATCAAGGGTCTTAAAAAATTCCTACCCTTCTTTGAACACTTGAACAAACTTGTACTCACTTAGTACCAGGTTTGTACCAATGGAAGATCAAGTATGTTTCAATGGTAATTGGTTTGTATCAGATTTGTGTGTAGTATGATCATTAACCTGATACAATCCGATGAGAGGAGATCGGACTGAGGAGCTTTGACCCAATCAGAGGATTTGTTGATCAGAATTATTCTGATCGGTCACCGGACCGATCAGAGGAATCCCTGATCGATCGGTGGACCGATCAGGTTCGACACAGAATGTTTTCTGAAACTGATCAGTTTCAGAAATAGATTTGCTTCAACTCTTAGCCTTTCCCAAACCCAAATTTCAATTGGTTCTAATTTGTTTGATCCTAAGAAGGGTTTCCCAAAAAAAATTTTCCCATGTCATCAAAGAAAATTGTTTCCTTGTGATTTAAGTTTTTTTTCAAAACCAACTTGTATCCATTTAGGTATTAACAAAGAAAGCATTATCAAAGAACATATTTTCCCAAGTCATTAAGCTCATGTTCTTGTCTATCAACGCCTTATGAGTGATCAGTTCAAATAAACCAATGAGGAAGTTGTAATGTATTCATCTTATCCTTAAACAAAATTTCCATGCCATAGATTAATATTAACAACACATACATCAAGGTCATGGCATACTCAGCTAGGTTCAACTCCAAAATATTAATAACAACTTAAGCCTAAACCTTAAGCTCACGTTTTTGTCTATTGATGCCTTATCATCACAAATTATGTGTTGATATTTTCCTTAGCATGCATTCGTGTTGTATAACATATACAAGAAAAGATACTCCTTAGGCTTAAGATAAGGCATTTCATCGATCATAAATTGCAGTAATAAAACTAATTATTCTAGGCAATCCTTGATAAAAACAAGTTATATGCCAACCTAAATCATTCATGTGATAAATTTTCATTTCAAAACTTGTTGGTCCATTCTAGAACTAATGTAACCTTGAGCATGGATAATGAATTTTCCTACTGCTCACAAAGACAAATGAAGACAATCCCCAATAGAAAAATCCATGTATCTACATTGTGTAGGGAATTCAAGTTTTCAATTGGTCCAATCACCTACATTGTGTACATGGTCATCAATTTATTTGAGGAAATGGTAAGCACATTCCTAACTAGGAATGACCATGTTTTTGGAGCACCAAGTATCAACCACCCATGTTGATAGATGCTCCCCCTCAAACCATGCTTATACAATTATAAAGATAGAGGTTTTAGGTATCCAAATTTTGGGACCTAATGAACCTTCAAGTAAAGTCTTTGGCACCCATGCCTTAGTCAATTTCATTCTAGCTTTTTGAACCCTAGAATCATTTCGTGATCTACAATGGGTTCTAGTCATTAATGATACAAAGGTTGGTTCTTTAGGTCGGTAACCTATACCGACCTTATTGTAAACCGCCCCTTGGGAATTTAGTACCATGTCTAAGGTTTTTGAGCCAATTGAAAACTTCTCAAAAATATTCTTGAGGTTTTCAACTTTGCTCTTCAAATCCTTATTTTCATCCTCAAGAGACTTATCATGCATAACATCAATTACCTCATCCTTAGAGGTTTTCAATTTTTTACTTCAAATTTCAATGACTTAATCTTATTCTTTGATTTCCTTAACAACTTAGTTAAGCATGCTATCATCCTATAGCATTTATCTAATTCCGGAGAGATTACCTCTTCATCATCCGAAGATGATGAAGGCGCGGTTGAGGAGCTCCTTGATTCGTTATCACTTTCTTCTCTCGAGTCCTCTAGTGCCATGAATGTCATGTGACAGTAAGTGTTCTCATCCTTCTTTTCCTTTCTTTTGTTACCTGCCACAAAAGCAAACCCTTTCTCCTTTGGACTTTGGTTAGAGATCTCATGTAGTTCCATTTCACAAAATAGATCTTCTAACTTAATAATTGAAAGATCCTTAGATACTTTGTAGGCATCCACCATGGATGACCACAAAGTATTCCTAGGAAAGGCTTTGAGAACATACCTTACGAGGTCTCGGTGCTCTACCTTCTCACTGATGGAATGAAGACCATTGTAGATCTCCTTGAACCGACAATGAAGCATACTTAGAGTTTCGTTTTCTCGCATTGTCAAGTTCTAAAGTTGGCTGAGAAGGAGGTCCTTCTTGACTATCCGTGTATCTTGAGTTCCCTCATGGAGCTCAATGAGTTTGTTCCACAAGTCTCTGGCAGAGCTGAAGGGACCAATCTTGATCAATTGCTCTTTGGTCATCCCACATTGTAAGGTGACCACAGCTTTGGCATTTGCTTCCCCCTTCCGGATTTGCTCAGCCGACCACTTGGAAAACTCAAGCTCCTTTCCTTCATTATCCTTTGGAAGAGAAAACCCCTCCTTGACAGCGAACCACAAGCTCATGTTTGTCTTCAAGTAAAACTCCATTCTTGACTTCCAATATGAAAAATCAGTGTCGTCGAGGAATGGAGGTCGGTTTGTGCTCAATCCTTCTCTTCCAGCCATCTTGCTGTAAGCTCTCGGATGTTAAGCTGTGAACAGAGCCCCAAGCTCTGATACCACTTGTTGGACCTTGGATGGCTATAGAGGGGGGGTGAATGTTGCCAGACACAATCCTTTTGAACTTCTTGTATTTCTCTGCACTTAGGGTTAGACAGCGCACAGCGGAAGCAATAAAAACAGAGATACATAAACAAAAACTAACCTAATACGCTAACAAGAGGATATACAAGGTTCAGGGATAACTTGCCCCTACTCCTTGGCGTGCCCGTAAGGTGGGCGATCCCTTGATCGTCGGCAAATCAAGCCCCAAAAAATCCGGATAGATGAATCCTCCTCGGTGGAGTAACCTCTCCACACAAATAGTCTCAAGAGTGTATGGAATGAAGAGCACAGAGACAATACACACTTACTGAGCACTTAGGACAAAAAGAACACAAGCAAACTCCTCACCGAGCTCCACTTAGCATAGATCTCACGCAAGAACTCCCTCTTCGTGTCTTCTTCCTGATGGGCTCGCCAAGCTCCTTATTTCTTCTTCCAAATGCTCACGATTCATAGTTGCTTGCTCAAAGAGATGATCAAAGTTGTCGCAAGAGCTTTTCTTTTGACTCAGAGTAATTGCTAAGGATGGATCAAGTGTTGCTGCTACTAGAGAACTCCCTTCTCTTCATGGCCAGCCCACACTTCACCCAGCTGCCCAAACGCTAGGTCACAGACGCTCCACTCAGCTCCCAGCTGGCCACTTGCAACTGCCCAGCTATCTCTGACCTCTTCTGGACTCACTGAACTCTCCTCAGTCGAGCCCCAGCCCAAGGTCAGCTTCCAGCCGTTGCCAGCAGCGCCTGTTGCAACCTACGATGGAAACCTGCCAAACCTGCTCAACAAAAAGCATCCGATTGACCCTCCTTGAGTGTTTGAATCCATCCCTATAAAGCCTGCACACTTCAACAGAAGCTTAGCAAATCATATCAAACATAATCAGCAATGTATCAGAGAATCGGTAGAGAAAACAGTCGCGATCAGAGCTTCCGACAGCGTATTTGAATTAAATTTCTGCTCCTGATTGGTCCCCGAGCCGATCAGGGAGGACCCTGATCGGTCACCAGACCAATCCAGCAGTCTGCTACACACTCCAGATCGGTCCCCAGACCTATCTAGCAGTCTGTTGCATACTCCAGATCGGTCCCCAGACCAATCAGGTTGTGCCTTGATCGGTCTAGTGACCGATCAGGCTGCTTCCTGACCGATCAAAAGTCATCCTGACGGTCATAAGGAGAACCTCGCGATTTCTGATATCCCGTGGATCGTTCACCAGTCCGATCTGAATAGTATCCCTGATCGGTCACCAGACCGATCAGGAGCCAAGCAGTAAGGTTACCAAAACCCACTGTATGCTCCCTGATCGGTCACCAGACCGATCAGACATAGCTGGATCGGTCACCAGACCAATCCACGAGGGAACTCCGTGCCAAACTCCTTGATCGGTCACCAGACTGATCCAGGCATGGTAAAATCCACTCTAAGTCACGAGAACAAGCTTCCAACCCTTCTCTGACTCGTTCTTAGTCCCCCGGACCAAGACTCCGTGCCTAGTTTCACTCACCGGGACTTCAACCTAGCCCTCCAAGCTAGGACCCGGCTTCACTCACCAGGGTTTCGGTCACCCGGCTTCACTCACCGGGACCCGGCTTCACTCACCGGGATTTCAACCTAGCTTCACTCACTAGGATTTCAATTACCTGGCTTCACTCACCAGGACCCGACTTTACTCATCGGGATTTCAACCTAGCTTCACTCACTAGGATTTCAATCACCTGGCTTCATTCACCAGGACCCGGCTTCACTCACCAGGATTTCAACCTAGCTTCACTCACTAGGAATTCACTCACCTGGCTACACTCACCAGGACCCGACTTCACTCACTGGGATTTCAACCTAGCTTCACTCACTAGGATTTCACTCACCTGGCTTCACTCACCAGGACCCGGCTTCACTCACCGGGATTTCACACCTAGCCCTCCAAGCTAGGTCTTTTCACATGCCAGCGTGCGATCTCCCGATCCACCTGGACTTAATCCGAATCCATTCAACTAAACTAAAATCAAACTCAAATCATAACTTAAATCGGTGTCAACTACAAAACAACAATCAGGGTCAGACTGCATCAACAGCCGACAGTTTCGTTGCTCTTCATGGACAGGGATTGGAGTTGGGCTACGAGCAAGTCCTTCTTTGCCCTTCTTGGCTCGTTGGACCCTTCGTTCAGTTCCACCAGTTTGTCCCACAACTCTTTGGCGCTCCTGAATGACCCCACTTTGTTGAGTTGCTCCTTTGAGAGCCTGCACTGAAGTGTGGTGGTGACCTTGGCATTTGACTGCGCCCTCTTCATGATCTCCTTCGACCACGATCTCATGGGTGTCAGCTCTCCTCTTTCGTCGACGGGTGCATCGAATCCATCTACAATACTAATCCAGTTTTCAATGTCATTCATAAGATAGTATTGCATCCTACCTTTTCAGTACGCGAAGTTGTTCCCGTCGAAGAAGGGTGGTCGTGCAGTGCTGTATCCCTCTTGAAACGCCATTTAACTTTGCTCCGGTCGACGGTGAGTTCTTCCAAAATGAACCAGCTCTAATACCAATTGATAGATCGAAGTCGTTGCTAGAGGGGGGGGTGAATAACACTTTTCGTTGAATTCTCTACACAGAAGTTAGCGCAATACATATAATAATATGCAAAGGACAAGAAAGAGCAATGCTAACAACGGAATTTACTTGGTATCCACCCAAATGGGTGACTAATCCAAGGATCCACGCACGTACTCCACCTCCACTATGAAAAATCTCCTTCTGGTGGAGAAACATTTACAGCGTTGTTGTCTTCCTCTTTACATAATACAATGATTGGAGAGAGAGGAAGATGAGACGACTTTTTGCACGAACAGCACTTCGTTACAGTACGAAAACCGTACCGTTCATGTGCGAAAAGTCCTCCTTTCATAAGAGAACAGGACAAACTCGCAGTCTGTCCAGCCCCGCACCAGTCGACTGCCCCTGGGGCAGTCGACTGGCCTAGCATTAATTGCTAGCCAACAGCTAGTTTTCAGGGACTACCAGTCGACTGCCTCTAGGCCAGTCGACTGGTAAGAGACTGTAATCTTTTTGTGAGTTTTGGCAGTCAACTGCCCCTAGCCAGTCGACTGCCCACACACTTACAACCATTCTTCACATTCTCCTTCACATGTGCCTTCTGGTTCACTCCCTTGGCTCGCCCCTTGAAGTCATCTTCCTCTGTCTCTCGTCCCTCGGATGCGCACACAAGCCTTCACTTGGCTTGCCTCCATGCCACCTTTCACGTGTGTCCTTGAAGTCCACTTCCCGGCTTGCCCTTGGAGTCCTCCCCCCTCGGCTCTCGTCCCTCGGATATGTTCTCCATGTGTGATTCTCCAAGTCCTGCAAACTCAATTACACATATATCAAATACAACATAACACCCTAACCTTAAACTTATTGGCACACACATCAATATCATGATCTTCCCGATCATTCTTGGGTCGATTGCTTCAACAATATGTATGCTAGAAATAATTTCTATCTTTTGGTGCTATTTATCATGAAAATAGGAGGTATAAAAAATCTAAGGAGAACTATAAAGCCCTTTATGCTAGGACTATCAAACTTAAGGATAGGGAACAATTTAGGATATCAAATGATGAACCTACAAAATCTAAGGCTAAGAAGAAGAACGCCCAAGGTATTCATAGAAAATCAAGCCTCAATGAAATTTTGATTGAAAATCAAGTTTTGAGGTCAAAACTGGATAAATTAGAGAAATCCTATAAAAGAATAGAAATTTGTTTAAGGGATCAAAAGGTCAAAATCTAGACTTATGAGAACAAGGACCCGCCAAGAGAGGTTTGGGGTATAAACCTAAGACTAAGAAAAAAAAGGCCATCTTATCATAGAGTTCCATATAAATATGGAATTAAATCTAGGTCCAAGAGTCAAGTCAAGGCCATAAGGAAAGTCGTCCCTAGAGTTAATCTAGATAAGACAAACATGATTAAGACTTTGGAGAAGCTTAAGAAAGTCATTAGGAAGGTATCAAGGGGAGTTATCCCTAGTGAGTATCTAGAACACCCAAGGAGCACCAATGAGTTTTGGGTTCCTAAGAGTGTGTTTTTTTATGCCCTAGATGAGTATAGAGTGTGTCAACTCAAATTAGAAGAGTAGTTAACCTAATTTTGATGAAGTTGATACTTTGGGGCATTTTCAAGGAATTATTACCCTTGAAAATGAAGAACTTGATATTTACTCTTGATGAGTAAAATTGTGTCAAACTATATTTATGGAAGATTTGAACTTGATTAAATTGGCACAATAGGGATAAAATTCAATGAAAGTATCAAGTTAGGATTTTGGTATTTTCTAAGGTGATATTGACTAATTAGGACTATTATTGGTTTAGGGATTAGTTAATGGTACTTAGGTAGAGAATCTAGGTTTTTCTTTTTATGTTAAAAATGTAATGTTTTGAGTGTCCTATCATATGCCATGACATCATGCTTTAACATTCATATTCAACTATGAAAATGTTATATGTCATGTCATACATACATCATTTAGGCATGATAATCTTTCATTTTGAAAATGTTCATATGATACATGCCATCATTATCATGCATTGTCTTAATTTGTGAATTTAAGGACATTGACATTAATTGACATCCTAGGTGGATGATCAAAGTTTAAAATGTCTAATTAAAACTGCATTAACCCTTAGATTAGGGAGAACCCAATTTTTACATCTAACAAAGACCATAAGTAGACTTGTATGTGTATTGAGACACATTAGATAAAAGTGAAATGCTAGGTAGATGAATAAAACTCAAGATATTGATTTAGTGCACCTATTTAAGTTTTAGATTCATCAAAATAAGTGATTATGTGAATTCCAATCATTAGAAAAGTTAATATACAAGTAATGTGTATTTAGCTCAAAGAACATGATTAAAAATTATTTTTGAGAATCATTTCAAAACTATTTTGGAAAATCTTGGTGAAGACTATTTTTGGATAGCAACTATCATTAATCAAATGGATATAAAATGAAGTGAAATATTAAAGTATTTCAAAGTTTTCAATTTTATGCCAATATTTGAAAATGAAAGTTATTTTCATAAAAAAATATTTTTTCTAGATAGTATATTATATAAATAATATCTATGTAAAATTTTATGATTTTTCAATAATCGTAGAATTATTTGTGAGTTTCTGAAATTGAATATGAAATTATTTTAAAAAATGAGAAACTATTAATCAATCAGATAATCAATTGGGATACACCAATGAACACATACCAATTTTTAGATATCTACTCAAATTTGATAATTTGTAAAAAAAAAAAATGAGTAACTATCTTTGATCGGCATTGTACTTGTGCTTATATATGTCGGCAATTTACCAAAGGGCGTACGTAACAATTGGAAATTATCAAAGGGCGTACCATGGTTTGTATTTTACCAAAGGGCGCACCACCTTAAGTGAACTTCCTATTATACCCCTCCCGCCACAACATACCTTTTTCGCTTCATATTTCGAGACATCCGAACCACTTTTGACTGTTAAATAATAATTTGTGGTTCGGATGGGCAGACAGTGAAAATTTTCTCAGCCTATATATATTTTACTACCTTACACAAGTCGAATCATTATGAGGGTACGTATATATTTCGACCTTGCACAACATCAATTCATCACCAAGGCAGGTGATGAAGATAGGTGGTGAAGGAGAAAAAGCAAACAACAGATTGGTAACAACTAAAAATAGTAATGTACGTATGATTGTCATCTTTGATATGGTATCAGACCTAGTTTTATACTTATCAACTCTTTCTATAATTTTTATGTTTAGAGGAGACTAAGGGTGATATGCATTACATAATAAGGGCTCTCTGAAATTTGTTAAACTTAAGATAAATAAATGCTTGAATTCGACCTAGGGAAATTATCTTACCATATGAGGCCCTAGAAGGGCCTGAAATTGAAAGATTTCAGTCCCTGGGAGTGCAGGATATCATTAGATTTCAGGTCCACCAAGGGCCTTAAATATACTGATTTGAGGCCCTGTGAGGGGCTGAAATCAAAATATTTCAGGCCTTCCAAGGGCCTAAAATATACTAATTGCAGGCCCTGTGA
Source organism: Boesenbergia rotunda (assembly GCA_024364735.1). Taxonomy (NCBI): domain Eukaryota; kingdom Viridiplantae; phylum Streptophyta; class Magnoliopsida; order Zingiberales; family Zingiberaceae; genus Boesenbergia; species Boesenbergia rotunda. The sequence goes on along the minus strand of JAGFNQ010003088.1, from coordinate 223,810 downwards.
GGGCCTGAAATCATTATATATCAGGCCCTCACAGGGCCTGAAATATACTGATTTTAGGCCCTATGAGAGCCTGAAATCATTAAATTTCAGGCCCTCACAGGGCCTGAAATCAGTACCTGAAATATTTTGATTTCAGGCCCTGTGAGGGCCTGAAATTAAAATAGTGCAGGCCCTCAGGCCTTCCTAGGTCCTTGATTATGATATTCAAAGTGTACAAAATGTAATTGTAATTTATTTTTCATGGATGATAATGTTGTTGACAAAATTCTATCCAAGATATGGAATACTCTTGATGATAATGCTGTCACGGGGAATGGATCAGAAATTACAAGGAATTTGACAATTGATCTAAATAAAGAAGCAACTAATCTAGAAGGTGAGGGTTTGAATTCTTCTACAAGAGTTGTTGAATTTTTTGAGCCAACCTGGAGTGGGGAGGAAGGAATTGAAATCCGGAATGCAGATGAATTAGAACCCATTACAAGTGTACTAGAATTCCAAGCCGATGATATGCAGATTGAGCAATATGAATTCCCCCCAGATCAGTATAGTGACTTAGAGGAGGAGTTTCCATTAGCTGAAGATCCTTATATTTTAAATTCTCGATTGCTTGCTGGGCCAATTGTAGAGGTAGAGGCAAGAGATGGGCATGAATTTTTTGTGGGGCAGATATTTCCATCTAGAGAAGAATTCAAGAATGCACTTGTCAAACATGACATGGTTAAGCATATGAGATATAACCCAGTTGACACCCGAAAAAATAGAGTTAAAGCAGTGTGCTTCAACCAACCATGTACATGGAGAGTAGTAGCAAGAGGGGAAGTAGAGTTCACTGTTACAAAATATATAAAGGAACACCAATATGGAACTGTTAGGAAAAGTTCTGATCATCATGCATGCTCTTTATCATTTGTTGCTTCTTTTGTTGAAGAGCAATTTCTTCATAATGAACAATACAAACCAAGTATGATTATATCAGATATTAAAGCTAGATTTGGAGTGACCATATCATACAGAAAAGCATACATAGCTAGGGAGAAAGCATTGAAAAAGGTTGATGGAGATTATGATGAGGCTTACAGTGATCTTCCACAATATCTGCGTGAGTTAAGAGCTAGAGATCCTGAAACGTATATGACACTATGCAGGAATGGTGACAATCAGTTCCAGCAGTATTTTTGAGCTTTTGGTGCTTACCAAAGGGTGTTCAGGTCTTATTTGCGTAGACTTATCGGAATTGATGCCACACACCTAAGAGGAAAGTATCCGAGAGTAATGTTGATTGCAACGACGATTGATGGTAATGACAATGTTCTCCCAGTTGCCTTTGCAATAGCTGAAGTTGAATGTGGGTCTGCATGGGAGTGGTTTTTGGAGCATACAAAGAGGTTCTTTGCTGTCAATGACCACTCAATCACCATAGTATCAGATAGATATCGGGGCATTATATCACTAGTTAGAAAAGTCTACACAAACGCGCATCATGCCTTTTGTTGCCACCACATGTGTTGTAATATGGTAACTGATACTGGAAGTAGAGCTGCTGTAGGTTTGTTTTGGGCAGCAGCACGAGCCAACACAACACTCCACTATGATATGATAATGCAGACAATGCTTGAAAAACATCCAGTTGTCCATAAGTGGCTTCAGAACATTGACCCTAAAAGGTGGGCAAATGCACACTTTACAGGGAGAAGGTATAGAATGATTACCACGAATTGTGTGGAGAGCTTAAATGCTTTGTTCAAGTCTACATGTGAGCTTCCCATAAACAGGTCAATTGATAATATAAGAAGAAAAGTTGCTCAATGGTTCTATAACCGTAGAGAGGAGGATTCCAAATGGCATGTTGCTTTGACACCTTATGCTACAAAAGAAATGGATTCAAGGAGAGAGAAAGCAAGAGCTTATAAGGTTCACCCTTACTCTCAATCAGAAATGGAAGTAGAAACATGGGGCACTTCATACATTGTTGATTTGGAAAAAAAGTTTTGTCATTGTGGGGAGTTTCAAATTTCAGGACTTCCTTGCTCACATGCTATTGTCGTAATTATTCACAAGAACATGGATACACTCTCATATTGTGAGCATTATTTTTATTCTGAAATTTGGAAGTGGGTTTACATGGATCGTATTTTCCCTTGTAGAAGCAAGCAGTTTTGGCCTACTGAAGTAAATGGCATTACAGTTCTATGTCCCCATAGCCTTGTGCAGCCTGGTAGACGAAAGAAGACACGGATTGAGTCCAGACACAATGGCAAGGTCAAACTAAAATGCAGCCAGTGCAAACAACTTGGTCATAATAAAAGGACATGTAGAATGCCGCCAGCCCCAAGGTCTTGAGTTAATTGGTATATGTAGTGACCTAATATTCTGATTGAAGTGTATATTTTGTATGGAGGAGAACTGAATGTATATATTTTGTATATTGTACAGCTATAGTATTGTCAAAAATGTAGTTGTTGTTAATATTGTCACTTGAAGAAGTATTTCAATATTATGATACATTTCTTCTTGTGTAAATTTATGTAAGCATAAATGATCAGTTGTGAAGGTCTCGGATTTGTAAACCCACAATAATGTTATTTCAGGTCTTGAAGTCCTGAAGTCCTATGGTTTGTGAATATCTGTCATTTGAGACCCTCTGTTTGTTTGCTTTGTTGATTCATTGTTCTGTGCCAACTGATACTGTATTAACACGTAATTGATAATCATTAGGACTATGTTTGGAGACCAAAAATACCATCTCCTAGCTATCTAAACTCTAACTACTCGTAATGAGTTTTGAGAAATCAAAATATCATAGGTCCATGAAACAAACCTCCTGCAGTGCCAAATTTTGAAAATATGAGGTAATTGTTGGTGCAGGAAGCACCATATCGAACCTTGTTTTGATATTGGCAAAGGATTCAAAGTTAAGTTTGTTTGTGATCTAACAATGTTACTCAAGTGTGCAGAGACAAAGCCCTAGCGAAGGACTGCTAGGCACCTGGCGAAGGACTGCCAGTATCCAAGCCCTAGCGAAGGACTGCTAGGCAACTGGCGAAGGACTGCCAGTATCCAAGCCCTAGCGAAGGAATACTAGGCAACTGGCGAAGGACTGCCAGTATCCAAGACCTAGCGAAGGACTGCTAGGCGCCAGGCGAAGGACAGCTTGGGACTAAAGCCCTAGCAAAGGACTGCTAGGCACCGGGCGAAGGACAGCTCGGCATCCAATCCCTGGCAATGGACCGCCAGGAAAAAGTCCAACCAAAGGAGCGGTTGGCATCACGTAAACTCTCCCGAGAGGAGTAGGTGAGGACGCGTTCCCCGTTGAGGGAACAGTAGGCGTCGGTTCGACCTAGGGCTCCATTTTGGAGACCAAAGTCAGAACCAAGACAGCTAAGGCTGTACAAATTAATGCTTTATTTTGTTTTCGGACTAACCCTGGATGCACGACCAAAGGAACGTGTCTCTGCAGCTCAGAGAGCCTCAAAGGAGTGAGGCAGCAGCTGAGTAGGGCGCCCTGAGTGTCTAGGGCGCCTCCAAGGTGAACAAGAAACAAGTAAGGCAAAAAGGAGTTCGGCTAACCACTGGCCGAGGCGCCCTCTGCATCCAGGGCGCCCTCAGCAGCCAGGGCGCCCTGAGCGCCCAGGGCGCCCTCAGGTGCCAAGGCGCTTCGCGCCAATGCCAGCGAGGCCGATCAACTCTATCCAGCCGAGAAGACTGCGTCAACCAAGGCGCCCTCAGCGACCAGGGCACCCCAGAGGTCAAACCTCATCCCTATTAAGGTGGGATAAAGCTTGACCGAGCGAAGTACGGATCGGCTGACACGTGGCAGGGCGCCCCCGACGTCCAGGGCGCCCTAGGTGCTATAAATAGCACCCCTCGACCCCAAGCTTGACAATCACTTCGACACAACGCTTCTACGCTCTTCCGCTCTCGCGCCTTGCTCCGGAAACCTCCCAACTCGAGCCGACGACGTCCCGCTGCTCCGAAAAAGTCAACCTTCATCGGACGTCGGTAAAAAGAAGAGCTTTCTTTTCATTAAAGTTTACTATACCATATTTGTAAATCAATATTTGTAAACTTTCTTTGCGCCTATATAGAATTGCCCAAAGTAAACGGTCAACGACCGTGGGCCTTGGAGTAGGAGTCGACACAGGCTCCGAACCAAGTAAAAACGACTGCGTCTCTGTGTTATTTTTATTTTCGCTGTGCACTTGCTCTTAATTTTCCGAAAAAGAACGAATTCCGATATTCACCCCCCCCCCTCTATCGGTGTTCTCGATCCAATAGTAATGATGTGGATGGAATTAAATTGTGGTATGCAATCTGTATGTAGGTATTCTCCGTCTAGGTTTAATATTAAAAATAATTTGACAACATGTATATTTATATAAAATATTTAAATATTCTATTATTGAATTAATTGAAATCTGAAATGAGATTATTGTGTCAGGCCCTGCGTGGGCCTAAACATGATTGTTTCAGGCCCAGCTTGGGCCTGAAATGGAATTATTTCAGGCCCAGCATAGGCCTGAAATAATCTAATTTCAGGCCGACGCTGGGCCTGAAATAATCTTATTTCAGGCACACACTGGGCCTGAATGGGAATATTTCAGGCCCACTCTGGGCCTGAAATAATAAAATTTCAAGCCCAGTTTGGGCCTGAAATGAGATTATTCAGGCCCAGCGTGGGCCTGAAATAAACTCATTTCAGGCCCAACGTGGGCTGTGATTTAAAAATAGGGTAGAGGAAAAGTAAGGTTCAATATTACTTATCATATCGAGAAGAGGACAGATTAGAGATTAGAGATTACATAATAACAAGGATCGAACATACATTATAACTACAAACATATATTGTTTGTCATTAAACTTACATTATACAATTGAATAATTTTTTTGGGTGCCATGAGTGGGTTTCCTAAAATGCTTTTGTTTCAGGCCCACCGTGGTCATGAATTCAAATGATTCTAGCAAAAGCAAGGTTCAATATTACTGATGGGTTCGACAATAATTACAGATTACAGATCATATATGAGACAAAAATAATGATCGAAAGCAAAGTTTCATTGATTTGAAAAGGAGTACATAGAGTGTATAATTACAAATATACAATGTTTGTGATCATAATTACATATGCATAGTATCACTGATATACTAATTACAGATTTAGCTTCTAACACTTGTCTCTCATTATTTTATATCCCACCTGAAATCGATAATTTTTCATTTGCTTTTGGCTAAAATCAGTAGATCTTTGGAAAACCAGACTTTCAGCATACCGCATCATGAAAAATGAACAATCCAACCTGAAAAATCAATATTCACATTGTTGTCATCTAATAAATCCAACCATGAAATCAATTGTTATTTTTAACAAAAATAAACATCCTCTTACGATCTTGTTTGGGTTGGTCCTTCGACTACAATTTTATAAAACTCTGTCCCAGCTACAGAAGGCAATCTTTTATTCCATATCTTGTAATATGGCCAGTTCAAATTTTTGAAAAATGCCACCTATATGACATTAGTAACAATTATATTGGTCTGAAACTTTTTGTTGAGGTATATCTATGAAATAGAAAATTTACAGTTTTTTCAAATTGGGCAGTGTACCCTTCTGTGGCGCCGAGAGAATTATAATGATGGATACTACCTTCCACGAGGTCAATAATCATTAGATGCCAATGATCATCTGCATTATTTAGAGGACAGATGATATATCTAATTGGTTTATCCGTATCAGTAGCAATAGTTTGTTCAAAAGCCTGAGCGTGAATCGCCTCAAAAAGTTCCTATGTTTATTAAAAAGGAAGTGTCAGTGGACTAAATCATAAAAAAAATAATAAAATAAGTAGCTAATTGACATACATCAAACCCCACCCCACAGAATATGGAGGGCTGGTATGGTGAGTTACACGCTTTTGCTTCATTTGCAAGAATAGTCCAGTATGTAGGACTGGTGCCGTCGATAGAGGGGGGGTGAATATCGATCGTTCAAAGTCTTTCGGAATTCTTCGTAAAACTTTCGTTTTGGACTCAGATTATTAGTAGCGCAGCGGAAAATAAATAGAACGAAAAACAAAGCAAAAGACACAGCGAATTTTTACTTGGTTCCCAACCCCCCAGGGTCAATACATCCAAGGCCTATGCACGGGAACGCCCGTCCACTATTGGTCTCCTTTCCGGACTTTCCAGAGGCGGAGAAACCCGACTTACAGTGCGATATTACAATCAAAATATAATGAAATTTAAGTGCGGTAATTAACTAAATGCAAACCAACAAGACAAGGATGAAGCTCGGCCAATCTGGACCTCCGAAGTGCCGCGCACTTCCTCCTGGAGCCTCCCGGCGTAGAGCCTCATCTTTAGCGCGTTGTCATTGGTCGGAATGATCAGAACAGTACTTGGAAGTCGTGTATGAAGCTGAGGGGTCGAAGCCCCTTATATAGGCCTCCTGGGGGCGCCCTCGACGCTGGGGGAGCCCCGGAAGACTCGGTCAAACCTTATCCTTGCGCCTACCTCATCGCAGGTTACAAGATCATTGACCAGGGCGCCCTGGACCTCCGGGGCGCCCTCATGATGGCTTATTTGTGTTTTGGGTTCGCAACTGCAAATACAACTTTGAACCAAGGCGCCCCGGATGCTCAGGGCACCCTGCTTGACACCTGTTCTGCCTGCTTCATCATAACTGCATTTTTACCTTTGGCTCAGGGCACCCTGGCTGTTGAGGGCGCCCTGGATGGTGAGGGCGCCCTCCCTGATGGGGGCGCCCTGCTTCAGGGCATCCAGCCCTTGTTCCGCTTGCTTTGTCTTCCAATCTTGGTACCTGCAAGATACACAAACACAAAGCATATACATACAACATTAAGCTTAAGGATTTGATTCTGACTTCGGATCTCCACGAAACCCTAGGTCAAACTGGCACGAGTTCCTATCCCCGAGAACTCGCCCTTCACCTACTCCTTTCAGGAGACGGTTGCCACCCAGCCCTTCGGGTGGACTTTTGCTTAGCTTCCGATACCTCTGGACCTCGAGACGCCCAAACCCTGACCCGTCTCTACTCCTGTCCTTAGTCATCGCTCTGCTAAGTTGCTTAGTCCCTCGGACCAAGTCTTCATTCCCTAGCAGTCCTTCGCCAGGTGCCTAGCAGCCCTTCGCTAGGTCTTTGTTACCAAGCGGTCCTTCGCCTGGTGCCTAGCAATCCTTCGCTAGGTCTTCTATGCCTAGTAGTCCTTCACTAGGTGCCTAGCAGCCCTTCGCTAGGTCTTAGGGTTACGATACCTAGCAGCCCTTCGCTAGGTGCCTAGCAGCCCTTCGCTAGGTCTTAAGGTTACGATACCTAGCAGCCCTTTGCTAGGTGCCTAGCAGCCCTTCACTAGGTCTTGAGGGTTCCGATGCCTAGATTAACTAGGACTTTTCTTCAACTAAGGTTACTTCACTTTTGCTCCCCTTTGTCTATTCATTGTATCACTGACTTAAGTGTATTGTCAAACATTAAAACACTTAAAGAGAAATATCATTGATGCAACTTGCACCAACAATCTCTCCCTTTTTGATATTTGACAATAACTTAAGTTAGATTGGTTTAAGGGGCTAACTTACTGTCCTTGGGTAAAAATGAAAAAAAATCTTCGGGAAATTTTTTTCTAACTTAAGCACACATCTCTCCCCCTTTGTCATACATCAAAAAATAAAATACTTGCACCAACATTAAAAACCTTTGGTTCTTTTTGAAAATACTTAGTGCAAAATTTTTGAAAGCATTGTATTCTGAATAATATATTGCAAAAATTATGTAATTTTTGAAAAATATAAGTACCTTTAAAAAATGTATTAAATTTTTGAATAATTAAGTACTTTTGGAAAGTGCATAACTTTTGAAAGAATGTTATTTTGGAAAATATAAATGTTATGCTTATTTTGTAAGTACTAACTGTGTTTCGAAAATAAGTGTATTATGAAACATAATATTTTTCAAGGTCAAGTAAATATTAATAGAATTTTGACAAAAAAAATGATAGTACTTTTGAAAGAATATTTGGCTTTGAAAGACATAAGTACTTTTGAAAATATAACATAAGTACTTTTGAAAATATAATATTTGACTTTACTTGGTTAATTTTCCAGTCTGACACTATCCTGGGAACCCTTGTTGACTACAAGGACATTTTCCTAAGTGTCCTGGAAGTTTTCCAACCTAAGTAAATAAAAAAAATTCATAAGTTACAGAATAATAGGATGTAAGTTAATTTTGAAAAATGTAAAGATTTTAAAGTGATAATACTTGATTTGGTTTATCTTTCAGTCTGACACAATCATAGGAAACCTTGTTGACTACAAGGACATTTTCCTAAGTGTCCTGGAAGATTTTCTAAACTCAAGATATTATTTCAAATTGAAAAAAAAACCAGATGAATTTTTGAAACTAATAGTAATTTTTGAAAATTGATACTATTTTGAAAGAATACTTATGTTTTCAACAGGATTTGAAAATACCGCGCATGAAAATATTTGAAATTCTCAATAATTCTTTTAATTTGGCCTCCCCCTAAACTTGACCTAGTCCTGGGAAGCTTGTTGACCACAAGTACTCTTCCTCTAAGTCTTAAGGGTTGATTCAAATTAAGGAAATTATTTAATAATTTCAAAACAATTAATTAAACAAAATTGTTTCAGAAGTTTGATTTATACTCCCCCTAAAGTTGACACATCCTAGGAGTCCTTGTAGATTATGAAGTGGACCTTCTTCTGTGTCATTAGGGTTTATCAAAATCAAACAAGACAAATAAATTTTACAACATAAACCTTTTTTGAAAAACACAAGTGATAACGTTTTAAAGCTCAGTTTTCGAAAGGTATTTTCAAATAATAATAATTTTTACAGTGTAGTTTTCGAAAGCCAAAAAAAATCACTCCCCCTGAATCCGATCCCGTTTGACTCTATTTAAGTGCCTTAAGGAACTTTAGTGTTGTCCTAAGAGGCTTGTGTCTAATTGCGTGAGTCAAACAATTTTTGAAAAGATATAATTTTTTAAAAACATATAATATGTATATTCAATCAGACAAATATGAATTCCATAATAACATTATTATGTTGAAGCACTATTTTGAAAATATATTTTTAGAAAAATATTCTAATGATTTTGAAAAATAATTTTGAAAAATATTTTTTAATTTATTAGTCCTTAACATCTCACCCATTTTAGATGTATCAATACAACAAGCATGATTGCCTTATAAGTGTATTGTGAGATGCTTGAATCATTTTTCTTTAATTTATTTTTAATTCTAAGATTTAATTGAAGCTTGTGTTAGATTTGAATTTGACAAGAAGTAACTTGAATTTGAATTTCAAAAATTGGCTTCCAGGTCTTGGCGAGGCACTATGCCTTCTTTGGCCGAAGCCTTATTGGATCATCAACCCTTTCCTTGACAAAGCCTTTTAATGAAATTTCATTTTCAAGATTACTTTTTGAAAAATTCTGGTCTAACTAGTTTGGATCTTGGATCGGTAGCTTTGGCTAGTTTCACCAGTCTAAAGAGACCAAGTATACTTGATCTTATTAGAATTGACTTCCCTAACGTACTATCATCTCACCGCCACCCAATACTAGGTTGATCAAGTTTCAATTATTCTTTTTCCTATAGCCATTCTAATATATGCATAAAATTTAAATATGAATGACATGTCATATATTTTAAAAGAATAGCTGATGCATGTCATGGCAGTTGTGCATGAGTCAGCCAAGTCAAATAATTTTATTTAAGTTTCTAAAATGTATCAAATTCCCAATTTGATACATGTCGAGTGAACCCGTGAATATGTCAACCCACTTTGACATATTTAATATTATTAATTTTAATTGTTATAGCTTGAGTAAAATTTTATTTTAGATTGAGAATAAATGAATTTAAGTTTCAATTAATTTGGATTAAATTTGAATATAATTTAATTTAAGTTTAAATTTGAATTTAATTTAAATTTGAATTTTGAATTTAATTTAAATTTAATTTGTATTTAATTAAGATTTAAGTTGAATTTAATTTAAATTTAATTTGAATTTAATTTAAATTTGAATTTTGAATTTAATTTAAATTTGAATTTTGAATTTAATTTAAATTTGAATTTTGAATTTAATTTAAATTTGAATTTTGAATTAATCAATTGAGAATAAATGAATTTAAGTTTCAATTAATTTGGATTAATATGTAGGACCGGTGCCGTTGATAGAGGGGGGGTGAATATCGATCATTCAAAGTTTTTCGGAATTCTTCGTAAAACTTTCGTTCTAGACTCAGATTATTAGTAGCGCAGCGGAAAATAAATAGAACGAAAAAGAAAGCAAAAGACACAGCGGATTTTTACTTGGTTCCCAACCCCCCAGGGTCAATACATCCAAGGCCTATGCACGAGAACGCCCGTCCACTATTGGTCTCCTTTCCGAACTTTCCGGAGGCGGAGAAACCCGACTTACAGTGCGATATTACAATCAAAATATAATGAAATTTAAGTGCGGTAATTAACTAAATGCAAACCAACAAGACAAGGATGAAGCTCGGCCAATCTGGACCTCCGAAGTGCCGCGCACTTCCTCCTGGAGCCTCCCAGTCATAGAGCCTTGTCTTTAGCGCGTTGTCGTTGGTCGGAATGATCAGAACAGTACTTGGAAGTCGTGTATGAAGCTGAGGGGTCGAAGCCCCTTATATAGGCCTCCTGGGGGCGCCCTGGACGCTGGGGGCGCCCCGGAAGACTCGGTCAAACCTTATCCTTGCGCCTACCTCATCGCAGGTGATAAGATCATTGACCAGGGTGCCCTGGACCTCCGGGGCGCCCTCATGATGGCTTATCTGTGTTTTGGGTTCGCAACTGCAAATAGAGCTTTGAACCATGGTGCCCCGGACGCTCAGGGCGCCCTGCTTGACACCTGTTCTGCCTGCTTCATCATAACTGCATTTTTACCTTTGGCTCAGGGCGCCCTGGCTGTTGAGGGCGCCCTGGATGGTGAGGGCGCCCTCCCTGATGGGGGCGCCCTGCTTTAGGGCATCCAGCCCTTGTTCCGCTTGCTTTGTCTTCCAATCTTGGTACCTGCAAGATACACAAACACAAAGCATATACATACAACATTAAGCTTAAGGATTTGGTTCTGACTTCGGATCTCCACGAAACCCTAGGTCAAACCGGCACGAGTTCCTATCCCCGAGAACTCGCCCTTCACCTACTCCTTTCAGGAGACGGTTGCCACCCAGCCCTTCGGGTGGACTTTTGCTTAGCTTCCGATACCTCCGGACCTCGAGACGCCCAAACCCTGACCCGTCTCTACTCCTGTCCTTAGTCATCGCTCTGCTAAGTTGCTTAGTCCCTCAGACCAAGTCTTCATTCCCTAGTAGTCCTTCGCCAGGTGCCTAGCAGCCCTTCGCTAGGTCTTTGTTACCAAGCGGTCCTTCGCCTGGTGCCTAGCAATCCTTCGCTAGGTCTTCTATGCCTAGTAGTCCTTCACTAGGTGCCTAGCAGCCCTTCGCTAGGTCTTAGGGTTACGATACCTAGCAGCCCTTCGCTAGGTGCCTAGCAGCCCTTCGCTAGGTCTTAAGGTTACGATACCTAGCAGCCCTTTGCTAGGTGCCTAACAGCCCTTCGCTAGGTCTTGAGGGTTCCGATGCCTAGATTAACTAGGACTTTTCTTCAACTAAGGTTACTTCACTTTTGCACCCCTTTGTCTATTCATTGTATCACTGACTTAAGTGTATTGTCAAACATTAAAACACTTAAAGAGAAATATCATTGATGCAACTTGCACCAACACAGTATGTATTGATGCAATCCCCGGTGGTGTAGTCATTCCAATCAAATATTGTCAAAAAAGATTGCATATTTAATGTAAAGGTCCCATTGGACCATACTGGATTCAACTCATACCTACATGCAAATAAGATAAGCAACTTAATAACAATGTGAATGAATAAATTGTTATTAATGAATATCAATAATCATCATTGTTTTACAATATTTTTCCAAAGGTAATAGCAACTAACTCACTTTAATTTACTAAGCTTTAATAATGTTTCAGCAATCTCTGCATCTTTATTCTTCTTAAAAAATGCCCTGGAATTCTTCAAGATTTTACTTTTCACCCTTTGAAATTCTTTTGCTTTAGCTTTTTGGTGTTCAGATATATTTGTTTGGGTGGAGGTCAGAGATTTTGTTGTTTACGTTGTAGTATCTGACATTGATGGGGCAGGAGCCTTGTCATCTTCATCTTCATCTTCATCCTCATCCTCATCCTGAACAACTTGTTTGCCCTTGCCTTTGGCCTGGTAGTCTTGTCTGACCTGAGTGATTTTCCTTTTTTTGGCAAGTGGCTCACCTTCATCTGACCCTTTGCTTTGCAATTGTTTATACAGCGTCTTGATTCTTTGGTTAGACTGAAGTATGATCTTCTCTCTTGCAGCTACCCTTTTTCCATTATACTCCTCTTGTGCTTTAAGCTGTGACTCTTTGTCACCAATTATTTTATCCTTTTCAACAATCATGTCATCTTTTTTGTTTCAGCTGGGACTCCTTCTCTGCAATTATTGTTTCTTTCTGAGCAATAATTTGATCCTTGGCACTGATGGATGTTGCCGTCTCACTTTTGGCTTCCTCTAAACTTTTAAGTGCTATATTTAATTATTGCTGTAAGGTGTCAATTTGTTCTTGTTTTTGTATACATGTATTGCATGCATCCATTTGTAAGGCTTGTAGCCTTCCTTGTGCTGCTTGGCTTCCTTCAGGTGCCTGCTGTAATACCTCACAGTGTACCTCAAGTGGTTGAGTTAGAGGACAGTAGTCAGGTACCAAATCATGCTCTATATCAAAGGGAATTAAATCAACAATAATTAAATGTGTGACCACATGGTCTATCATCCGCTTGATACTCTCAACATGGGCCTTAGGCCAAGTCCAGCGAAGTATTCTTGGCAATCTATGAGGATGTTGAGGAGCAGCAATACTAATATGTTCAGTAACCCATACCTGCAACATCATTATAATCATTAACTAATATCCATCAACAAATTATATACGCAGGTATATGCACTCTAACTTACAGCCAAAATATTTAGAAATCCCTTGAGCAAGGGAGCCTTGGCCCGTTGGGTTGAATCACCTACATCTGGTCTATGCCTCAATGTCACCTCCTTTCCAATGCCTCCCAACTGAGGAGCCATGAAATTGTACACGGCATTGCACCAATTATAGTTTCGTAGATTGTCAAAATCATCTACGCAATCAATAAGTGACAGGGCAGGAATGGCAAGTATGCTGCTAGTACCACAAAATAGCACTGTACAAAAAAATAGAGTATATACAACTGACAGTATAACTTGTCATTGGATGTAGACTTTATTAGCAGTTTCTCCAAATTGCGTGCAGAACAACTGGAAACTTCAAAATACTCCTTATACAGTGGGTTGGAGGCCTCATTCAAATCAAGTTGGACTATCTCTCCATGGTCAGGTAGTCCTAGAATAAGTGATATATCAACCTTTGTGAAATTTAGTTTTTCCCATGGAATACAAAGCTCTGTTCTTCTTCATCCCAATTATCAAACATGTTCTGAACTTGGGGTCTTACACAAGAACTAGTAGGAAGGTCGAGGACCCAAGAAAAGGGTGTTTCTTGAAGCAACTCTTCTTGTGTTGGTGTGGGTGGAACAGATTCAATAAAAGTTTTGAAATGGCAAAGGCTACTTTTCCAGTTCATTCGTTTACTTCGATCTCTGTTAGCAAAACTTGTATACTCGGTAGGCAATTTGATTTTTCGTTGTGGCAGCTATTTTTTCCCATGCCTTCCCCCCGGGACTTGCTGTTTCTTAGATTTGGTGGGAGGAGCTTTCTTTGAAGATGATCTTTTTTGACCCATACCGAACTTAGCAACCATCAAACAAAAAATTATTTGACACAAACAAAAATGACACTTAGAATTCGTTCATAAAAGGCCCTCCTCAATTCTATAGTCTTTTACTGAAAACTATCGCTAACCCTAGGTGACAAGCAAAAACTGAAATAACAAACTACAAATTAGGGTACGTACATTTCGACTAGTGTGATGACGAGGATGTCGCCGACAACTACTCCAATGAAGACAAGCACTCTACCATGAAATCGCAACAAATCTGGAGCTAGAAGACGATTGCTTAGCAGTAGGCTCGAAGGGACGTTATTAAGCTGAGTGACTGCTGGGCCTGATATAAAAGGATTACAGACCCTAGGCGGGCCTTTTTTCTTTATATGTATTATAAATATAATTTAGGTTTTATCTAATTGAATTTCAAATATATCAATTTGTTATATATCATATATATTTCTAGATTTATCATGTGCATTTTATTGATTATGTATTTATATTTATTTTTCAATACTCTAAAATTCACATATAGATGAACGACGCAGGGCCTGAAATAAAATTATTTCAGGCCCAAATTAGGCCTGAAATAAAATTATTTCAGGCCCAAATTAGGCCTGAAATCACTTCATTTCAGGCCCACCGTGGGCCTGAACAAAATTTATTTCTGGCCCACCGTGGGCCTAAATACAATTTATTTCAGGCCCACAGTGGGCCTGAATACAATTTACTTCAGGCCCACCGTGGGCCTGAATACAATTTATTTCAGGTCCACCGTGGGCCTGAATCCAAATTATTTCAGGCCCACAGTGGGCCTGAATACAATTTATTTTAGGCCCACCGTGGGTCTGAATACAATTTATATCAGGCCCACCGTGGGCCTGAATACAATTTACTTCAGGCCCACCGTGGGCCTGAAATCATTTTATTTGATGCCCACACTGGGTCTTAAAACATAACTCATAATTTAGGAGTAGTATTGGTATTTTTCATAATTTTTGGTGTCCAAACCTCTAATCTTGTTGTCTAATCAATGCTCTATAGGAGTCGTTTAGGTTTATCAGTGAGTTAGGGTGGCCAAACCTATAATCTTGCTGTATCACCAATGCTATAGGAGTGGTTTTGGGTGCCCTATATCAGTAGACAGGGTTGAGCTAGGAGATGAGATTTTGGGTGCCCAAACCTCAAATCTTGCTGTCTAACCAATGCTATAGGAGTGGTTTTGGTATATCCGTGAGTTTTGAGCAAAACTCACTGATGGACCTACCATATCTGGAAATCTAAAAACCTATATCAGTAGACAGGGTTGAGCTAGGAGATTAGATTTTGGGTGCCCAAACCTCAAATCTTGCTGTCTAACCAATACTGTAGGAGTTGTTTTGGTATATCAGTGAGTTTTGAGCAAAACTCACTGATGGACCTACCATATCTGGAAACCCTATATCAGTAGCCAGGGTTGAGCTAGGAGATGAGATTTTGGGTGCCCAAACATCAAATCTTACTGTCTAACCAATGCTATAGGAGTGGTTTTGGCATATCAGTGAGTTTTGAGCAAAACTCACAGATGGACCTACCATATCTGGAATTCTGAAAACCCTATATCAGTAGACAGGGTTGAGCTAGGATATGAGATTTTGGGTGCCCAAACCTCAAATCTTGTTGTCTAACCAATGTTATAGGAGTGGTTTTGGTATATCAGTGAGTTTTGAGCAAAACTCACTGATGGACCTACCATATCTGGAAATCTGGAAACCCTATATCAGTAGACAGGGTTGAGTTAGGAGATGAGATTTTGGGTGCCCAAACCTCAAATCTTGCTATCTAACCAATGCTATAGGAGTGGTTTTGGTATATCAGTGAGTTTTGAGCAAAACTCACTGATGGACCTACCATATCTGGAAATCTGAAAACCCTATATCAGTAGACAAGGTTGAGCTAGGAGATGAGATTTTGGCTGCCCAAATCTCAAATCTTGTTGTCTAACCAATGCTATAGGAGTGGTTTTGGCATATCAGTGAGTTTTGAGCAAAACTCACAGATGGACCTACCATATCTGGAAATCTGAAAACCCTATATCAGTAGACAGAGTTGAGCTAGGATATGAGATTTTGGGTGCCCAAACCTCAAATCTTGCTGTCTAACCAATGTTATAGGAGTGGTTTTGGTATATCAGTGAGTTTTGAGCAAAACTCACTGATGGACCTACCATATCTGGAAATCTGGAAACCCTATATCAATAGACAGGGTTGAGCTAGGAGATTAGATTTTCCAAGCTAAATCAGAAGGATTTTATGGTTAACAGAGCCCCTGAAATTTTCAGGCCCACGGTGGGCCTGAAATCATTTTATTTCAGGCTCACGGTGGGCCAGAAATCATTTTATTTCAGGCCCAGCATGGGCCTGAAATCATTTTATTTCAGGCCCATCATGGGCCTGAAATTATTTTATTTCAGGCCCACCGTGGCCATTAAATACAATAATGATTTATAGAATAATATTCTATATTTATCTACAAGATCAACTCCAACCCCTCTAATTTTATTTAATTATTAAATTTTATCAAAACATTATTACAGTTTTTTATAATTTGAAACAAGTTTTTTAAATTTATGATAGACATAATCCATCTAAGTAAATACAGAATGCAAAGCAAATTTCAATTTCTTCGAGACCATTAAGTCATATTTTCAAATTACGTTACAATAGGAGTGTTGTAAAGAAGATTTCAGAAACCCACTGATGGAGCTTCAGAAACTCACTGATGAAGATTTCTGGTCGGCAAACTTAGTGCAAAACATTATGAGTTATGTTTTCTGACCGTATCAGTTAGTAACCTACATTGCAGCAACTCGATTTGAATCAACATCACACAATTGTTTTATTTTTCTGGACAAAAAATGATATTCATACAAATTACACAATTTCTATACAAATGGAGCTGAATCACCAGGAAAGGATTTTCGTCATACAACATTACTTCAAGTGCTTGACATCCTCATGTTTTACAATACATGTCTCTCATAATATTTACTGTCAGATCAAATCTCATTTTCGTCATATCTCCTTGTTTGAAATCCATCTTCTCATCGTATAGGAGACATCGGACGTATTGCATAACAAAGAAGGCACAGTCCACGCTGAAAATAACAAACAGTATTTCTGATTTCAATAAGTAGGGTAATAAAATACTTTCATGATTTTAAATTGATCACCTGAAATTTCACCTTAAGTGAAATTTCACCTGAAATTCACTCATTTAAATTGATCAAATATAAATTAATTAAGGACATATATATCCAAGTTTTATCTTACTATAGATATTGTTTACAATTCATAATTAAAACTATTACTTGAGAATTTAAAAACTTCCGAGGTTGAATCCCAACTTTCAAATATATTAACCAAAATTCCCCGTATATGCTGCAATTCTTGTATGTCCATGAAAAAACTGAAGGGCGACTCTTTGATCTTCGCAATGTGTCGCTCATTTAAAATTTTAAATGCTTCAACAAAATGTTTAAAGTGGCATAAACCACTTCACCAATGTAATTTTTTCCCAAACTCATCTGAACCCTACAGTTTTTATACATTACAAATTTATTCAGCAAAAATAAGTATAAACATTTTTAAAAACTATGTTGTTCTTACCTAAGCCTATCGCTAACATACCTTGATGTTTAACGCGAATGAAGAAGACGATGAACCACCCACAGACCTTCTTCCTGCCATTTTCATAAAAATCAACCCTGCAGAAACCCTAAATCCTCCTTTAAAAGTGCCGAGCAGTCTGGACTTCAACGTTAACACTTAAAGCCGCCTCAGGATCACACACTAACACATTCGATACTTGCCTAGGTTTTCGTTGGGCGGAGGGATTCGAGGGATGAGCTCGCGACTAAAGCACAACTAGGGCACGCAAAATCTCCTCCTCCTTCGACAATACCATTTAGCGCTGAGAGAGAATGGAGAAAATTTCCACAGCCTGCCCATCCGAACCACAAATTATTATTTTACAGTCAAAAGTGGTTCGGATGTCTCGAAATGTGAAGCGAAAAAGGTATGTTGTGGCGGGAGGGGTATAATAGGAAGTTCACTTAAGGTGGTGCGCCCTTTGGTAAAATACAAACCATGGTACGTCCTTTGGTAATTTTTAATTGTTACGTACGCCCTTTGGTAAATTGCCGATATGTCATATGTATATTCATAAAAGAAAAGTATTAAATAATTCGTAGATCTTAATTATTAAATAGTATATGATCTTGTCGCGGAGTGAGGTGGATCCCCAAAAGCGGAGCAGACCCGATACTGTAGATGCTGGCTCCGACTTGTAAGAAATGTCCCCGGTAAGGCCCTCCGACGGTCAAGTTAGTCTCCGCGAGAAGAGAGCTAAGCAATGAAATAGTAGAGCAAAAATACTATCGCGCGCGTACCTACGAAGTGGAATGCGAAAAAGCTGATATAGCCGAGGGAGCTGACAGCTTCTGCCCGGCCTGCCACCTTTTGTCGGATGCGGAAGCAGGGCAAGGTGTTGCATGTGATGGCAGGGTAAGGTGTCGCACGCGAGAGTAAGACAAGGGGCGCTATCAGCTCGTTGACGGGCGCTGTCTGGTGCCGCTCGGTGTGACACAAGCGTAGATGGTCGTGATACAAAGTGCAAGGGTATGACAAGAGGATGTTGTGTCAGCAAGATATTTACAATTCGGGCACGAGCCGTGTCAGGCCTGTGCCGACTCCTGTACAACTTCTGCTGGTGTTGTGTCAGAGAGTAGGTGTGTGTGGGGATCGTGACAAATCCCGAATGGGAGCGTCGATCGGCGACTCCGAGTGAATTCTAGCTATGCGACCACTACTTTCAAGAATGAGGCAGTGTGCTGTCCGAGTCAGGGAGCGCTCGGATTTGACTAAGCTGACTCAGCCTAGGACGGGTGGTTAGAGGCTCGAGAATTTTCCGGCTCGCCTGGGCCCCAAGGACCCCTGATCCCGACTCGATCCTGATGTGGCGTCAAGCTGACCACTAAGCTACACGTGAGTAGGCTGGAATCAGTATAAAATCTCAATTATTTAATCCAATTAGCATTATCCAATATCATAGTCACGAGAATGATGCTGTGGTTAAAGAGTGGGGGTAGTTGCCAAGTATTCACTCACAAATGATAAGTAAAAAATAGAGAAGACTATATATATATATATATATATATATATATATATATATATATATATATATATATATAAAAGCAGAGCCGTCCAATTTCTACCAAAAAGGCGAAATGTTCGCCCCCAATGCCTCCCCCAGTCCGTCCCAGGACCAATACGGAGGAGGTAAATCACGGTTATCACTGATATAGTGAGGCACCTGGGGTCGAGGGAATTAATACCAGCAGACCAGAGTTTTATCCCTGTGCGCAACTGGCGACCCTCGAACCTATGACCTCGACCAAATCGACCAAGCGCTTTACCATCCGATCCAGTCCGTGAGGGCGAGCCGTCCAATTTCAAATTCATGAACACTTTATGCATTTATTAAAATTTGATTTAAACCATATATATGAGTAGATATATATTATCAACTCATATAAACCTCAATGCTGAAATTTTTTACTTAAAGCTAAATTACGGTATTATTTATTTAACTTAATACAAGTGCATAAAAATTAGTACAAGTGATGTTTATGGTACTGTGATTTTTAATATTCTTTAGAAAACAACTGAGCTCAGACGTGATTTGTATCATCCGGACTCAGAAGGTTAGTACAAGTGATGTTTATGATACTGTGATTTTTAATGATATTCTTCAAAAAAGTTGAACCGAGCTCAAATGTGATTTGTATATAATCAGGAATCAGAAGGTTGTGAAAGACCCTTTTATTCACACTCACATCTCATCATCGCTCAGCGGTCGCCCCTAGAGGATCGAACCTTGATCAACAACATCATCCACCGCTAAGCCAACCAACTCGGCGAGGAAACATTGGTGCAGAATTTAACGGAAAATATATTAAATTATTAAGTAAAATGAAACTGTCTATTGCCAGCATCATCGCCAATAGCGTTTGAACGAAGCCGTGTTGGATTGAGCAATGATAGGGAGAGAGAAAATGAGAGAATAAAAATCATAGTAAATGATGTGGCATGACGTGATACTTTACATGCACATGTCCGATTATTACTTGGACATCATCGGCGGCCTTCGGCCGCCGTCCCGAACCATACTATATCTTGGGGACACGGTGAACCTGTCGGAGATCATGCATGTAAGGTGCCATATTATTCACTATGATTTTTATTTTTTTATTTTCACTCTTTCAATCATTATTCTACTCAATTAGTCTGAAGTAATTAATTGTGAGAAAAACATAGAAACAAAATCATACGAATTGTAGCCAGAGTGATTACCTTTACCCTCACGTGTTTCTCATCATTCGTTTCCAAATTATATAAATAAGTAAATTATAGAGTCAGTTTATAATCCATCCTCAAGTGGCTGGAGATAAAAAAAGTATTTTTTTTAATAAAAATATGTATCCTTCCGAAATTAATCTATGACCTATTATAATCATGATAAATTGCTTTTAATTCTCAATTGTACCTTAAATTTGACCGTTAATCTCTATCTCAGAAAAAGTTTATTTTTACTTTTTGCATATAAAATTTTATTTACTTCAATTCCATCATACAAATTGATTTACTTAATTATCCTTTTTTAAGTTAAAAAAAATAAAATTAGATATAATTTCTTTTAAATTTAGTATTATTTAATTAAAATCTAGTATATTTTCTATCAAATTGAGTATGACTCGTTTTCAAACATAATTCATCAAGAATTGATAGAAACTATCCACAATCAATTGGAGTTGGGCAATCGATGAGTGTTGATAGATTAGGAATCGATCGGTAATTGATCAGTTGTATTTCTTACGAGAGAACATAAATCTTACTTTTTATAACTATAAAAGTCCAAAAGTAAATATAATTCTTTCTAAATTAAACATATTTAAATTAGAATTTAGTATATTTTCTATCAAATTGAGTACTGTAAGATCGTTGACGTATGCTAGAGGGGGTTGAATAACGTTTTTCGATTTTTCTACCTATGTTGTTAATGTGCAAGCGGAATATACTAAGTAAAAATAAAACTAACAACAAGACGACACTTACGATTTACATGGTTCGGATATAATCTCCTACTCCACGGCTGCCCGTATGGTGGGCGATCGCTAATCCGTCGGTGGATGATTCTCCGGAGCACCTCCGGCTAGATCACGTAGCTCCTTATGGGTGGAGAAACCTCTCCACAAGCTCTGGACACTACCTAAGTACAATAGGCTACTAATCCACTCTATCCAAGCAAATTTTGCCAAGAAACAGTAGCATGAAACGAGCTCCTTTAAATAGAGCTCGAGTCTAAACTGGTCGCCACCAGTCAGTCGACTGGTCTCATTTAGATTCGACCGTTATAGCCAACGTTCGAATCAGCCAGCCCTTACCAGTCGACTGCTCTCAGAGCAGTCGACTGGTCCATTACTAAGCCTAGGGTTACACTCTCCGAGTACATTTCTCTCCGCACTCGAATCCTCCCGGCTTAGTCCCTGAGTACAAACACTCACTCGGACCCTCACGACCTGGTCGACTCTTCAATCCGCAGTCTCGATCTATTGCCTTCACGCCCTCTTTGTCTTCGGCTCCCGTCCCTCGGATGCGCATACAAGCCTCCAGCTTGCCTCCATGTCATCCTTCACGCATGCCTTGAAGTCCATGTCCCTCGGCTTATTGTCTCTGCCCATGGTCCCTCGGATGCGCACACAAGCCTCCAGCTTGCCTCCATGCCACCCTTCACCTGAAAACATCAACCAAGTCCATGTGTACCTGCAAACATTCACACTCACATACACATATTAGTCCAACAATAAACCCTAACTTAACCATATTGACCATACACATCAAAACCCATGATCCTCCAGATCATATTAGAGTCGATTACCCCAACAATCTTCCCCTTTTTGATGTGTGGCAATATGTTAAGTTAGGTAAACACAAATAACAATAGCAATAGCAATAGCAATAGCAATTGAAAATCAAAGCATAACAAACAAGAGACAACCTCCCCCTTAACCTATGTTTTCTCCTAATTTTCAATTCTCATTGTCAATATCAAGTTATGTTCTACCCAACTTAACACTTAACACCAAGTTAAGTTATTCCCAACTTAACATCACAAGTTTCATAAACCAATCAACCAAAGTTAAGTTCCAAACCAAACCTAACTTAACACCCAAGTTCTCCCCTTTTGACACCATCAGAATGATTGCCCCAAGCAATCCTACCCCTAGTGCCAAAAAGAACTCACCAGATTTCTGAAAACCCCCTCAAAAATCAACAATTTACATTCTGCCCGAACCATCAGTTGACTGCCCCAAGGGCAGTCGACTGATACTCCCATTTCTGATTTTTCAGCCGAAATTCAGAAATGCGTAGAAAATTCTATAAAATTCTGAAAAATGTAAAATTTTGCAAGCACATTTGTTAGAATATTCTCTACCCTAGAAAATTATAGTTTCATGAAAAGTATCAAATGTGCTTGACTTTTGGTACAAACTCAAATATCCTCAAAACTTGGCATTTTTGTATCAACTTTGAACTCTATTCATGATTCCTTGTGTTTGCCAACTTTAACCATTATCAATTTACAAAAGGAATGGTCCTCAATAATTCTCTTTTTAATATGTATTCTCAATATGATATAAACCTCTCCTATTTATCTCTTAACCCTAGAGACATATATAAAAACCTCTCTTATGCCCTTATGTATAGAAATCTTATCATTCAAAATTAACCATTGAATTTTAAGCAATATAATCAATATGAAGTCATGGCATAGGATTTCATAACATATCATGAAAGCATAACCAAAGATTTTAACTCAAAAACCATAGCCTATCATTCAATAGCAATTGATTAGTTTCAACCCATATAAGCAATATCAAGTCAAAACATAAAATTTCATAACATGAAAACCTAGGCAAATAGTTCATACATGACTTAAAAAAACATGAAAATGTCACAAGGGCTAAAGCCCTGAAGTACTGAAATATGACAATCCAGAAAGAACCAGTGTTTGAGAGATAAAAATACATCCAATCAATACACTATCAACACTAAACCACCACATCAAGTCCAATCTACATCATGTCATCGTCGTCTGGAGGAGGAGGAGGAGGAGGAGGGGCCTGATATGTGAGATGCAACTGCTGTAGCATGTCGTACACCTCGTCCTGTTGGCGCCGGAATCCCTGGCAGAACTCCGTGAGGCCATGAACCTCCTCCCGAGTGGTCTGCTGGAAGCCCAACTGTTATTGCTGAAAACTGTGGAACTCCTCCCGATGGCCGTGAACCTCCTCCCGGAGGTCGTGAACCTCATATCGGAGCTGAGTGAACTCCTCGTGTGTAACTCTCGCAGCAGGCTCCTCATCAGAGCTGAAGGACTCTGGATGCTGCCTCCACACAAACTCCCCCTGTCTGCACTCTATACCTGCCAAGGATAACTGGCATGTGTCAATCTGATCATAATCCTTGGACAGGTGACGGACTTGACTGCTAGACACACGTATACCTCTAGACTGGAAAAACTCGGTCAAGATATAACAGAACGTCATGTAAATTTTCCCATTGACACTATGGGAAAAGTGACAAATCGATGTAAACACATACAAGGAGATGTCTATGTCAAGCCTCCTCTCCAAGGCATACATCATCACCAAGTGTGGTAGTCTAATCCTAGCCCGCCCCTTGGTGACAATGAGTAGTATGCATTTTATGACAATTTTGTACAAAACATGACTAAATGGACTCATATGTTTGGCGTCAAAGATACGCTCTGTATGATGTCGATGCCTTCTAAAGTAGTGCATGTGGATCTGATCAATGGTAGCGTCATGGAGAGAGAGAGTCTCAACAACGATAGGGAAATAAGTGAATGCATTATGAGATACCCTACACCCTCGAAATTCACCTAAAACTATGGATGAGAAGGGGATGTGGACTCCTGCTACCATCGACTCATATAAGCCACTGTCAGAATTAATACACGTGAGATTTGCATAAAATTCTTTACATATGTCCAAGATAATGTCATGCTGATAATAGACTAATTGGTCTAACCCAAAATATGTGATCATTTCAGCAAGCTGGGGAGATTTTTCTTGAAAGTAGGCCCTATTGAGGTATCGACAATTCATTAAAATGAACTCATTATCATCGAACCTCTTCCGACACTCTACGGATCGGAACCTAGACTCTCCCGAGACTACCCGACCCTGTTGGGATGATCCCTCACCCCTTTATCTCTTAGAAGCCAACCTAAAACATGATATACACATGCAAAGATACCAAACCACCCCATAAAGGAAAAAAAACAAAGAAAACATGAAAAAAATCGACACATTAGTTCCAAATCTTAGTTTAAATGGGAAGAATCAAACTTTCAAGGTCTTACCGTTTACCCAAGCGTTGCATGATGACAATGAGTGATCTAGACTTGAGAAGAGAAGTCTCACAAACCCTAGGTTGTAGATCGGAGGTAGGAGAAGGCTTGGGAAGCTTTTTTTAGGTCGTGGGAAGGCTTTAGAACACGAAAGGAGACCGAGGAGGAGGAGCTTTCGTAGGGGGTGGCACTCAAAACCCTAAGTTTTGGCCACCTCGTGCGATCTATTCTAACTTAAAACCGGCGGACCAGTCGACTGGTCTCAGGGCAGTCGACAGGTGAAACACACAGAATGTTTCTGAGCTGAGATCAGTCGACTGCCCTTGGGGCAGTCGACTGACAAAACATACAGAATGTTTCCAGTCCCAGACCAATCGACTGGTCCTGTACCAGTCGACTGGTAACTGAATTTCAGATTTTCAGGCAAATTTCAGAAATAATTAATTAATTTCATAAATCTCCAAAAATTCTGAAATTTTGTGGAGAGATTTGTGAAGCCTATATTTACTTGGAAAAAATATATTTTCAAACAAATCTACTCTGAATCCCAAGATTGGTACTAAATTCAAACTTATCTAAAATGTTTCATTGAAACTAATCCAAAAGTCCTAATTTTGACTTCTCCTTGATGTATCTTCTAATGCCTAACCACAATACATTCCTAGCACTGAGTTATATAGCATTTACACATTAAAAACCAATTTTCTCCAATTATGATCCATTTTCATCTTTTTCATCACAAACCTCCTTTTTAGTGTGCAAATTCCCTAGGATTAAGGCTAACCTTAGCCTTTTAAACCCTTTGGCACACTTCATAGCCCATCTAATCTCCTAGAAGAGAAGAAATCCTCTTGAGATCCATTGGCCATGGATCCCATTTTGGCTCCTAGGGCTCTCCCTTGAGCTCCTATCTCTAGTTACCTCCCTAGGCAACCCACTTATAATTGCAAGGCCACACCGGTGTTCCTCCGGTGCTTCTTGACCTTCAACTATGACTCTCTAACTCTATACACCTGTTTCTTGGTCAAATCCCTCTTTTTCTTTTGAAATGGATTTTCCTTTCCATTTTGGACCTTATCTTTACCATAATCATAGGACATCCTTAAATATCCCTTTTTCTTATCATTTGACTCCTTAGAATGATATCCTAGTCCCGACCTACCATTTCTAGGGTGTTGGTCATTTGGTATCATCCTTACTCCCTTGGATCCCCTAATGAGCTTATCTAGATTCTTTTCTAATTTATCAAGTTTGGCTCTTAAAACTTGATTTTCCTTCTCTAAATTCCTAACCTTAGTATTACTAAGTTCATTTTGACCATTCCTAGATCTACCCATTTTTCTAGGCATGTGTCTCCCTTTCTTAGGGCTAATGTCTTGGTCCTTAGATCTAGGAACCTTAGATTTATCATGAAACATGGATTGTTTTGCATTTTGGTACGCAATAGTATTTCTAGTTTTATCATGATACTTGAAACCAAAGTTATGTCTAGACAAGCAATTATTAACATTTCTAGCATTTATAAAACCATTTTGAGCATAAGCAAAGTTAGGGATTACCTCCCTTACCCTTGTAGCTCCCCCTCCATGTGAGCTCCTTTTCCTTTCTTCTTTTTCCCATCTCCTCAAATGTTCCATCTTCTTAAGCTCTCCTTTACTTGGGCATTGAGTGTGATAGTGTCCTAGCTCCCCACAAGTATATCACCTAATGTGCTTCTTTTCTTTCCTTTTCCTACAACCTACATTAGTTTTCAAATTAATGGACTTGGGTTTAGAGAGTAACTCCTTTTTACCTAGTGGACACTTGTTCTTGTAGTGCCCCCTTTTGTTGCATCCAAAGCATAGAATGTGTTCTTTTGATTTGTCTTTGGTGGAGGTTGGAGCTTTTTCTTGCTCTTTTGTGGATGAGGGTCTCTCCTCCCCCTCAATTCTTGAAAATGATACTTCTTCTTCTTCTCTTGAGGAAGTTGATGATTTTTCACTTAATTGTGCCACCTCACTTGATGAGGTTGACACTTCTTCTCCCTCTTGGTCTTCTTAGACCATTGAGCTCCTTTCTATTTGCTCTTCCACTATTTGAGTTTGTGTAGGGCTCTCATGACACTCTTCTAGCTTGATCCACAACTCATATGCATTTTTATATTCCCCTACATCACTCAAAATATTATTAGGCAAAATATTTACTAAAATACAAATTACCTTTTTATTTGCCCTAGAATGCTCTTGTTGCTCCTTAGTCCAATATCTTGGTCGGAGCTTCTTTCCATGCTTGTCTCTTGGAATCTCAAATGACTCCTCTATTGTCATCACACACTCCCAATCCATTCCAAGCCACATCTTCATCCTTGCTCTCCAATAGGCAAAATCTTTATGGTTATATGTAGGTGGTGTGTTGATATCATCCCCTAGCTTATCTTCCATCATTTTCCTCAAACTTTCTTGCTCCTTTGGCGATTAGTCCAACAAGAGCGGTCCAAGCTCTGATACCACTTGTAAGATCGTTGACGTATGCTAGAGGGGGTGAATAGCATTTTTCGATTCTTCTACCTACGTTGTTAGTGCGCAAGCGGAATATATTAAGTAAAAATAAAACTAACAACAAGACGACACTCACGATTTACGTGGTTCGGAGATAAACTCCTACTCCACGGCTGCCCGTATAGTGGGCGATCCCTAATTCGTCGGTGGATGATTCCCCGGAGCACCTCCGGCTAGATCACGTAGCTCCTTATGGGTGGAGAAACCTCTCCACAAGCTCTGGACACTACCTGAGTACAATAGGCTACTAATCCACTCTATCCAAGCAGATTTTGCCAAGAAACAGTAGCATGAAACGAGTTCCTTTAAATAGAGCTCGAGTCTAAACTGGTCACCACCAGTCGACTGCCCCTGGGGCAGTCGACTGGTCCCACTCAGATTCGACCGTTACAGCCAACGTTCGAATCAGCCAGCCCTTACCAGTCGACTGCTCTCAGAGCAGTCGACTGGTCCATTACTAAGCCTAGGGTTACACTCCCCGAGTACATTTCTCTCCGCACTCGAACCCTCCCGGCTTAGTCCCTGAGTACAAACACTCACTCGGACCCTCACGAACTGGTCGACTCTTCAATCCGCAATCTCAATCTATTGCCTTCACGCCCTCTTCGTCTTTGACTCCCGTCCCTCGGATGCGCACACAAGCCTCCAGCTTGCCTCCATGTCATCCTTTACGCATGCCTTGAAGTCCGCGTCCCTCGGCTCATCGTCTCTGCCTATGGTCCCTTGGATGCGCACACAAGCCTCCAGCTTGCCGCCATGCCACCTTTCACCTGAAGACATTAACCAAGTCCATGTGTACCTGCAAACATGCACACTCACATACACATGTTAATCCAATAACAAACTCTAACTTAACCATATTTACCACACACATCAAAACTCATGATCCTCCAGATCATATTAGGGCTTATTGTCCCAACAAGTACAAGTCTTTTACACATGATTGGGAGTTCATACCAATCGATTAGCTTAGAATGAATCGATTAGGTCAGGATGAATCGATTATGTTATACTCAATTTGATATAAAATATACTAGATTTTAATTAAAATGATACTGAATTCAGAAAAATTATATTTTATATTAGACTTTCTGTACTTAAAAAAATGAGGATAATTAGATAAATTGGTATGTATTAGAGAGTTGAACAAATAAAATTTTACATATAAGGAAAGAAAATAAATTTTTTCTAGAGAAAATTGGATTTATTATAAAGGAGTTTGGGATATTTTACTCTTATAATAACTCTACCATCCTTTAAACAATTGGATTCCCGAAAAGAAACAAAATCATATTAAATATTATGTCTTTATAATACAAATTAATAAATATTAATCAGTAATAAATAATTTTAATAAACTAATAATAATTTAAACTTTGTAAATAATTTATTAGCCTAAAAATGAATGAATGGTCAAATAATATAATAATGAGGAAAAGATATTTTGGTACCAAATGTGATATTAAATTAGTCATTCTGATACCTAATTTTTGAAAAGATATTTTTAGTCATAAAATTAACACTTTATATTTAATTTAGTTTAAGGTTCATCTTTCCAATTAGGTTATAGTGATCAAGATAAAAAAAAACTTAAAAATCGAAAATCCTAGGATTCACCTTTCCAATTGGATTATATTGTTCAGTCTATGTTAGGACCAAAAGGAATTAGGATATCTCCACAATGACATAATATTGTCCATTTTGGGCCTAAGCCCTCATGGTTTTGCTCTTGGGCTCTCCCAAAAGGCCTCATGCCAATGGAGATACCATATCCCTTATAAGCTTATGATCCAACCATGTGATTTCCAATGTGGGACTAAGTTTGCACCCTTACAACTCCTAACAAACCCCCCCGCATGCCCCCACCACAAGTGGAAACCTTTTTTGCTTTTTATGTCTGATCCACCAGGACTTTCTGCCCCTCGATCCACCTGACCTACTAGGACTTCACCATCTAGCCGTAACTAGAACTTGGTCCTCTTGATTAAGACACAGGAGCCCACATATCCTTTATTTAAGGCTTAAAGCATATGGTTAGATCATGAAAAGCAACCTGGCTCTGATACCATTTGTAAGGACCAAAATGAATTAGGATATTGGCATGATATTGTCCACTTTAGGCCTAAGCCCTCATGGTTTTGTTCTTGGGCTCTCCCAAAAGGTCTCATGCCAATGGAGATACCATATCCCTTATAAGCCTATGATCCAACTATGTGATTTCCAATGTGGGACTAAGTTTGCACCCTTGCAACTCCTAACAACCTAAAAAAAATTAAAAATTGAAAACCCCAAAGGTTCACCTTTCCAATTGGATTATAGTGTTCAAGTTAAAAAAAATTAAAAATCGAAAACTCCTAGGTCTCAATTGGGTTATAGTATTCAAGCTAAAAAAAATTAAAAATCAAAAACTCCTAAGGTTCTCCTTCCCAATTAGGTTATATTGTTCAATCATATTTTTTTTTTTAAAATAACAAGGACTTGAGGCATCTTCCATTGTATGATATTAAAATTTTTATTTTTAAAATTTAAGACTAAAAAAAAGACAAACGCCTAACTTTGAGACTATAAAAGTCTTTTCAAAATTTAGTATCAAAATAATCAATCTAGTATCAAGTTTGAGACATGAAAAGTATATATCCTATATAATAATACATTAACTAATAACGTTGGAGGAGGTAGACCTATAACTAATGGAATTATTGTTGATAATGAACAACAATTGTCGACTAAGCTACTTGGCTCTTTAGGAGTGTAACCAACTATGACGTATTTTACGGAAATTTTTCCTTCAAATTAGGTACGAACTCTAGAACACTGAGCTTTTAAACCGCTCACCGTGAGCACTTCTCGATTTACTCTGGTAGCCAATGGAAAACTTTCGTGGGGTCGGATCAGTCGTCCGAGGTTAGAAAAACATCGTTAATCATTTTTTTCTTTTAGAAATGTAATCGCCCTTGGGACTATGGTACAGCGGAAGGCATCTGCGGTTTCGTGATTCGATTGTAATCATTTACTCTAGAAGGGATTGTAATCATTTTTTCTCAAGCATCTGCGGTTCGATCCCTAGCTACGACGTATTTTGTATAAATTTTTCTTCCAAATGGGGCGCGAACCTTGGGACGCTAGATTTCTGGACCGCCTCTGCAAGCACTTCCCGATTTACCTTGACAGTCGGTGGGAAACTTGCATGGGGTCGGGCCAGTCGCTCTAGTTTAAAAAACCTCGTTAATCATTTTTTTTTTAGAAGTGTAACTATAGGATGTTAGACTTTTGAACCGTCTATCGCAAACGCTTCCTGATTTATCCTAATTGCTGGTGTAACTCAGCACGCGCATTTGACTCTCACTGTTCACGATTCAAATTTAAAATTTTCTATATATATATATATATATATATATTAATTTTTTTTAGCAACTCATGAAAAATAGCAAGTCTAATCTCACAAGTCGCAACCAACGCTGGGTGGGATGGAAATGGATTAGGGTTTTCCCAACCCACGGTGGATTGGCACATCCCACCCACCACATGACGAATAAGGGTTGACAGCACTGCCGTCAACCTCTCGGACTAATTGATCGTTATAATTTTTTTTTTGAGAAATTAAAATATTTCGTGGACTAAAATAAAACTTGGATTGTCATTGCTAAAATACTCAACGATTTAATAATAAACATTTTTTTATGAGATTAGAACTCAATATCTATTAACAGCTTGCATAGACAATCTTTTAATGTGCCAACTTCCGTTGAAGGTAAACTAATGATCACTAACTTAATTATTAAATTACAATTAACCTCTTCATATTCATTTTTGTGTATATCAAATTAAAATGTTGGACCAGGTAACTTGGGATGATCGATCCTGTCCCACGAAAGTTTTTCATCGGTTATCAGGGTAAATCGGGAAGCGCTCGCGATGGCGATCTAGAAGCCCAGCGTCCTAGGGTTCGCGTCCTATTTAGATGAAAAATTCCTGTAAAATATGTCATAGCTAGGGATCAAATCACAGATATCTGTAATAGTGATTAGTCGTCCTACCGCTGCCCTCGGTTAGTTGTTGGATGTATAAATATTTTTTAAAAATAAATATAGCAATAAAGGTAAACCAAAAGGCTTACCAGTCAAGTTCAATCTATTGTAAACATAAATAACTATAATTTTTAATAATTTCTTTAAAAAATTTCATCCTAGTTTTTACAGCTTTTTACCAAAGGGCACACCTAAAAATTCATATTTACCAAAAGACGTACCATGGTTTCATTTTTACCAAAGGGTGCATGTATTTTAGTCAACTTCCTCTTATACTCCTCCCGCTAAGAAATGACTTTCTCAGTTCATAATTTCAAGACATCCGAACCACTTTATCAGTTTTCTCAATTTAAAATAATATTTTATGGTTCGGATGCCATTTCTAGTCAAATTTTTCTTTTTTCTCTCTCAGCGCAGCAACCTAATTGGTATTGTCGAAGGTGGAGGACATTGTGTACGCCCTATAGTCGCGCGCTCAGCCCCCCAATCCCTCCCCCCAACCAAAACCCTAGGGAAGTCTCCAAAGTGTTTGCGTGTGTGCCTGAGGCGTCTTTAAGTGTTTGCGTTGAAGTCCAGACTGATCGTCACTCTCCAAAGTAGGGGTTAGGGTTTCTGCACCGTTTATTTTTTTGATAATGGTAGAAAAAAGGTCTATAGGTGTTTCAGCCTCTTCTTCCTTGGCATTATCCACCAAGGTATGTTAGTGATAGTCTAAGGTCAAAATAGCAAAGTTTCTGCACATGTTTAAACTTATTTTTGCTTAATAAATTTGTAATGTATAAAACCTGTAAGCTTCAGATGACTTTGGACAAAAATTACATTGGTGTAGTATTTTAGGCCACTTTAAATATTTTTTAAAGCATTTCAAATTTAAAATGATCGACACATTGCAAAGATCAAAGAGTCGCCCTTCAGTATTTTCTTGGACATACAACAATTGCAGCATATCCGTGAAATTTTGGTGAATATATTTGAAAGTTGGGATTCAACATCGCAAGTTTTTAAATTCTCATGTAACACTTTTAGTTATGAATTGTAAACACTAACTATATAGTAAGATAAAACTGAGATAAAGATGACCTGAAATGATTTAATTTCGATCCATTTCAGTCATTTCATTTCAGGCCTACTGAGGGCCTGAAATGGTTTTACTTCAGGCCCTCGGTAGGCCTGAAATAAAATAATTTCAGGCCTACCGAGGACCTGAAGTGAGTTCACCTCAAGCCCTCGGTAGGCCTGAAATGATTACATTTCAGGCCCAACGTGGGCCTGAAATGAAATCATTTAGGCCCACGTTGGGCCTGAAATGAAGTTATTTCAGACCCACATTGGGCCTGAAATGATTACATTTCAGGCCCACGTTGGGCCTGAAATAAAATCATTTCAGGCCTATATTCTTATATTCTTGATGATAACTAAATATTTTAAATGTTTCAGGTGTACCGGTTGCGTTCACCAGACGAGATGTTGCTTTGTTACTGGGTATAGTGGACCGAGGTGTTTTGGTCCCTATTAATTCAACTAAAGTATCGTGTGACCTCTATCTTACTTACTTCTCAAAAGAAAAACAACCTACCAGAACAAGAATTGAGGAGTTACTTAAATATTATTCCAAAAGTGTTGAATCAGAGGATGATGTTTTATTAGTGTGTAAATTCTATATTTTGTATATATTTGTTTGTGTTTTATTTTTATCTAGTACATAAAGGTCCCTCTAGGTCTTGTAGATATAGTAGATGATTATGAGAATCTTGCTAGATTAAACTAGGTGGAAGACATCCATCAATTTTTATCTCCACAATTACCTAAGATTGGGAACTTATTTTCATCAACTCAGGGATACCAGACCAGCACCAACTTCCCTTACCTAAAGGGATTTGCTGGGCTTTTGGTAGTTAGTAGAATTTTCTTGTTAAATTTTTTAATATTTTGCTGTCATTAATGTATTTGGGTGGAAAACTTGGTGTAGGGATAGTTTTTGGAGCATGTACCAATTCAAAAACCATACAATGTTCAAGGACCCTGAATAAATAAGTGGAGAAATATTCCTTCACATATTAGTAGGGTGAGGACCCTTGTCGACCGACTCTCGCCCGAAGAGGTAATTATTCTAAACTATGATCTATCTTAGTTTGTTATGGAGGCAGCAACATCTGTGTACTTGTTAATTGACAGGTGATGATTGAAATAATTCCTAACCTAAATGAAAAAACATTGTTTGAGAACCTTGATATTGGTGATGGCATTCAACGGCCAATGGAGACATCACAAGGAGATGAAACAGAAGATGTAAGGCAATGTGGTGACTGCATTCTTAAAGACAACCGAATCAAGGAGCTAACAGAGGAGAATATTTGTTTGAATGAAAGAGTTAAAGAATTACTTTCAATAATTGAAAAAAAGGCATGGAGGCTCAAGAAAGCTATCCTGTAGTTGATCCTCTTTCTAATCCAGTAGCTTGTAGAACAAGGAGAGGACGTGACCGAAGTCGATATGATTATAAGGATACTACAATTGATATTCCATTATGGCACCAACTATTACCTAAGGGGAAGTAGAGCAAAAAACAAATATCAGATGTCATGGACAAGGGAAAAAGGAAAATTAGTGAGGATGATATGGATGAAGTAAGAGAAACCATAATTGTAATGGAAGCTATGTCTGAAAAAGACATTGAGGAGGAAACAAGAAGGATCTCCGAACTCTACAAAATGAGGCAACAAGACATTGATGTATGTGATTTACTTTCATATAAAATAGGTAAATTTTATTGATTTTGGTCATTAAATTAGTTTTTTTAAATTTGTCAATGTAGTTTGTGAAGAAGTATTTTTTGAATTCGAAGAAGAAAAATCAAGATAAAGAAGTGACCTACCTGATAAATAAATTGGAGAACCTAAAGTAAGTTAGGACACGTAGTTTAGTTAATATATCTTATTCTTTAATATATAATAATCTTATCAATTAACTTGGTAGGGTGACAACTGAATTTATTTGGGAGGATGCACCCTTTGCTTTGAATATGCATTCATTCTTACAAATCCTGAATGGAGAGGTTTTTACAAAAGGTGAGGTAATTCATGCCTTTTGTAAAATTCTATTTAGGGGAGCATCCATATGTGGTAGGTCATACAACAAGTCAATATATTGTTCAACCTTCTTCACAGTAAGTGATCTAAATGAATTTAGAAGATATATTGTAGAAGACCTAATATTATGTTTTGGTTATTAATAATTGTGTCTGTGCATTTTTTTAGTCATCAATAAGCTCCTTAAGAAAGTTTTCCCTGCAACAAGTGATGAAGACAGATATGATATATCAAGGGTTTAGATATATGTTAATACCTTTGTGCAGTAATAATGCACACTTTTACGTGTTGGAGGTGGATACAGAATCCATGACTTTCAATCATTTAAATTCTCTTGCTAGTGGTCATAAATATAAGAATGAATTTGACTCAGCGGTGAGCAACCATTATTCATTTTTATGTTAATGATGTAGTCTAAAATGGCATTGATGATGATTTTTAAATTCATGATATTAATTACAGGTAAAAGAACTAAAACAATATACTCGCAAGGAACTTACGGCTATTCATCCATATCTACAAAGTCATCATCCCTTGGACAAATGGGCCTCCGTCAGACTAAATTGTCCCCAAAAAAATATAGGTAAGTAAATGTGGATGAGTTTAAATTTAAAAGTATTTTATAAACCCACTGATTGAAATCAAAATTACTGTTGTGGTTTTCAGCGTGGACTGTGCCTTTTTTCTGATGCAATACGTTCGATGTCTCCTATACGATGAGAAGATAGATTTCAAACAAGGAGACATGAGGAAAATGAGATTTGATCTCACAGTTAATATTATGAGGGACATGCATTGAAAAACATGAGACTAAATATCCATGTATTGTTGTCAAAACCATCCTATGCTGTTGTTTGAGCTCCAGTTGTATGAAAAAAATCTAAATATGTAGATGTTGTCATATCAATATAATTGTATGTTAAGAAAATTAATTGTGTGTTGTTGATTAACCTCCAGTTGTTGCAATGTTCTGTGCCAACTGATACAGTAAGATAACATAACTGATAATGATTGGGACTAAGTTTGGTCACCAGAAATAACATCTCTTTGATAAACTCTAAATAGTGATATCGAGTATGGACAAATCCAAGTATCGAAGGTCCATCAGTGGGTTTCCACTGAAACCCACTGATGGACATACAACACTCCTATTGCAACAAAATCTGAAAATATGACTTCATGGTCTGCAAGGAATCGAATTTTGCTATGCATTCTGTATTTAGGTAGTATCCAGATTTTGTCTATAATACATTTAATAAACTTGTTTCAAGTTTAATAAAGTGTAAGCCTATGTTGATAGCATTGAATAATTAAATAAAATGAGAGGATTTTGTTACATCTTGTAGAATTATATAGAATATTATTCTTATAAATCATTATTTTAATTAATCATGATTAAATTTTATATAAAATAATTTTAAAATAGGGATATAATCTGAAATCCAAGTTGGGGGTGAAGTCAATTTATTTCAGGCACACGTTGAGCCTGAAATCAAGTGATTTCAGGCCCACGTTGGGCCTGAAATGAAGTTATTTCAGGCCCACCGTGGGCCTAAAATAATTTTATTTCAGGCCCAACGTGGGCCTGAACAGGTATGATTTCAAGCCCTCTACTAACCCTAAACCCCCTCTGATTTCAGGTCCTGTGCAAACCGAAATGATTATTCTTTTACAAATAATAAAGTGAGTAAAATATATGAAAATGAACAAAATATTATGATTTGGTTATATAGATGTACAAATATGACTGCATCTTTCTGTGCCAACTGATACGGTTAGAGAACATAACTGATAATTATTGGCACTAAGTGCGGACATCAGAAATACCATCTCCTAGGTAAATTATTAATAGAGATATCAAGTATGGAGAAATCCAAGTATCCTAGGTCCATCAGTGGGTTTTGGTTAAAACCCACTGACAAACCTAAAAAACTCCTATTGCAATATAATTTATAATCATTAGAAGTTTGGACACCAAAAATACCATCTCCTAGCTTAACACTAACTATTGATGTTGGGTTTTGATAAATCTAAATATCCTATGTCCATCAGTGTGTTTTGGTGAAAACCCACTGACAGACCTAAAAAACTCCTATTGCAACATAATTTATAATCATTAGAAGTTTAGACATCAAAAATACCATCTCCTACCTTAACTCTAACTATTGATATTGGATTTTGAGAAATCCAAATATCCAAGGTCCATCAGTGGGTTTTGGTGAAAACCCACTGACAGACTTAAAAAACTCCTATAGCAACATAATTTATAATCATTAGAAGTTTGGACACCAAAAATACCATCTCCTACCTTAACTCTAACTATTGATATTGGGTTTTGAGAAATCCAAATATGACTGCATCTTTCTGTGCCAACTGATACGGTTAGAGAACATAACTGATAATTATTGGCACTAAGTGCGGATATCAGAAATACCATCTCCTAGGTAAATTATTAATAGAGATATCAAGTATGGAGAAATCCAAGTATCCTAGGTCCATCAGTGGGTTTTGGTGAAAACCCACTGACAGACCTAAAAAACTCCTATTGCAATATAATTTATAATCATTAGAAGTTTGGACACCAAAAATACCATCTCCTAGCTTAACACTAACTATTGATGTTGGGTTTTGATAAATCCAAATATCCTATGTCCATCAGTGTGTTTTGGTGAAAACCCACTGACAGACCTAAAAAACTCCTATTGCAACATAATTTATAATCATTAGAAGTTTAGACATCAAAAATACCATCTCCTACCTTAACTCTAACTATTGATATTGGATTTTGTGAAATCCAAATATCCTAGGTCCATCAGTGGGTTTTGGTGAAAACCCACTGACAGACTTAAAAAACTCCTATTGCAACATAATTTATAATCATTAGAAGTTTGGACACCAAAAATACCATCTCCTACCTTAACTCTAACTATTGATATTGGGTTTTGAGAAATCCAAATATCCTAGGTCCATTAGTGGGTTTTGGCGAAAACCCACTAACAGACCTAAAAAACTCCTATTGCAACATAATTTATAATCATTAGATGTTTGGACACCAAAAATATCATCTCCTACCTTAACTCTAACTATTGATATTGGGTTTTGAGAAATCCAAATATCCTAGGTCCATCAGTGGGTTTTGGTGAAAACCCAGTGACAGATCTAAAAAACTCTTATTGCAACATAATTTATAATCATTAGAAGTTTGGACACCAAAAATACCATCTCCTACCTTAACTCTAACTATTGATATTGGGTTTTGAGAAAGTCAAATATGCTAGGTCCATTAGTGGGTACTGACAGACCTAAAAAACTCCTATTGCAACATAATTTATAATCATTAGAAGTTTGGACGCCAAAAATACCATCTCCTACCTTAACTCTATCTATTGATATAGGGTTTTGAGAAATCCAAATATCCTATGTCAATTAGTGGGTTTTGGTGAAAACCCACTGACAGACCTAAAAAACTCCTATTGCAACATAATTTATAATCATTAGAAGTTTGGACACCAAATATATCATCTCCTACCTTAACTCTAACTATTGATATTAGGTTTTAAGAAATCCAAATATCCTAGGTCCATCAGTGGGTTTTGGTGAAAACCCACTGACAAACCTAAAAAACTCCTATTGCAACATAATTTATAATCATTAGAAGTTTGGACACCAAAAATATCATCTCCTACCTTATCTCTAACTATTGATATAGGGTTTTGAGAAATCCAAATATCCTAGGTCCATCAGTGAGTTTTGGTGAAAACCCACTTACAGACCTAAAAAATTCTATTGCAACATAATTTATAATCATTAGAAGTTTGGACACTTAAAATATCATCTCCTACCTTAACTCTAACTATTGATATTGGGTTTTGAGAAATCCAAATATCCTATGTCCATCAGTGGGTTTTGATAAAAACCCAATGACAGACCTAAAAAACTCTTATTGCAACATAATTTATAATCATTAAATGTTTGGATACCAAAAATACCATCTCCTACCTTAACTCTTACTATTGATATTGGATTTTGAGAAATCTAAATATCCTAAGTCCATTAGTGGGTTTCGGTGGAAACCCACTGATGGACCTACAAAACTCCTTCTGTGCCAAATTTTGAAAAAATGAATTCATGGTCTACAAGGAATCAAATTTTGGTATGCATTGTGTATTTAGGTACTCTCCAGGTGGAAGCCTCTTGTTCCAACTTTAAACAAATATTAGTCTGTTTTGATCAGACATGAGTATTAAAATCAAACGAGAGGATTTTGTCACAACTTGTACAATTATTTAAAAGATTACCCTGCAATTTTATAAGTTAATAAATCATGATTAGATATTTGGATTAATATATTTAAAATGGAAAAATAATTTCAGCCCACGTTGGGTCTGTAGTGATCTGAATTCAGGCCCAATGTGGGCCTGAATATCTCAGATTTTAGGCCCAAGGTGGGCCTGATTATCTCTGATTTCAGACCCACGGTGGGCCTGAAATATGTAGATTTCAGGCCCTCTGAAAAAAATAAAAATATGATATAAATACAAAATCAATAAAATTAAAAATAAATCAGAATAATATATGAACATGAACAAAATTCTGACAAACAAAATTTTACTCAGTAAATAATTTGTGTAGAATTATATAAAATCTAGTATAAATTAGATTTGCTGAATAAATATAACCCAAAATAATAAATAATAATACATATACAAAATAAGGCCCGTGTAGGGCCTGAAATCGTCTTATATCAGGCCCTGTAGTGACCGAGGTTTAAAGCGTCCTCGGGAGGCTAGTAGTTAGCAATCGTCTTCTTGCTTGTGTTTCCTTGGCATTTGAAGGTAGCGTGCTTTCCTCCATTGGAGTCGTGTGGTCGACATCCTCGTCATCTGACTAGTCGAATTATACATACCCTAATCCCTAGTTTTTCATTTCAGTATTTGCTTTTCACCTAGGGTTTGCGGTAGTCTTTACTCACTGACCGAATATGATGAGGCCCTTTATGTACAAAATCTAAGTGTTATGTTTGTTTGTCTCTCATTTTTGTTTGATGGTTGCTAAGTTCAGGATGTCTCCAAAAAGATCATCATCAAAGCAAGCCACTCCAAAAAAAATTGAAGAAACATCAAGGCGCTGGTGGAAGTAAAAAAATAGTTGACACAAGGAAAAAGCAAACTTCGTAGCGAGTATACAAGTTTTGTCAACAGAGGTCGAAGTAAACGAATGAACTGGAAAAGTAGCCTTTGCCATTTTAGAAATTTCATTGATTCTGTTCCACCCACACCAGCATAAGAACAGTTGATCCGAGATACACCCTTTTCTTGGGTCCTTGACCTCCCTAATAGTGTTAATGCAGTCTGACCTGATTGTTGTTTTGATGTTGACACCGATTTAAGTTCGGTTGAGTGAGAATTGAGATCAGATAGTTAAGTTCGGATTAAGTGTACTGGTCAGAGAGGGCTCGGTAGCTCGTTCTCTGGACCGGGATGAGTCGGAGAGGGCTCGGTAGCTCGTTCTCTAGACTCTGGTCAGAGAGGGATCGGTAGCTCATTCTCTGGACCGGGATGAGTTAGAGAGGGCTTGGTAGCTCGTTCTCCGGACTCTGGTCAAAGAGGGCTCGGTAGCTCGTTCTCTGGACCGGGATGAGTTGGAGAGGGCTCAGTAGCTCATTCTCCGGACTCTGGTCAGAGAGGGCTCGGTAGCTCGTTCTCTGGACCGGGATGAGTCGGAGAGGGCTCAGTAGCTCATTCTCCGGACTCTGGTCAGAGAGGGCTCGGTAGCTCGTTCTCTGGACCGGGATGAGTCGGAGAGGGCTCGGTAGCTCGTTCTCCAGACTCTGGTCAGAGAGGGCTCGGTAGCTCATTTTCTGGACCGGGATAAGTCAGAGAGGGCTCGGTAGCTCGTTCTCCGGACCAGACTGAGTCAGAGAGGGCAAGGGAGCCTGTTCACTGGACTCAGGGTCTAACTTGAGTTATGGTCATAATTGGGAATA
Organism: Boesenbergia rotunda; assembly: GCA_024364735.1. Taxonomy (NCBI): domain Eukaryota; kingdom Viridiplantae; phylum Streptophyta; class Magnoliopsida; order Zingiberales; family Zingiberaceae; genus Boesenbergia; species Boesenbergia rotunda. The sequence continues at coordinate 183,824 of JAGFNQ010003088.1, read as the reverse complement.
AATTAATCAAATGATCATAACAGACCTGGACCGATCAGGATGGATCCTGATCGGTCAGGCACTTGCCTGATCGGTCACTTTGACCGATCAGGTGCTTTGACTGAAATTCCAATGAGTTTAGGGATCGGTCTGGTGACCGATCCCCTGGTCTCTGATCGGTCAGTGAGACCGATCAGAACATCATTGGACCAATCAAGATAGAGTCTGATTGGTCAGGAGATTGTCTGATCGGTCAAGGTGACCGATCAACACCTCTGAACTTTAATTCAAATTATTGTCAGCGCAGTTCTGATTTCTGATTTACTTCGCCAATGAATTTGTAAGTGTGCAGACAACACAGAGCTTTAAAATTCAAATGAAGGAGTAAGAAGAAGGGTCAAGGGTGACTTTCCGTGGTGCTATTTTGTTTGATACACATTCACAGGTTTCAACGACACCTGACCTGAAGCTTCAGCTGAAGAGGATGACTTCAGTATGCTAAGAGCTCTAAAGGGGTCAGTGGGTGACGACGCCTGTATGTGTGCAGAAGAAATGCTTAAGAAGAAGAAGTTGGCGAAGCAGAGAAAAAAGAAACTGAGAACGGTGATTAGAAAATCTGCGAAGGGTTTTGCTGTTGAGTTGTTGGTGTTCTCTGCATTTTTTTTCTTCTTGCTTGATCTTTCTGCTTACTACTGGTGCTTGTGCTTAAGGTGGTGTGCATCTGTTGTGTAAGCTTCCTTCTCTAGTCTCTTATGCTTCACTTGATATACTTCTGAGACATTTGTGGAGAGGTTACTCCACCGAGAAGGAGGAGCTTTTAGCCGGATTCATTCTGGGGCCTGATCTGCCGAAGATCAAGGGATCACCCACCTCATGGGCACGCCAAGGAGTAGGGGCAAGTTATCCCCGAACCTTGTAAACACTGTGTTAGTCTCTGTTTTAGTTTATTTCTGCTTTGGTTGTTTTCCGTTGCTAATCTGATTGTAGGATGAAGCGAGTTTTGGTGGGTGGCTATTCACACCCCCCCTCTCTAGCCATCCCAAGATCCTAACAAATAGTTCTTGTGTAAAACCCAGGTGCAGAATATGTTTGATAATTGGGATCAACAAGAACAAAGCTTTATATTCCATGGGAAAAAACTCATATTCACAAAGGTTGATATATCACTTATTCTAGGGCTACCTGACAATGGAGAGATAATCCAACTTGATTTAAACGAGGCCTCCGACCCACTGTACAAGCAGTATTTTGAAGGTACAGGTTGTTCTGCCAAGCATTTGGAGAAACTGATAATGAAGTCTAGAGCCAATGACAAGCTCTACTGTCAGTTGTATATACTCTATTTTTTTGCTACAGTACTATTTAGTGGTACTAGCAGCATACTTGTCATTCCTGCCCTCTCACTAATTAGCTGTGTAGATGATTTTGACAACCTACAAACCTATAATTGGTGTAATGCCGTGTACAATTTCATGGCTCCTCAGCTGGAAGCCATTGGAAAGGAGGTTATATTGAGGCATAGAGCATATATAGGTGATTCAACCCAAACGGCCAAGGCTCCCTTACTCAAGGGATTCCCAAATATTTTGGCTATAAGTTAGAATACATATACCTGCTCATATATGTTAAGATGGAAGCTAATTACTGAATATAATCATGTTGTAGGTATGGGTGAGTGAACATATTAGTATTGCTGTTCCAGAACATCCTCATAGATTGCCAAGAATCCTTCGGTGGAGTTGGCCTAAGGCTCATGTTGAGAGTATCAAAAGGATGATTGACCGTGTGACCATAAATTTAATTATTATTGATTTAATTCCGGCTGAGTCAGAGCTGGATTTGGTACCTCACTACTCTCCTCCAACTCAAGCACTAGAGGTAGAGTGTGAGGTATTACAACAGGTAGCAGAAGGAAGCCTACACGCCTTAGAAATGGAAGCATGTAATCAGTGTATTGAAATGCAAGAGCAAATTGAGACCTTACAATAACAATTAATTATAACTCTTAAAAGTTTGGATGATGTTAAAATTGAGATGGCAACAACCATTAGTAAGAAGGATGAAATAATTGCTTAGAAGGATATAATAATTGCTGAGAAGGATTCCGAGCTTAAAGAGAATAGATGATCACCACAAAAGAATGATAGTTGTACAAGACAGCATCATAGATCATGCTGACTAGAGAATCTAGAAGCTGAATAAACAATTAGAAAGCAAAGGCTCAGATGACGCTGAGCCACTTCCCAAAAAAAAGAAAAATAACTCAGATAAGACCACCCTACGAGGGGAAAGGCAAAGGCAAAGAGATTGTTCAGGATGAGGAAGAGGATGAGGATGAGGATGATGATGAAGATGAAGATGACAAGCCTCCTGCCCCATCAATGTCAGAAACTACAACGCAAACAACAAAATCTGCAACCTCAACCCAAACAAAAATATCTGATCAACAAGCAGCTAAAACAAAAGAAATTCAAAAGGTCAAAAGCAAAATCTTGAAGAATGTCGGGGCATTTTGTAAGAAGAATAAAGATGCAGAGATTACAGAAACATTATTAAAGCTTAGTAAATTAAAGTGAGTTAGTTGCTATTGCGATTGTATAATACTGTAAAAAAATGATGATTATTGTCATTCATTAATAAAATTTAATCATTCCATTGTTATTAAGTTGCTTATATTTGCTTGGAATATATTTGCAATCATTTTTGACTATATTTGCTTGGGATGATTACACCAATGGAGATTGCATAAATACTTACTAGACTATTCTAGTAAATGAAGCCAAATCCTGTAACTCACCTTACCACCCCTCCATATTCTGTGGGGTGGGTTTAGATGTAAGTTAATTAGCACCTTGTTTTGTTATTTTTTCTAAGATTTAGTCTACTAACACTTCCATTTTAATAAACATAGGAATTTTTTGAGGTGATGCACGCTGCAGCATTTGAACAAACTATTGCTACTGATACAGATAAGCCAATTAGATATATCATCTGTCCATTAAATAATATAGATGATCATTGACATCTATTGGTTATTGACCTCGAGGAAGGTAATATCCTGCATTATAATTCTCTCTGCGCCACAGAAGGGTACACTGCCAAATTTGAGAAAACTGTAAATTTTATATTTGATGTATAAACAATTACAAATAGTTTAAATGGAATATATTTGTTACTAATGTAATTTCTGTGTATGTGGCATTTTTCAAAAATATGAACTGGTCAAATTACACGAGATGGAATAAAGGATTACCTTCCATATCGGGGAAAGACATTAATAAAATTGTAGTACAAGGGCCCACCCAATGCAGATCGTAAGATCATGTTTATTTTGGTTAAAAAACATAATCTTTCATGGTTGGATTTAAATGCTAACAACAATTTAAATATTAGTTTTTTCAGGTTGGATTATGCTTCTTTCCTTTTGCGCTATGCTGAAAGTCTGGTGTTTCAAAGATCTAAAGAGTTTAGCAAAAAGCAAATGAAACCTTATCGATTTCAGGTGGGATATAAAATTATGAGAGACAAGTTTTGGAAGCTAAATCTGTAAATATTGGTTTTGTTGATTCAATGCATATGTAAGTGGCATAATAAATATTGTATATTTGTAGTTATAATGTATGTAATCCTTTTGAAATGAATGGAACATTGCTTTCGATCGTTCTTGTTGTGTAATATGTAATCTATAATCTGTAATTGTTGTCGATACCATCAATAATATTGAACCTTGATTTTGCTGTAATAATTTCAATTCAGGCCTACGGTGGGCCTGAAACAATCTGATTTCAAGCCCACGTTGGGCCTGAAATAATCATATTTAGGCCCACGAAGGGCCTAAAATAATCTAATTTCAGGTCCAACATGGGCCTGAAATCAGATTATTTAGGCCCGACGAGGGGTCTAATTTTTTTTCCATTTAATTCCATTCTAAACCAAAATTGGATTCTAAACCAAAATTGGATTCCATTTCTATATATTTATATTATACATATTTATTCATATTAGCGAAAAAAATATTCCTATTTTGGATTGCAATGATCAGTAGGTTATCAGAGGGCCTGAAATCAGAGCTATTCAGCCCCATGTTGGGCCTGAAATTATTTGTATTCAGGCCCACGCTGGGCCTGAAATAATCTCATTTCAGGCCCACACTGGGCCTGAAACAATCATATTTAGACCCACCCAGGGCCTGAAATAATGTGATTCAGGCCCACTCAGGGCTTGAAATTAGATAATTTCAGGCCCACATTGGGCCTGAAATCCTTTGATTTCAGACCCACATTGGGTCTGAAATCCTCTAATTTCAGGCCCACGTTGGTCCTGAAATCAGATTACTTCAGGCCCAACGTGGCCTAAAAATTGTTATTCCTTTTTAAAAGTATTTTTCATAATATTAAATAATGTTTTATCAAATTAAATTTGTATAGGGCAATTCTTTATGTAAATGTACAAGTTGTGACAAAAATTTATTAAATTATGATTGAAATACTCAGGTATGATCAAAACATGCTTACATTTGTTTAAAGTTAAAACAAAAAGCTTCCACCTGGAGCATACCTAAATACACATTGCATACCATAATTGGATTCCATGCACACCATGAACTCATATTTTCAGAATTTGGCACAGAAGGAATTTTGGTGTTTCGATGGAAACCCACTGATGGACCTAGGATATTTGGATTTCTCAAAACTTAATATTAATATTTAGAGTTTAGCTAGGAGATGGTGTTTTTGGTGTCCAAACATAGTCGTAATTATTATCAATTATGTGTTTCTACAGTATCAGTTGGCACATAACAATGCATCAACATAGCAAAAATCAGAGGGCCTCAAATCAGAGATATTCAGAATACAGAGGACTTCAGGACTTCAAGACCTGAAATATAATTATTGCAGGCCCCATATGAGAAATCAGAGGAGTTCAGGACTGATCTATTCTTCTTACATTGAATTAGACAAGGTGAAATGTATCATAATATTGGAATAAATATTCACGTGACAACATTAACAACAACTAGTTTTTTAACAATACTATGGTTGTACAATATACAAAATATATACATTTATTTCTTCTCCTTATAAAATATACACTTCAATCAGAATATTCCTGTAATACATATACCAAGTAACTCAAGACCCTGGGGCTGGCGGCATTCTACATGTCCTTCTATTATGGCCAAGTTATTTGCAGCTGCTACATTTTAATTTTACCTTGCCATTGTGTCTCGACTCAATCCATGCCTTCTTTCGTCTGCACCTAGGCCAAAATTGCTTGCTTCTACAAGGGTAAATACGATCCATGTAAACCCACTTTCAATTTTCTGAATAAAAATAATGCTCACAATATGGGAGTGTATCCATGTTCCTGTGATTGATGACGACAATAGCATGTGAGCAAGGGAGCCCTGAAATTTGAAACTCCCCACATTGACAACATTTTTTTTCCAAATCAACAATGTATGAAGTGCCCCATGTTTCTACTTCCATTTCATATTGAGAGTAAGGGTGAACCTTATATGCTCTAGCTTTCTCTCTCCTTGAATCCATTTCTTTTGTAGCATGAGGTGTCAAAGCAACATGCCATTTGGAGACTTCCTCTCTACAGTTAAAGAACCATTGAGCTACCTTTCTTCTTGTATTATCAATTAACCTGTTTATGGGAAGCTCACGTGTAGACTTAAATAAAGCATTTAAGCTCTCCACATAATTCATCGTAAGCATTCTATACCTTCTCCCAGTAAAGTGTGCATTAGCCCACCTTTTAGGGTCAATGTTCTGAAGCCACTTATGGGCATCTGGATGTATTTCAAGCATTGTCTACTTTATCATATCATATTGGAGTGTTGTGTTTGCTCGTGCTGCTGCCCAAAACAAACCTAAAGCAACTCTACTTTCAATATCAGTTACCATTTTACAAGACATGTGGTGGCAACAAAAAACATGATGCACGTTTGTGTAGACTTTTCTAACTGCTGATATAATGTCACGATGTCTATCTGATACTATGGTCATTGAGTGTTCATCGACAGCAAAGAACCTCTTTGTATGCTCCAAAAACCACTCCCATGTGTTGGTGCAGGAAGCACCATATCGAACCTTGTTTTGATATTGGCAAAGGATTCAAAGTTAAGTTTGTTTGTGATCTAATGTTGTTACTCAAGTGTGCAGAGACAAAGCCCTAGCGAAGGACTGCTAGGCACTGGCGAAGGAATGCCAGGGTAAAAAGCCCTAGCGAAGGACTGCTTGGCACCTGGCGAAGGACTGCCAGGATACAAAACCCTAGCGAAGGACTGCTAGGCACCTGGCGAAGGACTGCCAGGATACAAAGCCCTAGCGAAAGACTGCTAGGCAACTGGCGAAGGACTGCCAGTATCCAAGCCCTAGCGAAGGACTGCTAGGCACTGGCAAAGGAATGCCAGAATGAAAAGCCCTGGCGAAGGACTGCTAGGCGCCAGGCGAAGGACAGCTTGGGACTGAAGCCCTAGCCAAGGAATGCTAGGCACCGAGCAAAGGACAGCTCGGCATCCAAGACCTGGCAAAGGACCGTCAGGCAAAAGTCCAACCAAAGGAGCGGTTGGCATCAGGTACATTCTCCCGAGAGGAGTAGGTGAGGATGCGTTCCCCGTCGAGGGAACAGTAGGCGTCGGTTCGACCTAGGGTTCCATTTTGGAAGCCCAAAGTCAGAACCAAGACAACTAAGGCTGTATAATCTAATAATTTATTGTTTTATTGTGTTTTGGACTAACCCTGGATGCAGGGCCGAAGGAACGTGTGTCTGCAGCTCAAAGAGCCTCAAAGAAATGAGGCAACAGCTTACCAGGGCGCCCGGAGTGTCCCGGGCGCCCCCAAGGTGAACTCAAAACACAACAAAGTGAGGACAGCTTCGACAGTTCAACTCCCGGGCGCCCCCGTGCTCCCGGGTGCCCTCGCTGCTCCCGGGCGCCCCCAGGGCCAGCTACCGAAGCGCACCCTCGCGAAGCCAAAGGATAGAGTTTGACCCGGTCAACCCGGGCGCCCCCAGCGCTTCGGGCGCCCCGATCAAACCTGATCCCGATTTTGAAGGGATCAGATGTTGACCGCGCTGAAGATGGATCGTGTGACACGTGGGGGCGCCCCCGACGTCCCGGGCGCCCCCAGGCCCTATATAAAGGGCCCTCGACCCCAAGCTTCAACAACAACTTCCAATCAACGCCTCTATGCTCTTCTGCTCTCGCGCTTCGCCTCGGAATCCTTCCAACTCGAGCTGACGACGTCCCGCTGCTCCGAAAAAATCGATCTACACCGGACGTCGGTAAAAGAGCCATTTAAGTTTACTGTACTTAATTCTGTAATAATCTTTTGTAAACTATTTGCGCCTTATATAGAATTACCCAAAGTAAACGGTCAACGACCGTGGGCCTTGGAGTAGGAGTCGACACAGGCTCCGAACCAAGTAAAATCGACCGTGTCTCTGTGTTGTTATTTAATTTCCGCTGCGTACTAGCTCTAAATTTTTCGAAAAACAATTTCCGATATTCACCCCCCTCTATCGGTTTTCTCGATCCAACAAGTGGTATCAGAGCGGGGTAGTTCAAACTTGGTGCAACCACCAGTTTGAAAGTTTTTTGAATTTATGAATTTTTTATTTCATTTTTTTTCTTTTTGTTAATCAACACCACTCGATCAGTCTCGCTTTTTATTTTCAAATAAATAATATCTGTAGGTGTATTTAAAATATTCTTATGCCTTTTTCAATTTTGAATTCTCATTTTTTACTATAAGTCAAAATTGATAAAACAAACAATTTTTGAAAATTTATCATAATTTTTTTTATTATTATTTTAATATTTTTCTCGAAATTCGTGCTGCTTTAATTCGAGCAAAATTTTTTTCTCAAACATTAAATTCTTATTTTTTCATTATCAATCAGAATTGAGAAAATCAACATTTTCAAAAATTTATCATAAATTATTTTCATTATTTTATTATTATTCTGCCTCGAAATTCGTGTAATTTTTTTTGGCTATTTTTTTCCCTTCTCCCGCACTACTAATCCAAGACCAAGTCTTGGTACATTTTTGGTGTTTCCTTTGTGTACAAGGTATAATCTAAATGGCCAACCATGAGTGGAATAGTGTCCGTCCACCCCTATTCTGTGGCGAGAACTTCAGAACCTGGAAGGGTCTAATGGAATCCCACCTAAAGACCCATCTGGATTTATGGATGATGATCCAAACAGGGTTATCAGTACCTACAGAAAATGGAAAGTCGATCGCCTGGGATAAACTGGACGAACCAACTCTGAGGAAGATTGAGGCAGATGCAAAGGCGACTGCAATCCTGCAATGTGGCCTAACCAACGAAGAATTGAAGCGGGTCGGATCCTTCAACTGTGCCAAAGAGATGTGGGAGAAGCTAATCAACCTACACGAAGAATCAGCACCCGACTTCAAAGTTGACTCCGAATCAGAAGATGAGATAGAATTCATACTTGACTGCGAATTCGAGCCAGAGTCAGATGACAAAGTGACTGAGACAAAAATGGTAACCAATTTTGAATTTGTTCCGAAATTACAATTATATAATCAGACTAATACTATAATGGTCGAGGAAGGTATAATTTCAAGTGCAGGGAAAACTCCAAAGAAGAAGCTTCAACCTGTACCCGAGTCCAACTCATACTCTGAATCAGAAGACAATGAGGGAGATCGACCCAGACTGGTCTGATTAGCTCGTGATCATTACAAGAGTACTGGACAAACGATCGGGAAAGATAAGTTTTCAATATTTGAAAATCCATTATTTATCTCAAATAACTTGACTAATTCATATAAATTAGTTAAGGTTAATACTTTAGAAAACTTATTTCACAACCGTGTTGATTTTAAGAACCCAAAGTATTATTTCAATTATGATATAACTTAAATCATTTTGTTGTCATGTTTGCTTGTTTTTTGCTTAGAATTAGGACTGGTTAGTTTAAGGACTGAACCAACTTAACTGAAATTTGACAACATAGTATTGGGTGGCGGTGAGATGATAGTACGTTAGGGAAACCAATTCTAATAAGATCAAGTCTACTTGGTCTCTTTAGACTGGTGAAACTAGCCGAAGCTACTGATCCAAAATCCAAACTAGTTAGACCAGAATTTACCAAAAAGTAATTTTGAAGATGAAAATTCACTAAAAGGCTTTGTCTAGGAAAGAGTTGATGATCCAATAAGGCTACGGCCAAAGAAGGTCTTGTGCCTCGCCAAGACCTGGAAGCCAATTTTTGAAGTTTAAATTCAATTGACTCTTTGTTAAATTCGAATCTAACACAAATTTTCAGTTAATTTTAGATTCAAACATTTCTTCTCAAAATAAATTTAAATTTTATTTAAAATTAATTCAACTTTTCAAAATTAATCATGGTCTTTTCAAAATAAATCTTTCTACTAAAATCTATCTCACAAAAACTCATAAGGTCAACATGTTTGATCACATAGAACAGGGTGAGATATCTAGGACCTAAAAGTATAATTCACTATGCTTTTAAATGAAAAGGTTTGCAAAATTATCTCTATTTTATTTTGTCAATTTATTGTACTATACCCTACTTTTTCATTTCTAACATTTTTTTTAATATAAAAATTCATGTTAAATATCTCGATAGACTCGTTTTAAATATAATCTAGGGCTTGTTTTTTTTTGGTCATCGATTGGTCAAAATGTTGATGCAGTCTAGCCCGGTTGTTGTTTTGGTGTTTGACAATGATTTAAGTTTAGTTGAGCGAATTTGGGTTAATGTCCTGGTCGGGGACTGGGCATGAAATCCTGGTGAGTGAAGCCAGGTCCTAGCTTGTGAAGCTAGGTTGAAATCCCGATGAGTGAAGCCGGGTCCTGGTGAGTGAAGCCAGGTGATTGAAATCCCGGTGAGTGAAGCCGGGTCCTGGTGAGTGAAGCCAGGTGATTGAAATCCCGGTGAGTGAAGCCGGGTCCTGGTGAGTGAAGCCGGGTGATGGAAATCCCGGTGAGTGAAGCCGGATCCTGGTGAGTGAAGCCAGGTGTTGGAAAAGTCCTAATTCGGAAGAGGTGGGTGAAAAGTCCTAGCTTGGAGGGCTAGGTGAAAAGTCCTAGCTTGGAGGGCTAGGTGAAAAGTCCTAACTTGGAGGGTTAGGTGCAAATTCCCATCTTGGAGAATTAGGTGAAAAAGTCCTGGCTTGGAGGGTCAGGTCCTAGCTTGGAGGGCTAGGTTGGATGATGTTCTAACTCGGAAGGGTTGGGTGAAAAGTCCTAGCTTGGAGGGCTAGGTGAAAAGTCCTAACTTGGAGGGTTAGGCGCAAATTCCCAACTTGGAGAGTTAGATGGTGAAATCCTTGGCTTGGAGGGCTAAGGTGGATGAAATCCTAGCTTGGAAGGCTAGGTCTGCGTCCCTGGATCGGTCTGGTGACTGATCAGGGAGTTGGCACGCTGCTCCTTCGTGGATCGGTCTGGTGACCGATCCAGCGATGTCTGATCGGTCTGGTGAACGATCAGGGAGTATGCGTTTCACTCACTGCCTTGCTCCTGATCGGTCTGGTGACCAATCAGGGAGCGAACAGTGAGTTGAGTTCACCTACTGATCAGGCTCTAAACGGTCTGGTGACCGATCAAAGACTTAGGATTTGATTTCCGCTGGACCGATCAGGATGGAGCCTGATTGGTCTGGAAGCAGCCTGATTGGTCTGGTGACCGATCAGGCTGGAGCCTGATTGGTCTGGTGACCGATCAAGCTGGAGCCTGGATTGGTCTGGTGACCGATCAGGCGCAGCTAGCATTTGATTAAAGTTTCAGCCTGATTGGTCTGGTGACCGATCACGGTGGAGCCTGATTGGTCTGGTGACCGATCAGGCTAGAGCCTGATTGGTCTGGTGACCGATCAGGAGTATGTAGAAGACTGTGGATCGGTCTGGTGACCGATCAGGGTCCTTCCTGATCGGTCTGGTGACCGATCAAGGTCCTTCCTGATCGGTCTGGTGACCGATCAGGCGCAGAACTTTAATTCAAATATGCTGTCAGAAGTCTGTTTTCACTGCCGATTCTCTGCTACTTGCTGATTTCTTATTGATATGCATTGCTAAGCCTCTGTTGGAGTGTGCAGGTGATAGCAGGTGATTCAAACACTCAAGGAGGGACAATGGGAGGCTTTCCTTGGAGCAGGTTTGGATCTATTGTGTTTTCAGGTTTCAACGGCGTCTGGCGCATCTGGCAACTGACGAAGGCGCGGCTGGCAACTAACGGAGGCTCAGCTGGAGGAGTGTCCAGTGGACTGAGTGCTCAGAGAGATCAGTGGGTCAGGGTGTGAGTCAGTGGTGCTGATGGAGCTGGCGACGTTGAGCAGGAGCTTAAGTGGCGAAGCTGGAAGCAGAGGCGAACAAGACAGAAAACTGGGAGAAGTTTGGCTGGGCTGTGTCCGTGCTCTCTGTTGCTTTGTGCTTGAGCTTTCTTGTACATCTTTGTGAGCTTGTCTTCTCGAGTGTCTCGTGAGCTTAAGATTGTATCCATCTGTGAGACAGCTTGTGGAGAGGTTTCTCCACCGAGAAGGAGGCTCTATCTTATCCGGGTTCACCGGGGCTTGATCTGCCGACGATCAAGGGATCGCCCACCTTAAGGGCACGCCAAGGAGTAGGGGCAAGTTATCCCCGAACCTTGTAAATCCTTGAGTTAGCGACTGTGTGGTTTGTTCTTTCTTCTCTGCATTTCTGTTTCTGTTGTTATACTTGTATTGCTTCCGCTGTGGCTAACCTAAGTGCAGAGAAAGAGTAAAAGAGCAAAGAAATTGTATCTGGCTATATTCACCCCCCCCCCCTCTCTAGCCATCTCGTCTCCAACACAAAATTGGTCAAAACAGTCAACATAGTCAAACCTGCTCAACACTGAAGCCCCTTAAGGAACTTAGATAAAAGTTAGACTATGTCGGATACAGGGGGAGTTTCTTTTAATACTTTTCGAAAAATTTATATTTTTTCAAAAACCTTATGCTCTAAATCTTACTATCATCTCGATAAGTTTTTCAAAAATTGATTCAAAAATCTTCGTATACTACTATGTGTTTGAAAAATTATCATCATTTCAAAATATTTTTTCGAAAACTGTGTTATCATTTCAAGTTATGTTTTCAAAAATGTATCTCCTTGAAAGTTATCATACTCAGAAGGTTGGTCAAAATTATTCTTTTGATTTTAATAAACTCTAAAGACACAGAGGAAGGTCCACTTGATGATCTATAAGGACTCCTAGGATGTGTCAAATTTAGGGGGAGTTTGAGTCAAAAGAAATTATTTCTGACAATCATTTTTCAAAATATTAGATAATTCTTATAGTCTGAATCAAACCTTAAGACTCAGAGGAAGATCGCTTGTAGTCAACAAGCTTCCTACGACTGGGTCAAGCTCAGGGGGAGATTAAATTAAAAGAATTATTAAATATTTTTTAAAAATTATATGTTTTCATGCACTGCAATTTTAAAATCCTGTTGAAAACATAAATAAAATATCTTTCAAAATACTACTCTTTTAAATCATTTTGCTTATATATACTATCACTTTCAAAATTTTGCTTGACTTTAGAATACTTTTGAAAATAATATTAAAACTTTTCAAAAGTACTTTTCAAAAATGCATAATATGTTTCAAAAGTACTTATATTTTTCAAAAATACATAATTTTCAAAATATACATAACATCTTTCAAAAGTACTACTATTTTTCAAAAGTACTAATACTTTCCAAGGCACTAATGGTTACAAAGTACGAATTTTTTTTCGGTTTCAAAAGTGCAATTTAAGCTTCTTTCAAGCATAATAATTCTAAGTAATTTTTTGTTTTCAAAACCCATAGGCTCTGATACACAAACTTTCTCTTATATATTTCTTTATTGATATATGGCCAAGGGGGAGAGAAAGAAAGAGAAAAAGGATGTTTTTTTAAAACAAAAATCTCTAAGTATTTAAGTGTTTCAAATTTTTTAAGTGAAATTTTCCTTAGTAAACAAGATTTGTCTGAGCAAAACTTTTTGAAAATTTTGGCAAATATTTCTAAGTAAAGTCTTCTTTGGGGTAAAACTTGCCTAGAAATTTCTTAAGAATTATGTTTTTCAAAATGCACAAAGTGTTTCCAAGTAAATTCGTCTAAATGTGCAAAATTTTCTTTAGTAAACAAATTTTTTCCAAACTCTAAAAGTTGAATTTCTTTTTGGAAATTTGGCTTCAAGAATGGAAAATTTGCCTAAGTAAATTTTTTTTGTAAAGTCTTGTAAGTAAAAGTTTTTTTTAACAAAATTTAGGTTTGCAAAACCCTTCAAAATTTTACCTTGTCCACCCATGTTTGTTTTTGATATATGTCAAAGGGGGAGGAAAGGTCAAAGTTAAGTTAAGTGGTCAAAGTTAAGTGTTTTATAACACAATTATTTAGGGGGACTATGAGAAAAAAATTTTGGTTTTAGACTGTTCAGAACTGCTATGTTTTATTGGTCTTAACCCTCTTACTTAACTATTATATGTTTTTTACTTAACTTTGAATTGTGTTGCCATAAATCAAAAAGGGGGAGATTGTTGGTGCAGGAAGCACCATATCGAACCTTGTTTTGATATTGGCAAAGGATTCAAAGTTAAGTTTCACTACTAGAAAAAATGCATTCAACAACAGTGAATCACTGTTGTCGTAGGCCAAATACCACTGTTGTTAAAGGCCATGTTGTTAAAGGGGGGGTCTACGACAACAGTGAATCACTGTTGTCGTTTTGGTCTACGACAACAGTTTGACAACAGTTTTCCACTGTTGTCGTATATCACATTCGACAACATTTTCACAACAGTTTTTCACTGTTGTCTTTTATTATATTCGACAACAGTTTATCACTGTTGTCGTATGCCATATTCACCGTTATCTTTTATTATATTCGACAACAATTTTTATAACCGTTGTCGTATATCAATAACAACAGTTTATCACCGTTGTCGTATACCATATTCACCGTTGTCTTTTATTATATTTGACAACAGTTTTATCACTGTGTTGTCGTATGCCACCGTTTATCTACAACAACAGTTTAGCTTTAAAAAAATCTGTTGTGCGTTTGCACTGTTCCACAACAGTTTCATACCAATTTGACAACAAAGATATTTTCATTATATTTTCAATTAAAAGGCAATAATTTAACCTCGAAACAAAAACTATATATATCAAACATCATCAACATATTTACAATAAAGATCCACCACAAGCTTTCTACAGACGAAACTACAAAAGTATCTTCTGTCCAAAAACCTTTCTACAGACGAAACCACTAAAGTATCTTTTGACCCAAATTACAAGAGTTCAAATTATATATAATTCTGACCCAACTAAACTTACAATGAAGTTCAAATCACAAAAATTATAGCTTGGAAGGTCAGATTAATGGTCTTCAAACATGATCACGAACAAGTCCCTGCAGCTGGAAAAAAGAGAACAAACACTCTAATTAGTTATTCTATTAAATGCATATGTCCAATAAAAAATGATCCATGAAGATATGTATCAACAAACAACAAAAATAACAAACTAACAAACAAACAAACAAAAAAGATATGCATGTATCAGCACTTGCAATTATAAGGAAATTGCTAGCTTGGCTTATCTAGACATTTACAGCCTTGCAACCACTTTTCAAGGAAAATACTCAGACGACCATATTAATTATCTGACACATGTTCTTGATTGATTGTTTGTGATTCAGAATCATATTCTGAATCACAAACTGTGTCTGTTTAGGCAAATAAAAAAATATATTGAAGAATTGCATCCAATCAGGGATGTTAGGCACAACTGCTGAAGCTCCAAAATATATTGAAAAAAATGTATTGAAGGAATTTCTATTGGATGAATGTGTTTATATTTATGTTAATTTCATACGATAATACAATTAGTTCATTGAGGCAGCCCTAGCAAACTGGATAAAACCCTTGATGAACACTCTCATTAATCCCTACCAATTAGACCTCGTCAAAGACAGATAGATTGACAAAGTCTTCATTACAAGATGGTCCTCACTCACACAAAGAAGGGGATATAGCATGTTTCATGCACACACAAGACTTTTTCAAGTATTTCAACTCAGTCTTTTGGGATATCCCAAAATGCATATGCACGTCAGTTATTCACCTTTGCATGTGTTACCAATTGTTCACCAACAGTCAGAGACTAAAGCAGGGGGCTTGCTGTTGATTTTTTATGGCATGACATGTAAAGAGATGAATATTGATTTTTGTGGCTCAGTGTTTACTGGGTTTGTAAGTTAAGGAATAATGTTAAATACCAGAAGGATCGTTGCAAAAAGATTCAGTTTAAAAGTTATAATGAGAACATTTTGCTATATATTTTATTGTTGGTCTTCTAAGATCTCTAAGGGATGGGATTCCATTTGGATGATACACAACTGTTAATCTAGGTTGGTAATTTTCCACCCATTTGCAAAATGGGTACATTAGAAAGCCTAGTTGGATCAAATTTCAAGGAAATTAACAAACTCCTTGAATGCCCTAGTATCAAGAAATATCTGAAAAAACTTTGTTGGCAAAAAAAAAGAAGTACATCACTCAGGGCTTGATTGAAGACCTATGGTCTATGGATTTGAAACAAATGCCAAAAGTATTAAGACCCAAAATGTCTTACAAGTCAATTTGGCTAAGATCAGCCCACAGTAGCAATCGTCGGGGCCGGCCAAGAAATCTAGCTTGCCATGTAGGCTCTTCGTTTTCATAAACAAAACCATGCTTTCTGTACAAATTCTTTGCCGCTTCATTGTCAACGGCAACATGAACATAAAGATCATTTATGCCTGAAAACATAGTACGAATTTCGGTAAGTAAATTTCGAGATGCAATAAAATCAAGAACGAATAAGGTGAAAATATATGGCGTTCTCGTTGAGTTATGGCTACAGAGAGAATAAAGCGAACAAACCACAAGGTACATCTATGTATTGTAGATTTAGCATGATTCCATTTTTAAGAAAATTATGAAATGACAAAGACATATAACACTGTTTCACTTTATGTCATTGATAATAGCTAACAAGTATTCTGAAAAATCCTAATAATTTCGATTTTATCAAATTGGTGTCACATAAGTCACATTCTCTCCAATTGAATAGGAGAAATTTCAAGTCGTGGTTCAGATTTCTGACTGGGACCCAAGGCATGAAAGAAATCCATGGTAGCAAGAAGAATTCTATAAACCTCAAAATAACAGATGCTTTTTGGATATATGCTTCTTCAAAAGTGACTAGTGAAATTGCCACTCAGAATATTTTCGTCGATTAACCTATGTGAACTGATTAACGACCAAAGCAAATTTCCTGAAAGATGAATATCCAAGTCATGCAAGGCAAGCACTAAATGCATCAAACTAAAAGCACCCAGCACCTCTCTCGAAATTAATTCCAAATTGTGATGGATTTATTAGGCCAACTAATAATTAATGTTTCTAGATGGCAAAGTAGCAACCTCGTGATGGATGACCGAGCACCTGAAGCAAACTAAAAAACACAATAAAACATGAAACTAAACTTGAAAGGAATCTAAATTTATGGGATTGGGGAATGCAAATTATCCTTGGTACGTTTTACAAAACACAATAAATATTTATACTTACTCCGCCATTAAATAGAAATTTCCTTATTTTCAATAGATCTATTGTCAAGTGAAATGATGCAGCGTAGGGTGAATTGAATTATTGAAACCAACACAAGGAAAATTTACCCCAAGAGTAGGCAACTATTTTAGATTTGGTAACTATTGCATATCCCAAGCCATTTCTTTGCATCTCACTGGCAACACACACATTACTTAGATATGCCCTCGTCAGACTAGCTCCCGGGACCTGTTCATGTTTTCATTTGGCAGCAAATTAATGTCGCCCTTGGATGCAATCATGACTAAGACAAAAAAAAATCAATAATATCAACATGTATAAATACAATAACAGCAGCAATGGAAGAGAGGATTGATTAAATTTTGGGAAAAAAAAAGGAAGAACGATCTTTAATGTATAATATGTTGTCCCATTTCAAAAGAGAATCCATGGCAGTTGGACAACAGAACATAATAGAAATAGTAGAGCTTAAATTAAACCTTCTTTTGAAGTAATGTGGACCAAGAAAAGCAGTGAAATGAGTTCTTGTTTGTGCAATAAATGGTTGAACAACATCCGATAGTTGTAAACCAAAGTTAGCAACTTAAATTTGTTATTCATAGGGGGTAAAAATATGTTTCTATCCATCTTAAATCACGTGAATGTAGATTAATGAAAATGGTGAAGAAATTTAGAGAGTCTAATTGAGACTGGAAAAATATTTTTTAAAAATAGCTAGAGAAAAGGAAAACCTCTTATTCATGCACATTGTGTAATAAAAGACAAGAGCATCTAAAACCCTTAGTGAAGGTATAATCCAAATATGCTTTGAGCAGAATGTACCTTAGGACGCTTTCCTGTCAATTCATCAGCCAATTTGATACATTGGTTGACATCTAGAGTTGCCACAACTATTCTTTCTTCTCCATTTTGAGAAAACTGCATATTTATATAAAAAAAAGTCCTGTGACCTTATAAATTTAAATAAAAATTATAATCCTGTGTTTTTATACATTACAAAGAAAGAAGAAATAACAAAAGCTTTTTGATTTCTAGGAAAAAAACATAAATCAATATTTCAGGAGAATAACTGACAAGAGACCAAGTAATGAAATCAATGGAACAGAAACCTTAAAAGACAAAATACCAACACCTTTAATGTCTTCAGAAACTAGTACGGTCCTTGAATACGAAATTTAATCTATCTATACAAGAAGGGAAATCTTGAGTATAACCAAATAAATAATCACCTTTTCATTAGAGCTTTTTTGGGTTATGCAAGAATTAAATATTTAAAATGTATAAAAGGTAAAACCATTTTAGATTGCAGCTTAGTTATCCCTAGCAATTTCATCAATTGGCCGTGCAATTGCAAGTATTCCCATTTTGCACAAGTATGAAAGACGAACTTCAAGAGAAGAAAATCAGCTAATATAATAAGTCACATCAAAGCATTGTTTTTGTGAACATCAGGCTTAACTTAGGAAATTTCGTCTAAGATATATCTAATTGAAGTGGCATGTAAGTCATCCTGAAATGTAGGTTGTTGGGAAGTTGAGGTTCTTACCCACATAGTCATTATGATGTTTCAAACATATAATTCCATCAAGCAACAGTCCTCTACATTTCAAGAAAAAGAGTCTCAATCATGAATGGATTTCATATGAGCAAAGTTGAAGCGTGATTAGCACATAGAAGATTCACCTTTTATGAATACATTGAACCATTGATTTATAGCCACCAGTGTAACATTAGAGATATTGAATTGATTTTATAGAACATATATAAGAATTAGCTCACTGCACTTATAGCAATTCATGTTCACCGAATGATCTTCATACCTTACAAGCAGAATAAAGTTCATCAGCATGTCTTAAGGACAGTGATAATGGAAGAGTGGCATTTATGCAAGCAGCTCTTTTAAACCCTATTCTTTTACCATCAATGCGGTCTTTCAATGCTTGGAACTCCCTTTCTTCCAGATGCCGAACCTGATCCTAATAGAACTTGAAAACCAATAGATAGCATCAGCACTATAGGGACCTCATTGCCCAATCAAACCTTTTTCTTAGTGAAAAAAAAACGAATAGGGAACGACCACTAGGAAATAGATCGAAGGAAAGAACGCATTGCTCACCTCGCCGCCGGATGACTTGTAAAACTCATCGTAGAAGGTGCGGATCCTCAGGCGAACAGCGGCCAGGAGCTCTTCATCCGATTCGCACTCCTTCACGGACACAGAATCCACAGCGAGGACTAGGGTTTCTTTCTCGCAGAGGTGGGAGGCAGCAGGCGTGGCGGCGCCTCCGCCAGGGACATGGGTGGCTCGGTACTGCCGAATCTGCGGGACAGAGACGAAGATGAGGGGCCGCAGGTGTTCCAGCTTAGCCGAAATGGTAGCTCTCGGGGCTTCCTTGGACTCGGGCGATGAAGAAGGGGGAGAGGCGTCGACTCGTGGCTGCGAGGGGTTTGTGTGAGGAGGGGGTTTTTTGCAGTTGGATATCCACTGTTGATTTTGTTTATTGCTTGAACAGCACAACAATACAACAACAACAGTTTAATATAACTGTTGTCTATTGTCATAATAGACAACAGTTTATCACATCAGTTGTTGTAAATCCCGCCTATAGACAACAGTTATTTTATAACTGTTGTCGTTGAGTATACATACGACAACATTTTGTTATTACTGTTGTCTTTTTACGTATACAGACCAACAACAACAACGGTTAATACTAAAACTGTTGTTAAATTGACATAAGACAACACTTTATCAAAAAATCATTGTCGATTATGTGTTGTTAAATGCAAAAATTCTAGTATTGTTTGTTTGTGATCTAATGTTGTTACTCAAGTGTGCAGAGACAAAGCCCTAGTGAAGGACTGCTAGGCACTGGCGAAGGAATGCCAGGGTAAAAAGCCCTAGCGAAGGACTGCTAGGCACCTGGCGAAGGACTGCCAGGATACAAAGCCCTAGCGAAGGACTGCTAGGTACCTGGCGAAGGACTGCCAGGATACAAAGCCCTAGCGAAGGACTGCTAGGCACTTGGCGAAGAACTGCCAGTATCCAAGCCCTAGCGAAGGACTACTAGGCAACTGGCGAAGGACTGCCAGTATCCAAGCCCTAGCGAAGGACTGCTAGGCACTGGCGAAGGAATGCCAGAATGAAAAGCCCTGGCGAAGGACTGCTAGGCGCCAGGCGAAGGACAGCTTGGGACTGAAGCCCTAGCCAAGGAATGCTAGGCACCGAGCAAAGGACAGGTCAGCATCCAAGACCTGGCAAAGGACCGTCAGGCAAAAGTCCAACCAAAGGAGCGGTTGGCATCAGGTACATTCTCTCGAGAGGAGTAGGTGAGGACGCGTTCTCCGTCGAGGGAACAGTAGGCGTCGGTTCGACCTAGGGTTCTATTTTGGAAGCCCAAAGTCAGAACCAAGACAGCTAAGGCTGTATAATCTAATAATTTATTGTTTTATTGTGTTTTGGACTAACCCTGGATGCAGGACCGAAGGAACGTGTGTCTGCAGCTCAAAGAGCCTCAAAGGAATGAGGCAACAGCTTACCAGGGCGCCCGAAGTGTCCCGGGCGCCCCCAAGGTGAACTCAAAACACAACAAAGCGAGGACAGCTTCGACAGTTCAACTCCCGGGCGCCCTCGTGCTCCTGGGCGCCCTCGCTGCTCCCGGGTGCCCCCTGCGCTGCGGGCGCCCCCAGGGCCAGCTACCGAAGCGCACCCTCGCGAAGCTAAAGGATAGAGTTTGACCTGGTTAACCCGGGCGCCCCCAGCGCTTCGGGCGCCCCGGTCAAACCTGATCCCGATTTTGAAGGGATCAGATGTTGACCGCGCTGAAGATGGATCGTGTGACACGTGGGGGGCGCCCCCGACGTCCCGGGCACCCCCAGGCCCTATATAAAGGGCCCTCGACCCCAAGCTTCAACAACAACTTCCAATCAACGCCTCTACGCTCTTCTGCTCTCGCGCTTCGCCTCGGAATCCTTCCAACTCGAGCTGACGATGTCCCGCTGCTCCGAAAAAATCGATCTACACCGGACGTCGGTAAAAGAGCCATTTAAGTTTACTGTACTTAATTCTGTAATAATCTTTTGTAAACTATTTGCGCCTTATATAGAATTGCCCAAAGTAAACGGTCAACGACCGTGGGCCTTGGAGTAGGAGTCGACCCAGGCTCCGAACCAAGTAAAATCGACCGTGTCTCTGTGTTGTTATTTTTAATTTCCGCTGCGTACTTGCTCTAAATTTTCCGAAAAACGATTTCCGATATTCACCCCCCCCCCCCTCTATCGGTTTTCTCGATCCAACACCTTGCAGATTCACATTCAACTTCAGCTATTCCAAAGGCAACTGGGAGAACATTGTCATTACTATCAATCGCCGTAGCAATCAACAATACACTCGGATACTTTCCTCTTAGATGTGTGGCATCAATTCCGATAAGTCTACGCAAATAAGACCTAAACACCCTTCGACAAGCACCAAAACCCCAAAAATACCGTTGGAACTCATTGTTACCATTCCTGCATAGTGTCATATAAGTTTCAGGATCTCTAGTTCTTAACTCACGCAGATATTATGGAAGATCTTTATATGCCTCATCATAATCTCCGACAACCTTTTTCAATGCTTTCTCCGTAGCTATGTATGCTTTTCTGTATGATATGGTCACTCCAAATCTAGCTTTAATATCTGATATAATCATACTTCGTTTGTATTATTCATTATGAAGAAATTGCTCTTCAACAAAAGATGCAACAAATGATGAAGAGCATGTATGATGATCAGCACTCTTCTTAACAGTTCCACATTTGTGTTCCTTTACATATTTTGTAACAGTGAACTCTACTTCCCCCCTTGCTACTACTCTCTATGTACATGGTTGGTTGAAGCGCACTGCTTTAATTCTATTTTTTTTGTGTCTACTGAGTTATATCTCATATGCTTAATCATGTCATGTTTGACAAGTGTATTTTTGAATTCTTCTCTAGATGAAAAAATTTGCCCCACAAAAAATTCATGCTCATCTCTTGTCTCTGCCTCTCCAATTGTCCAGCAAGCAATCAAGAATTCAAAATATAAGGATCATCAGCTATTGGAAACTCCTCCTCTAAGTTGCTGTACTAATCTGGGAGGAATTCATATTGTTCAATCTGCATATCATTAGCTTGGAATTCTAGTACACTTGTATTGGATTATAATTCATCTGCATTTCAAATTTCAATTTCTTCCTCCCCACTCCAGGTTGACTCAAAGAATTCAACAAGTCTTGTAGAAGAATTCAGACACTCATCTTCTAGATTACTTGCTTCTTCATTTAGATCAAATGTCAAATTCCTTGTAATTCTATTATCACTATACTGGGAAGATAATGGAATATTATTACCACTACAAGAAAATTGTCATATACCCACAGTAAAAAATCATAGGTAAAGGCATGAAAATCGTGGGTATAGACCTCAAAAGCCTATACCCATGGGCGTTCATTTCCGTCATTTTTACTATGTCTTTACCGACGATTTTTTTGCGGTTAGTATAACATGTAGTGACGGTACTCATTATCGTCAGAAAATACCTCGACTTATACCTACGGATTTCATTGTATCACTAGAGATTTTAGTGACAGAACTAAAAACCGTCATAAATAATCACCAAGTAATTACCCACGGAAATAATTCTGTCACTATATACTTTAGTGCAAAAGTCTTTTTCCGTGGGTATAGCTTATAGCGATATGATTTTTAATTTTCTGTGGGTATAGATTATAGCCACACTTTAGTTAAATTTAAATTTTCCGTGGGTATAGCATATAATGATTTTTTATTATGGGTACAAAAAAATTAAAATTTAGAATTTAATTTATATATTTAAATTTATATATATAAGAATAACAATTATATTAAAAAAGGCTTCAATGATATTAAAAATAAAACAAGGTCTAAAGTAATCTACATCAATATTACAATAACAAAGTTAGTACCAATATTAAATAGACTTTCACAGCAATAACAATATAGCACCAAAAACCCCATCATTAAAAAAACTCCACAAGTTTAAGACTTCTCAGAAAAATTCAAGATTGTCTCTTGAATTGTGGCACGCCGAGCAGCATCATAAACCTGAAAGAACAAGGGATGAATCTCTAGTATTTCCACTTTGATGGTAGTTACTTTGGTAGTCAGCAAGAACCAACCTCCTCCTCTGTTGCAGACAACCGACCATAATGTATATTGTGAAATATAGTATCATTGAATAGTACCTGAAAAGATGAAATCTGAGTACCTAAATTTCACTCTTTAAATAATTCTAATTGTGAACATTTAGTAGCATTATCATGATACACTAAGCTACCCAAGGAAGAACTAGAAGAGCTAGTGAAAATATGAAATTGCATAACCATGTACTTTTATGTAATATCATGACCTGTATATATCTCAGATCATTTGATTGGAATCTTTTCATAATTCTGAAGCATTATGAAAGACAGTGTCTTAATATCAAGGGGCATCTAAAATACTTCCATTAATAGCAATATTGAGGTAAGTGAGATCTTCATACTAAAAAATATTATCTGGTCTTCTAATGGAAAAAAGCTCATAGGAAATTAAGATGCCCTGGGCTATAGATAAGTATATGCACTGTGACCGCCGGATCATGAGCCCATATGACCGACACAAAAATCTTGGACACAGTGCCCATCTTTTGTAACTTATAAGTATGGGTTACAAAAGTCTAAGGATTGCTTCTTGATAGAGAGTGTCGTTCTAAAGTCTGACTTTAGGATAAGCAGCTAGATAAAGTCTGACTTTATCTACTTTAGTCACCCATAAGCAGCTAGATAATCACTGTGCAAATAAACTATTGGAGCCCATTATACGATGCTCTATCTATATAGTCAGATTCATATGGATTCGTTTCTTCACATTGCAAATTGTGTTACAAAATTAGAATATGGCTGAATTAGTCGTTTATGATGCATGTGGCACAAGGAATGGAATTAACAAGAAATAGAAAAATTAGAATAGACAAAGTATACATACGGAAATAAGTATTCATTAGTTAGTTCACAGAATGGAATAGGCATGAATCACCAACGATTAATAAAGATGAGCACCTTCACTTTAGTTATCACCTGTAAATTAAATTACAATAAAACATTAATATTAGTGTATGTATTTAACAAAATTAACATCAATCTTAATGAAAATTAGTAAAATTAAATACATACTATATTCATCATGATCTTCATCATTGACACTTTGAGATCTTGAATTGCTTTGATCATTTGGTTTACTTAAAGCATCCGGAACCTATAAAAAAAATATGCACATTTTAAATATGTGTGATAGCATAAAATAGTATATATCACAAAGTTAGTACCAGTAAATAGACTTTCACAATAACAATATAGCACCAAAAAAACCCATCATTAAAATAACTCCATAGCTTTTGTAAAAAAAATTAAATTCCTAGTACATTTTAAACACACAATTATAGGTCTTAATATACCTGTTCAGCTGCAAGTTGTAAGATATTTTGCACATCTTCTTCTGGCAAATGACTTTGCATTAATTTTAGCACATTTGTCAACAACCCCTTAATCTGGTTAACTTTTTCACGTAAATCTGCGTTTGTAGATGATGAAGTTTTTGACTTTTTAGCTGGTGGAATCTTGCCCAAACAACGCACACGTCCTCTCTTTTCATTTTCAGGTCCTCATACTTTTGAAAGCAAGTCATCTTTCCAAAATGTGCAACCTTGTTTGCTTTGAGATGCTTGGGATATCTCACTCTCGGGTATATGTTTTTTAATTTCATCCTGAAACACCATATACATAAAAGAAGTCATACTTGTAAGAGTGTGATCTATACAACAAAGTAAAAATAAACAAAATAGTTACTGAAACAAAACATATATAATAAAATCTTACAATAACACTAGCAGTTTTGTCATTGACAATTGTTCCTTTTTTACGAGTTCGAGTGTCAATATATACCACATGACGTTCAGGCAATACTCCTTTGTTTTTCTTTTTCTATAACCAAATAAATTGTGAGTTTCACATAAAAATTTATAATTCAATAATAATGAATGCAAACAGACCTTCTCATCAATCACTATTGGAAGACTTTTTGTACCCATACAATGTGTATCTTCAAGCTTAGTACGGTTTTGCTTATTAATTCCACTTATTTTCTGTACACAGAAAGAATTCATAAGGAGAAAATATCACATATGTGTATAATGTTATATAAAATACATATATATATAACTTACTTGCCCTTCTTCTGAAAACCAATGATGAACTATAGCGCGGTATTGATCTGGATCAACTCAATCATCAGGTAATGTAGAAGAAATTTCTTCTTTTGTCTTACTGGGGTCAAATGCTCTCTTTAAATCATGCTTCCATTGTCTCCATTTGTCATTCATCTCAGATTTAACATCTCCCTTATAGTATCATTTTTAGGAGGGCCGAACTCAAATTTACTCTAAATAATAAAAAATATTAAACCAAAAATATGAATATAAATTTAATCATAACACAAATTATGAATGATAAAGGAAAATAGCAATCATGGAACCTCTATTAGTTTAAGCATCTCCTCATTGTCATTCTTTCGCATTAATTTCCAACTTGTATAGTTGATTGGAGCATATTGGGGCCTTCATACTACACTTCCAATGAATCGAATAAGAGTCTTTGCTTCTTCACCAATAGGTCGACCAAGTTCATCTAACTTAACTCTTATAAAATCTTCAGGATCCATGTCCCACACATCTAACATTTTTGTAGGTCCTCTAGTTGCTTTACGTGGTGCTACAACTAATTGAAAAAAAAGAGACATAAGTATAAGATAATTTATATATACATAAATGAATAAAAATGTGAGCAAAATATATACCTTCTTGAAGATCTTCTATGTCGGATGCAACAGAGTGAGCTTGAACAGATTCATGTATGACATGTTCTGTAGAAGTTGAACTACAATGTGTTCCTTCATTATGGCTTGATTGGACTTGATTTGAGGTAGAATGCAGAGTAGTATGAGATTCTTCATTGTTCTCTGAAACATTCTTTGAATTCACATCTTTACTACGATTAACAATGTTTAATTTTCTGCGCCTTGCCATCTAGCCTATAATATGTTCTTTCAAAAACTAAAATCAAAATATTATATAATCAACCATAGACACAATAGTATAATGAGCACAAACTAACAAAAAAAGACTAAAACCCAAAACTTAGTAACTAACATCAAATGTAAAACACACTAATGAATTTCTCACATAAGATTGCATAGAAGATAAATGCAAAACAATAATAGGTTAATAAAAAAAATGTGTAGATCATAAACACATTAGATTGTAGCAAAGTATTATCAATTACAATTAAAAACAATCCTCCTGATTAACATCATCATCAGAATTGCTATCGTCATGAATAGCAATAACATTAGCCTCAACTTCCAACACTTCATCATCATTATTAACTTCTCTCCTAAGCCAATAATTCTCATTTTGAGTTGCTTCATCTATATCATGTGTGGTTTGCTCACTCATTGACTCAATATCATTAGGGTCCTCATCACCCATATCATATGTATCTCGCACTTTTACATTCTCAACCACAGGCCAATCCTTGTTTCTCTCATCCCAGACATAAAACACCTTCCTAGCTTGTGATGCAAAAACATATGGGTCATCATAAATATCTTTTCCAGTATGCTTTAAAAGCTTGAAATTTACAAGAGTCCTCCCAAACTTGTCTTTCTTGCAACCTCTATTGATATCTACCCAATCACACTTGAAAAGAATAGCTTTATATCCGCCAGAATAATCCAATTAAATGATATCAGTTAATTGACCATATACTGGCTATTTCTGTTCCATTCCCCATGATAGCATTATCATCAAGAGTATTCCATATCTCAGAGAGAATTTTGTCAACAACATTATCATCCCTGAAATCAAAATCATAATCAAGTATTTCATTAATTAAAAAACAAACAAGGATATCAGGCCCTAGGAGGACCTGAAATTAAAGGAATTCAGGCCCTCTCGGGGTCTAAAATCAAAGGATATCAGGCCCTGGGAGGGCCTGAATTCGTTTGATTTCAGGACCTCCCAGTGCCTGAAATCAAAGGATGGGCCTGAAATTAAAGGATTTCAGGCCCTGGGAGGGCCTGAAATCAAACGAATTCAGGCCCTCCCAGGGCCTGATATCCTTTGATTTCAGGCCCTGGGAGGGCTTAAATTCTTTTGATTTCAGGCCTTGTGAGGGCCTAAAAGCAAATGATATCATGTACTCCCAAGGCCTGAAATCCTTTAATTTCAGGCCCTCGGAGAGCCTGAAATCCTTTTATTCAGGCCCTCCTAGGGTCTGAAGTTCTTTTATTTCAGGTTCTCTTATCCTTTGATTTCAGGCCCTCCTAAGGCCTAATATGGTAAGATATCACCCCCTAGGTCGAATTCAAGCATTAATTTATTGTAAGTTTAAAAAATTTCAGACAACCCTAATTATGTAATGCATGACACCGTTAGATTCCTTCTCCAAACAAAAAAAAAGTCATTAGAAGTTTATCATGTATAAATCTAGGTCTGATACCATATCAAAGATGACAATCATACGTAATTACTATTTGTATCAAACAAACAATTGCTTGATGATTCTCTTTCAACATCTATCTGTTAGTAATATGAGAGAAGTGTCCTAAGGCAATCGCCTTATGATTGTAATCATTTATTTTAATAAATGAATATTCACCATTTGAGTATACATGTCTGTGTATTTGATTGAGATCTTAAACTCATTTACTGAATGTCCGCAATACAATTCACAGCATGAGAGAATTTGTGATGAATTCACAACTAGTGATTATCTCTACATGTGCAATTGTGAAGTATTGAAATTGTCCCTAGTCGATGAATTGATAGATACGGACACTATCAATTCTATTGAGACTAGCATGGGTTATTCTCTAATCAGCCGATTCTCACTGGCTGGAGACATTGGGATGTCCGGAGATAAACATGAATGCTAGTTAAGGGAACTAGTTCATTGGAGTGACTGGCTATAAAACTTCATATGGTAGTATACATATAGACATGCCAGTGAAGTTCTTACTGCAGCTTAAGTGCGATGTTCTTTTGACTTGCGGTGTTCAAGTCATCTTGGTCATGGAGACTTATACTTTGACATCTTAAGCAAGCATCTCCAAGGAGGTGTGGACCCAGGATGATTGGGTATAAGCCGAAGTGCCTGAAGATGTTTGAACAGCCTACAAAGGATTCACCACTCCTTGCGAGGAGATGTATACCCAAGGTCTGTCGTCAGATTGTTACTCGAAGCCTCTGGCCAGATCATGACATGTTCAGAGTATGGATCTCTTAGATACATGAGAGTAATTAGAATCCGTAGGACGAGAAAATGTTACTTGGGCTAGGTGTGACGTAGTCAGCCTAGTGGGGACTGACACACATAGACCATGTCCTGAACCAAGTGGGTATAAGATGGTGAAGGGAATGAGACACGATTCATTATAGCTGCTGAAGGGTTTCAGAATCATTTCTGAGGTCAACCGTTGATCTTTCGATTAATTGGGGATCATGATGTACTACTAGGTGCCACTCATGATCGTTCTATAATTGGTTAATTATAGACGGCCAACATAAATCGAAAGCCTATTTAGTCACACGCACTACGAGTAATCCGAGGGATTTAAAACGAGTTGAAAATTGGATTTTCCGATCAAGAGAGATAAGTCGAATCTGAATTTTTCAGAGACGCATCGGAAGCGTAAAATGACTAAGTCTTTTGAAGACTTATTGGATGAATTAAATGAGTTTAATTCATTGGGTCAAGGCTTGGATGTGGCCGGCCAAAGAGGGTCTTGCTTAGCCGGCCACAACAAAAAGGGGAGAACCAAATTGTTTGGTTCAAGTTATAAAATAAACCAAGTGTGGTTTGTTTTATAAAATTATGGATAATATAAATTTTATAAACCTAGGTTTGGTTTATTATTTTCATGGAAATTAAAATAAACTTTGAATAGTTTATTTTATTTTATAAAATCAATTATGAATTGATTTTCCATGATAAGAAAAATTTATATGATAAATTTCTTATGAAAATTTATTCCATAAGAAAAAAAAGAGACTTAGTTGATTTTTATCATGGATTAAAATATGATTTTAACCATGATATAAAATCAAGACTTGACATGATGGAATAAGTCATAGAAAATGTATATGATAAATTTCTTATGAAAATTTATTCCATAAGAAAAAAGAGACTTGGCGGTTGAGAGACCACTATATAAAGGACCCAAGGCAAGGCTTGGAATTCATTCGAAATAATCAAAGTATTCTTGCTTAGACTCTCTCCCTCTCCTCCCTTCTTTCTCTTGGTCGGCCTCTCCCTTCTTCTCCCTTCTTCTTGCCGTGAGCACAAGGAGAAGCACCGAGGCGACGAAGTTCTTCCGTTGGGACGATCTTCCTCTCCAGCCATCATCACCTTGGGATTGGGCGCAAGTCATCTGTAACGCCCCAAAATTTCCATTTTTAGTTCTTAAAGTCCTTAGAATTATTTAGAAATGGTTTAGAAATATTCTAGATATTTTTAGGAATTTTTAGAGTATTTTTATGGAATTTTCCGAGTCCGTTTGGTATTTTTGGAAAAAGAAAAAGAAAAAAAAGAAAAAAATGGGAAAAAACCAATTAAGTGCAGCAGGTGGATCGAACCCGCGACCACCGCGAGACCACACAAGCGCGCAACCGGCTGAGCTAGGGGTATCAAGCACAACAAGGGATGGAGAGAAGGATATTTAAGGGGTAGTTAGGTCGATCCGCCCCATAGGTATAAATAGGTTATTAAAGAGAGAAGTTTTATTTTCTCTCAAACCCTCTCCCTCTCCCAAGGTTGCGCCGACCCCTCTCCCTCTCCTCTCTTGTGCGCACGCCACACCAAGCCCTAGAGGGCCGGCCAAGGCTTTCCTCCAAGAGATATTCCTATATTCGGGATCCCCACGACGAGAGGAACGCGTAGGCGTGAAGAATTCTCCAAGATCTCAAGTTTCTTCCGAGCTCTAGACGTCAATCTTGGTTGTAAGTCCAAGATATCAATGTAAGTACTGCTCACCTGCAGTAAGAGGCAGTTTTTCCGCAAGAATTTCTCTTAGAAGTTTTTAAAAGAGATATTTCCTTTTTGTTTGAGTTTTTGCATGTGATCTTAGTTCATTATATGCTTATATATGTTGATTAATACCCTATGTGAGTTTAGGGTCCAAGAAAAGCTATGAGAAAAGAAAAGAAAAGATAAAGATAAGAAAAGAAAAGGCCAAGGCCTTAAGAAATCCCCAAAAGTCAAGACTTAGGGATTTTAGCACGCAAGGTGCTCCAGAAAATGCCAAGGCATTTACAGATAAGAAAGAAAAGAAAGAAAAGCTATTTTATTTTCTAAGGCCAGTACCCGGCGTCCAAGGGCGTCGTTAAAGAAATCCAGGTGTCCAATTCCAAGGTCTTGGCCCTGGTAGACCAAGGTCTGCTCTATTAGGATTGGTGGCTCGCTACCCCAACCTTTTAGGGAACGCGCATATGAGATGGTACTTACGTCTTCAGTGGATTCAAGTGATTATTATTTTCAAGTATATGCTTTAGCAAAGTTTTCTAAAGTTTAAGAAAGTTTTCAAAAGTTAAAGAATAGCTAAAGTTTCAAGTTGAGCCAAGAAAAGTAAATGGAGATTTATTATTGCTTGAGTATGCATGTTTTGAGTTATACATGTTCTTAGTTTCCTTTCAAGCATATTAGTATCTCATATGATTTTCATATTGTTCTAGAAGCATGTTTGCACATTTCGAGATTTTGTGAGCTAGATAGTACTTACTAAGCTTTTTGCTTACTAGTTGCATTTCCTCTTATTGCAGATAAAGGTAAAGGCAAGCAATCCTGAAGGAAGGCGACGAGGCGGTGCTGAGTAAAGTGTGTGTGGTGGCTGATTTTGGAGAGATCTTTGAGACGAGACAATTTAACTATCCAAATTACAATGTTATAGTTTATTCAAATTTCAAGTTCTTGTTTTAGGGAGTTTAGCGAACATTTAAGTTTTGGATAGTTTTACATACTCAATTTCTTAGAGTAAAGATTCCATGTCATTTCTTTTAGCCTACATATTCTTATGATTGCATTGGATGAGCAGAAATGTGAGTAGTTGGAGATATTGATACTTTGTTAGAGAAATAGATGCATGTGCCAAGATAGTATCAATTTCTCTTGAATTAAGTTTTATTGCTTAAATATGTTTAGAAAAGTTGCATCCATATTTCATAATGCTTTAGCAAGGTTATAAAACATGTATTTAGTGTTAGGAATGCATAGGAGTCAAGATTGGTGCAAACTTTAGTGTTAAAGTTCATATAACTTGAATAGTTTATTTTCTTCCGCAAAAGTCCTAATTTCAAGTTTATGGATTGATTTTGTTTGGCTAAATTGTTTAGAAAACTGGCATAGAGTATAGAAATGGTATCATAGTTTTATATGGCTCGAAAATACATGATTGGTGGGCCTTTGAAGCAAGTGCCGAAACCTGAATTTCAGATTTCAGGCCTATCAGTCGACTGATACAGTATCAGTCGACTGATACCCGAAAGATGAGTTGGGCGAGGCAAGCTTCAATGAGTATCATCTTGCGAGCTTTTGAGAAGGAAAGTGTGATATGGTATTGTGCATGACTATTAGAGTTAGTATATCATAGATAGATTTAAATTGAGAAGAAAAAAAAGATTTCCGCATTTTTAGTCATGCATCAGAAGTCGAGAAGTAGAGAAAAGTAACGATCCGTCTTAAGCAGGAGAAGGCGGGTCGCTACATCATCTTCCTCCTCCTCGCCGGAATTGTGATTCCGGCCAACTTTGGTGGTGAGTTTTTCTGATGTGATTACTTCTCTCTTGGTATTCTTGTCGTGTCTTTGGAGGATCTAGTAGTTCTTGTTGACACGAGACTCGTGGCTTTGCGAAGTCATCCCGAAGAAAACTCGGCGTGGACGCGAATAGAGGCGGAGCTTCCAAGGGACGCTTACGGTTGGATCTCGTCCCTTTCTTCGAGTTACGCGAGGTAACAAGTAAATTAGTTTACGTTTCTGCAAAATTTAAATATATGATCATGTCTACACAACATAAGGTTGCATGCTTAGATGTGTGGTTAAATAATTTGAGAAATTATTTATGCTAAATCTTCCGCTGCACGTAATTAATTTTAAAATTACGAACCCGCATCCATGTCAACATGCACCCAGTCCCAACACTATCTTCCTCAGGTGCCTTCATGATGAATCGAGTTGTGCAAGGTAGAAATATATATGTACCTTCGTGATGAATCGAGTTGTGCAAGGTAGAAATATATATATAGGCTGAGAAAATTTCGACTCCCTGGGGCATCCGAACTATAAAATATTATTTTAAATTGAGAAAACTAACAAATTTGTTCTGATGTTTCGAAATTGTGAACTGAGAAAGTCATTTCTTGACGGGAGGGGTATAAGAGGAAGTTGACTAAAATACATGCGTCCTTTGGTAAAAATAAAATCATAATACACCTTTTGATAAATACGAATTTTTAGATGTGTCTTTTGATAAAAAGTCGTTATTACAATAATCGTCGATAAGAAATATTCTAGATAAGAAATATTTTACATAAAATATGGATGTGATGCTTTTGATTTATTTTTTTAAAAAACATCCTTTAAATGATTTATATAATTCCTTTATTTTTAATTATTTTTACTAAAAAAACTTCTCTCATTTAACTATTATTTTAAAAAATCTCAAATTTTTAAATCTGTTTTTTTTATAGATCACGAACCCTATAAAGAGTAGGTTCCAACACCCGCCTAAAATTAATAAATTACACAAAGCCTAAGACACCTGGCTCGATTTAGGCCGTGCCTTATTAAATTATACCTTTTATATTAATTTTTTAATAATTTTTAAATAAGTTAATGCAAAATAACGTTCAACCAATAGATTTATTTATCTCATTCGTGGTGCGACTCCGTTCAAATTTCATATTTATATTTTAATAACCAGTTAGATATTTAATTTTAAGGAAGAGACGCCAACATCCTTGAAATAGGAAAAAACATGATGTTAGTAAGGACAGACACTTGACCACGCCACGCATATCAATTTAAACCCTATGCTACTATGTGATTGGATCATCGTATATTAATATCATCGATAAAATCGTCACGTATCTGCGTTCCACGATTTATCCTCATTGACTAGTCATTAAAGATTATGAGAGAGTCAGTCAGCTAAGCGGATTAGTCGGGTGCAAACCTAAATACCTCTTGTAAATAAAAAAAAATTAAACCATAATCAATAAATTAAATTGAAACCAAACAAGAAAAAGAGGTATCGTCCTGGAATCTTTTGCCGATGATAATAGATCCGATTAGAATCGGATATATATTTTTTCATCACTATTTATTATATTGGATTCCATTCTCATCCTTATTATCAACATTTCAATTTTCATTCTCAATCGAACTCTATTTTCGTACTCACAAGATAATCATTTAACATTTGCCACCATACTCATCAGATAATCAAATATCTTCTCTATTAATAATTTTTTTATTTAATTACTATCATTAATACAAACTTATTATAATTAACATCAACCTTAAAAAGCATAGGATAATAATAATAATTAAATCTCATCCCACTAGACTAATTTAAATATATATATATATATATAATTAAAAAATTAAATACATAAAACATACTTCTAATTTAATCATATTCAAGATGGTAAAAGATAATAATATTCCTTCCATTCGCCCCTCACAGTTAGTCTCTAGATTATTTTGATGACAGATAAATCATAAATGATTATTAGCTCAAACAGTAACCAATACATGGGAGAGGACAGAGAACTTGGCTACTAGTCAAAAATTAATCCTAAATTTCATGATGACAACATCTCATATACTAGACAACTATCCATCTTGAGAAGACTAATTTAATCATATTCAAGCGCTAGACTATGGTGTCGTGGAAGGGTACCAAATTATCGTTTAGACATTTATGATTGATCTTCAATTATGATGTATTTGTAGAGATTTTTCTTTTAAATAAGACGTATAATTATTAGATTTCTGAATTACTCTTCGTGAGTACTTTTTAATTAACTCGAATGACTAATAAAAAATTTTTATAGGATTGAATATATCGTTTGAGAGTCAACATTATTGATTCATTATTTTTTTTAATTTAGTCGTATTCAATAATAATATATTAAATACAAATAATATATATATATAATTACTTAATATTTATATCTGATTATTTAATTTTATTAAAAAAATTATTTTATATCCTGCCGATATCGATTTCTCGGGATGAAATTGTCATCCATAATCTTCGCTTGATTTTTAAATTGAACCGGACCACGTACCTCTTGGGTTCGGTTTAGTCAATTTAAATAATCAAAGGGAGTTATTTGGAAAAGTCTTCTATCAAAATCAATGTTTTTTTTTTGTTTCTTTTGAGCTTTGGATTTATCCATTATCTTTCATAATAACAAACTAATATCGAATCGGTAAATTGATTAAAAATCATTATTTGCACAGTGTGTCATACGTTTATTATTTTTGAAAATGCATGATTTGCTAAAAAATTATAATCCAAAATTTTATGTGATATATATATATATATATATATCCTATTTAATAATTCAGAGCGGGTGAGATTAGTATTTAGTATTTAATAGGGGCGTAAATCCAAATAGCAATAATAATACTAATAAATATTAATAAAAGAGAACTCTCGGGTGGTTTCTCCTCTTCCCCTCAATGCTTCTCTTCCATTCTCCTCCTTGTGATTCTTTTTGGGCGAATTGAATCCCCTAAAAGACGCTTTTTTTATGCTTCCTCCGGCGCCGGCTGTCGAGGATTCCGGCGAGGGACGCGGTGGCGGCGTGGTTGTGCGTTATCTTTGGCCGCTGTTGCGGGGATGGTTATTTTTGGGCCTTAAGATGGAGAAAGGTAGAGTTTTTTGGCAGTCAATTGGTATGCTCGTCCGGGGGTTTTGGTCGATTTATGCGGCTTTTGAAGTTGCTCCTCGGGGAGTGGGAGGAATTGGTGCCGGATGAATTAAAGAGGACTCGCTTTGACAGCACAGTAGTGCCTACTTCGGTCCCATCTTGGCCTAATCCTCCTTTATCTCTCCATCTTCGGTTTCTTGCTTTCGATGGACGAAAATAGCGATTTTATTCTAGTCTTTTAGGGTAACCTTTTTGTTGGCATATCCATTTTATTGATAAGGTTTTTACATAATCATCTGCGTTTCTATTTTCCTAAGTTTGCTATTCCTTATATTTTAGTTGTACTGCTTAGTTGACAAAGATGTTTTACATGAAATTTGGTTAGAGGTGCTTCGTCTGATAAAGTTTTTAAATGATTCACTTTCTGAGTTTGGAGCAATTAATCGAATGATAGATCAGGAAAAAGATTGATTAATTGAGCATCTATAACTCTTTTGTGGTTATCGGATTTATTATGGATCGGTACCAAAACTCTAGTATTTCGCTCGCTTTCACCATCTTTGCTGCATCAGTCAGATGATTTTGGATGTACTATTTATCATGTTTTTCAGCCAGTTTTCCGATAGCTAAGCTTCCAAATTTTTAGCTTGTAACTCCCTTTGTCAAGATTGTTCTATTCAATGCTCAGATCGATCCCATGATGCTGAGTTGTTTGCTGAAAAAGTTATATATTTAAATGCAGGTGAAGAGGACTAGGGATGATATACTCAGATACCTGTAGAAGAAGACTAAACTCTGAGAATACTATCTTGTTGTAGAGATGTCCGTGAACATTTTGGTTACCATCCTGACAGAAACTTTCTGATCAGTTCTTACCTAGTATTTTCTATTTTAGACGTGTACAGTGTTCCTCAACAACTTACCTGTCCATAGGCAGAAAGTTTGCCTGTTGAAGCTGCATTGTTGGCTTTCATTTCCAATCTGCTTCTATTTCAAGATTGATGCCATTGGCATTTACAGCTAAACAGGTTTACTATTTCTCTAGAAATCTTTCAGATCTCCAATAAATTTGACTGTCATGTTTTCACATTCTTTGCTAAGATTTTGCATGATTACTACATGAAGTTTTGTTTGTGCAGACTAGCTTTCATTAGCTTGAACCAACAATATATTTTTACCTACATTATTTGACATATTGAATTTGCACTTTTTTGGAAGGTTTTTGCTTGACTATCCATCTGTACTGCAAAAGGTTTTTCCCGAAAAGTTATTTTTTGCATTATGCCCATGGCATCCTTCCCTGCTATTGGTCCTGCTTTCACCATTTCTATGGGATATGTTGACCTTGGAAAATGGTTGGCAGCTATTGATGGAGGAGCCGAATTTGGGAATGATCTGATGTTATTAGTTCTATTATTCAACTTAACTGCCATTCTGTGCCAGTATCTTGCAACTTGCGTTAGCATCGTCAGTGAAAGAAATCTAGCAGAGGTACTAGTTTCCAATCTCTTTTGTTGTATAGTTTGTCCTTTATTTGTTTACAAAACTAATTTCCTGCACATGCAGGCAGGAAAAAACTATAAAATCTAGTTCAAAAATGAGATGCCTAAAGTAAACGCTTTAGAAACTTGGCAATAACACTTATAGAATGCAGATTAAAAGATTTGGCCAAAAAAAAAAAGGCTTGGCCCAGCAAAATCAACATGCGCTTGTAGCAATTGCACTGTGCAAGCCATGTATTCCAATCATATGGGATTTTGTACATGAATCATTAAGCTACATGTATGAGTATGTTGCTAGTAGTATCTAGAATATGTAACTGAATTTTATTTATGTTAAGGCTACGAGTATATAGTATGATCTACTTATTATTAATTGCATATGCTGAATCAGTTTTAGGCACATGGCTGTTATCCATTTTATTAGGTTTATTGTACCTGGTCATCACGATATGTTAGCAAACCTAGTTCTACTCTGTGGCAAAGATACCCATTGGAATTTGCTGCCCCTGTATGGGACAAGAGACATATCACAATGGCTTTGCTATGATGTCTATATCTTTATGGATTTTCTGCGTCACATGAATATGAAGATTTTCATCATTGTGCTTTAAGCTTCCATAATAGTCTTTAGGTGTACTGATCCAAAGTGTGGGAGTCACTGCATATAATTTTTCCTGTTTATTTATTATGCATACTCATATTTGTTTTTAAAGAATCATGTCCATGAATACGCTGATTAGCTTTTCTTCATTTTTATATTTTTTTCTGAGGTTTTATTGGTTTCTGTTAAAACTTATGCAGTGCCTACCATACTACCCAAATGCACTAAATTCATGTTTTTGCTGCTTTTATGCCAGATTTGCAGGGATGAATATTCAGGAACAACCTGTATGATATTGGGAGGTCAAGCTGAGCTATCCCTGATGATTTCAAACTTAACTATGGTATTTGTTTTTTTGTTTATTTAAAGAGTTATGTTGATTGTCACAATTCACTTCATGTTTATGTAATAAAAGCTGACTGTTCATTATTTATAAACCACAGATTGGAAAGTCTTATTTAGAATTTCTTTGCATTTCCTAGATTCTGGGAGTGGCACATGGTTTCAATCTTCTGCTCGGTGTTGACCTATTTGCATGCGTCTGTTTAACCGTAGCTAGTTCTACTATTTTGTCCCTTCTGATGCACCTCTTGGTAAATTTTCATATTTATCCTTTTTATTGTCTTAGTATCTCACAGTTGGAAATGATACATATCTTTGTTGCATGCCTATTCCTTGAGCAGAATGATTGGAGGGTTGGACTTGTGCGTGAAGCCATATCTGGTATGGCTTTGGTGTTCTATGTGCTCGGGGTATTAATCAGTCAACCTGAAATTCCTCTTGCAAAGAATATTATGTTTCCCAAGCTGAGTGGAGAGAGTGCATACTCACTTATGGCCCTTCTTGGTGCGAATATCATGGTGCATAATTTTTATGTTCACTCTTCAATCGTTCAGGTACAGTTCACCATTTCTTTTTCTTATAACTCATTCCTGAATTGATGAAGTTTCAAATGTGTCACTGTTGTATATAAGGATTATGCTAATATCTTTAATTCCTAATTATTCAAAAGGAGGAATTCCATAGTGCAGTTCATTTCCTTTCTATAACTATAAAAAGTTTACATGGACTCCCAAAGTTCAAGATGTCGATCATAGAAAAGGAATCAATCAATCTTGATCTGTTTGGATATTTGTGTATCTTCGCTTCCAATTTTTCATCATCATCTGCTACTCAATTTGAGTTTGGAAGGAATTGCCATTTTGATGTTGTATGCGTATTTTAACAAATAGCCGCAAATGGTATTTTCATCCTTTCTAATACTGTAATGTGAAATAATCATCTTTTATCAACCCAAGTTTAGTAATTGCCTGGTAGAGCAACCAGGATGTTTCTAAGTATCCGTTTTTGAAGTTCTCTTTTAAGATATCAAAACTAGATTTTAATTATCATTATGGGTTTATTTTAGAATGTATTATGTATTAGATATTTCTTTCTCGTTCTCATGGCATTTGTCTATATACAGCAGCAGCAGCAGAAGAGACCCTTGAATGTTCCTGTAGGTGCTTTACTTCATGACCATTTTTTTGCAATAATGTTCATCTTCACTGGCATATTTCTGGTTAACTATGTGCTGATGAACTCAGCTGCATCTGTTTTTGGAAGCACTGACATGGATCTCAACTTCCGTGATGTGTCTCTGCTGATGGATCAGGTTTGTGCCTTTCTTCCCCATTAGTCTCCTTTTTCATCAATTGGAAACTCTTTCCATTGCCGATTGATTTCTTCTCTGATTGATGTTTTATAATGATTTCAGTGTGTTTCCATTCCTAATTTTCATTGATTATATTTAATAGTCATTGAGAGTATATTAACTAACTCTAATGCCTAAATTTGAGCAAGTTTAAGACTATTAACATCTAAGCCTAATACTTAAATCTGAAGTAAATTTAAGTTGTTAAATTTTTTTTTCTTGACTCTTTCCATCCTGCAACATAATCTGATATGGGGAAACAGACGCAAGCTTCAACAAGTTGTCATCTAGAATATGGACTAATTCTGGAGGTAAATATGATATAATTTTCTTTAATCCTAATAATATTGAGTTCCAACAAAGAAATTTTCAAGTAATTATCTTTACAACCTTACCAAAACAAATGGACAGAATATTGAAGCATGATGTCAAGTTGACGCAGCGGATAACTATCAAATATGTTGATTTGTGCACGAATACAGGAAGCGATCTTCTAAACCTGTTGATTCGTGAACGAATACCAAGAAATAGGCATCCAAAAACTAAACAAAGCTTTGGGGAAAAGAAGAACAACGTGGCCGAATTTGTATTAATCTAAGAACTTCTCAAAACAACTAAACAAATAGTTTAAATAGACTCAAATCCTAACCCTATGAAAGACGAAAGTACTCCTAAAACCTTAACTTGACAAAAATAATAAAAAGATTAAAATATCTCCTGCTCTCGCATCATTTGACGCAGTGGATAATTATTGAATTTGTGCACAAATTTCAGAAGTGATCTTCTAAAACTATTGATTCGCGCAGGCATACCACAAAATAGGCATCCAAAAGCTAAACAAAGCTTTGGGGAAAAAAAGAATGGCGTGGCCGAATTTTTATTAATCTAAAAACTTCTCAAAACAATTAAACAAATAGTTTAAATAGACTCAAATCCTAACCCTATGAAAGATGAAATTACCCCTAAAACCCTAACCTCACAAAAATAATAAAAAGATTAAAATATCTCTTTTGTTCCCGCATCTCAAGTAGTTGAATCATCAACATTAGTGAACAAGTGCCCCCTGGGCTATAGTGCAGCGGCAGGGTGCCCATGCAGTCTCCCAAGCACCCATGGCTTGATGCCCAGCTACGACGCATTGCAGGACATTTCCTTCCAATAGGATGGCAAACCTGAGATGTTGGGCTATTGGGCCCCCTAGTACGAGCGCTTCTAGATTTACCCTGATTGCTGGTGGGAAACTTCCGTGGGCCGGGCCGAGCTGGTCATCCCCAATATTAGTCGGCCTAAAGGGCTAGATACCTAGTGTTAAAAAAAACATTAGTGAACAAGTAAGATTTGACTATATTTGGCAAAACTTTGGAATAGCTTATGTAGATAAATTATTGAATGACATTTTGTATACTAAAATTCCGTGACAAGTTGATGACATTTAGTACAGTTTTGGGTGCCATTAAGTTAATGTCCATTTTTATCAGTTCCTGATCATGGAGTGTATTTTCTGGCCAATTTATGCTTCACAATATATTCAGGCACACAGTCTTTTTTGTTTGATTTTATTTGATCCTAATAAACCTTTTTTCAAAACTCTTAAGTATCAGAAGACTTGACCATGGATGAATTCATCTCACAGTCAGCTAGGATATCATCAGTGGATCACTGCTTTAGGATTAAGATATTCAGGCACTTTTGAATCAAATATTGCATGTGGTGATGCAAGTTTTTTAGCATCGGAACAAGTAAGAATGTTTGTTAGGTGTTTAATAAGGACAATCAAATTCCCCTTCAAGTGATTCAGTAAACCTAGGCTTCTGTACAAATACACTTTAGTTTTCTTCGTGTTAGGTTTAGTGGATAAAATTTCGCTAGCTTTGTAAGCTCCATAGTCCCCATGCTTTTTCATTTTTTACTGTTTGTTAAATGACATAATTGTTAATTTGGTTTTGGCTACCAAGATTCATAGTCTTCACAAATGATAGTCGGAGTAATCTAGTAAATAAGTTTTATTGTTTCACTCAAATTGATAATTTTATTGTATTTATAGTTGATACTTGATACAATATTTATCTTGGGATATAGTTTCAACAATCAATTTTCTTTTACATTCTTATTTTATTGGTTCGATGAATCTTAGATTCATGGATGTTCACCAGAA
>JAGFNQ010003088.1:0-130439 GCA_024364735.1 Boesenbergia rotunda | reverse complement strand
GTATATCACATTCGACAACATTTTCACAACAGTTTTTCACTGTTGTCTTTTATTATATTCGACAACAGTTTTATAACCGTTGTCGTATATAAATAACAACAGTTTATCACCGTTGTCGTATGCCATAATTCACCGTTGTCTTTTATTATATTCGACAACAGTTTTTATAACCGTTGTCGTATATCAATAACAACAGTTTATCACCGTTGTCGTATGCCATATTCACCGTTGTCTTTTATTTTATTCGACAACAGTTTTATCACTGTGTTGTCGTATGCCACCGTTTATCTACAACAACAGTTTAGCTTTAAAAAAATCTGTTGTGCGTTTGCACTGTTCCACAACAGTTTCATACCAATTTGACAACAAAAATATTTCCATTATATTTTCAATTAAAAGGCAATAATTTAACCTCGAAACAAAAACTATATATATCAAACATCATCAACATATTTACAATAAAGATCCACCACAAGCTTTCTACAGACGAAACCACAAAAGTATCTTCTGTCCAAAAACCTTTCTACAGACGAAATCACTAAAGTATCTTCTGACCCAAATTACAAGAGTTCAAATTATATATAATTCTGACCCAACTAAACTTACAATGAAGTTCAAATCACAAAAATTATAGCTTGGAAGGTCAGATTAATGGTCTTCAAACATGAACACGAACAAGTCCCTGCAGCTGGAAAAAAGAGAACAAACACTCTAATTAGTTATTCTATTAAATTCATATGTCCAATAAAAAATGATCCACGAAGATATGTATCAACAAACAACAAAAATAACAAACTAACAAACAAACAAAAAAAAAAGATATGCATGTATCAGCACTTGCAATTATAAGGAAACTGCTAGCTTGGCTTATCTAGACATTTACAGCCTTGCAACCACTTTTCAAGGAAAATACTCAGACGACCATATTAAATATCTGACACATATTCTTGATTGATTGTTTGTGATTCAGAATCATATTCTGAATCACAAACTATGTCTGTTTAGGCAAATAAAAAAATATATTGAAGAATTGCATCCAATCAGGGATGTTAGGCAGAACTGCTGAAGCTCCAAAATATATTGAGAAAAAATGTATTGAACGAATTTCTATTGGATGAATGTGTTTATATTTATGTTAATTTCATACGATCATACAATTAGTTCATTGAGGCAGTCCTAGCAAACTGGATAAAACCCTTGATGAACACTCTCATTAATCCCTACCAATTAGACCTCGTCAAAGACAGATAGATTGACAAAGTCTTCATTACAAGATGGTCCTCACTCACACAAAGAAGGGGATATAGCATGTTTCATGCACACACAAGACTTTTTCAAGTATTTCAACTCAGTCTTTTGGGATATCCCAAAATGCATATGCACGTCAGTTATTCACCATTGCATGTGTTACCAATTGTTCACCAACAGTCAGAGACTAAAGCAGGGGGCTTGCTGTTGATTTTTTATGGCATGACATGTAAAGAGATGAGAATTGATTTTTGTGGCTCAGTGTTTACTGGGTTTGTAAGTTAAGGAATAATGTTAAATACCAGAAGGATCGTTGCAAAAAGATTCAGTTTAAAAGTTGTAATGAGAACATTTTGCTATGTATTTTATTGTTGGTCTTCTAAGATCTCTAAGGGATGGGATTCCATTTGGATGATACACAACTGTTAATCTAGGTTGGTAATTTTCCACCCATTTGCAAAATGGGTACATTAGAAAGCCTAGTTGGATCAAATTTCAAGGAAATTACCAAACTCCTTGAATGCCCTAGTATTAAGAAATATCTGAAAAAACTTTGTTGGCAAAAAAAAAAGAAGTACATCACTCAGGGCTTGATTGAAGACCTATGGTCTATGGATTTGAAACAAATGCCAAAAGTATTAAGACCCAAAATGTCTTACAAGTCAATTTGGCTAAGATCAGCCCACAGTAGCAGCCGTCGGGGCCGGCCAAGAAATCTAGCTTGCCATGTAGGCTCTTCGTTTTCATAAACAAAACCATGCTTTCTGTACAAATTCTTTGCCGCTTCATTGTCAACGGCAACATGAACATAAAGATCATTTATGCCTGAAAACATAGTACGAATTTTGGTAAGTAAATTTCGAGATGCAATAAAATCAAGAACGAATAAGGTGAAAATATATGGCGTTCTCGTTGAGTTATGGCTACAGAGAGAATAAAGCGAACAAACCACAAGGTACATCTGTGTATTGTGGATTTAGCATGATTCCATTTTTAAGAAAATTATGAAATGACAAAAACATATAACATTGTTTCACTTTATGTCATTGATAATAGCTAACAAGTATTCTGAAAAATCCTAATAATTTCGATTTTATCAAATTGGTGTCACATAAGTCACATTCTCTCCAGTTGAATAGGAGAAATTTCAAGTCGTGGTTCAGATTTCTGACTGGGACCCAAGGCATGAAAGAAATCCATGGTAGCAAGAAGAATTCTATAAATCTCAAAATAACAGATGCTTTCTGGATATATGCTTCTCCAAAAGTGACTAGTGAAATTGCCACTCAGAATATTTTCGTCGATTAACCTATGTGAACTGATTAACGACCAAAGCAAATTTCCTGAAAGATGAATATCCAAGTCATGCAAGGCAAGCACTAAATGCATCAAACTAAAAGCACCCAGCACCTCTCTCGAAATTAATTTCAAATTGTGATGGATTTATTAGGCCAACTAATAATTAATGTTTCTAGATGGCAAAGTAGCAACCTCGTGATGGATGACCGAGCACCTGAAGCAAACTAAAAAACATAATAAAACATGAAACTAAACTTGAAAGGAATCTAAATTTATGGGATTGGGGAATGCAAATTATCCTTGGTACATTTTACAAAACACAATAAATATTTATACTTACTCCGCCATTAAATAGAAATTTCCTTATTTTCAATAGATCTATTGTCAAGTGAAATGATGCAGCGTAGGGTGAATTGAATTATTGAAACCAACACAAGGAAAATTTACCCCAAGAGTAGGCAACTATTTTAGATTTGGTAACTATTGCATATCCCAAGCCATTTCTTTGCAGCTCACTGGCAACACACACATTACTTAGATATGCCCTCGTTAGACTAGCTCCCGGGACCTGTTCATGTTTTCATTTGGCAGCAAATTAATGTCGCCCTTGGATGCAATCATGACTAAGACAAAAAAAAAATCAATAATATCAACATGTATAAATACAATAACAGCAGCAATGGAAGAGAGGATTGATTAAATTTTGGGAAAAAAAGGAAGAACGATCTTTAATGTATAATATGTTGTCTCATTTCAAGAGAGAATCCATCGCAGTTGGACAACAGAATATAATAGAAATAGTAGAGCTTAAATTAAACCTTCTTTTGAAGTAATGTGGACCAAGAAAAGCACTGAAATGAGTTCTTGTTTGTGCAATAAATGGTCGAACAACATCCGATAGTTGTAAACCAAAGTTAACAACTTAAATTTGTTATTCATAGGGGGTAAAAATATGTTTCTATCCATCTTAAATCACGTGAATGTAGATTAATGAAAATGGTGAAGAAATTTTGAGAGTCTAATTGAGACTGGAAAAATATTTTTTAAAAATAGATAGAGAAAAGGAAAACCTCTTATTCATGCACATTGTGTAATAAAAGACAAGAGCATCTAAAACCCTTAGTGAAGGTATAATCCAAATATGCTTTGAGCAGAATGTACCTTAGGACGCTTTCCTGTCAATTCATCAGCCAATTTGATACATTGGTTGACATCTAGAGTT
Source organism: Boesenbergia rotunda (assembly GCA_024364735.1). Taxonomy (NCBI): domain Eukaryota; kingdom Viridiplantae; phylum Streptophyta; class Magnoliopsida; order Zingiberales; family Zingiberaceae; genus Boesenbergia; species Boesenbergia rotunda. The sequence goes on along the minus strand of JAGFNQ010003088.1, from coordinate 126,670 downwards.
GCCACAACTATTCTTTCTTCTCCATTTTGAGAAAACTGCATATTTATATAAAAAAAGTCCTGTGACCTTATAAATTTAAATAAAAATTATAATCCTGTGTTTTTATACATTACAAAGAAAGAAGAAATAACAAAAGCTTTTTGATTTCTAGGAAAAAAACATAAATTAATATTTCAGGAGAATAACTGACAAGAGACCAAGTAATGAAATCAATGGAACAAAAACCTTAAAAGACAAAATACCAACACCTTTAATGTCTTCAGAAACTAGTACGGTCCTTGAATACGAAATTTAATCTATCTATACAAGAAAGGAAATCTTGAGTATAACCAAATAAATAATCACCTTTTCATTAGAGCTTTTTTGGGTTATGCAAGAATTAAATATTTAAAATGTATAAAAGGTAAAACCATTTTAGATTGCAGCTTAGTTATCCCTAGCAATTTCATCAATTGGCCGTGCAATTGCAAGTATTCCCATTTTGCACAAGTATGAAAGACGAACTTCAAGAGAAGAAAATCAGCTAATATAATAAGTCACATCAAAGCATTGTTTTTTGTGAACATCAAGCTTAACTTAGGAAATTCCGTCTAAGATATATCTAATTGAAGTGACATGTAAGTCATCCTGAAATGTAGGCTGTTGGGAAGTTGAGGTTCTTACCCACATAGTCATTATGATGTTTCAAACATATAATTCCATCAAGCAACAGTCCTCGACATTTCAAGAAAAAGAGTCTCAATCATGAATGGATTTCATATGAGCAAAGTTGAAGCGTGATTAGCACATAGAAGATTCACCTTTTATGAATACATTGAACCATTGATTTATAGCCACCAGTGTAACATTAGAGATATTGAAGTTGATTTTATAGAACATATATAAGAATTAGCTCACTGCACTTATAGCAATTCATGTTCACCGAATGATCTTCATACCTTACAAGCAGAATAAAGTTCATCAGCATGTCTTAAGGACGGTGATAATGGAAGAGTGGCATTTATGCAAGCAGCTCTTTTAAACCCTATTCTTTTACCATCAATGCGGTCTTTCAATGCTTGGAACTCCCTTTCTTCCAGATGGCAAACCTGATCCTAATAGAACTTGAAAACCAATAGATAGCATCAGCACTATAGGGACCTCATTGCCCAATCAAACCTTTTTCTTAGTGAAAAAAATGAATAGGGAACGACCACTAGGAAATAGATCGAAGGAAAGAACGCATTGCTCACCTCGCCGCCGGATGACTTGTAAAACTCATCATAGAAGGTGCGGATCCTCAGGCGAACAGCGGCCAGGAGCTCTTCATCCGATTCGCACTCCTTCACGGACACAGAATCCACATCGAGGACTAGGGTTTCTTTCTCGCAGAGGCGGGAGGCAGCAGGTGTGGCGGCGCCTCCGCCAGGGACACGGGTGGCTCGGTACTGCCGAATCTGCGGGACAGAGACGAAGATGAGGGGCCGCAGGTGTTCCAGCTTAGCCGAAATGGTAGCTCTCGGGGCTTCCTTGGACTCGGGCGATGAAGAAGGGGGAGAGGCGTCGACTCGTGGCTGCGAGGGGTTTGTGTGAGGAGGGGGTTTTTTTGCAGTTGGATATCCACCGTTGATTTTGTTTATTGCTTGAACAACACAACAATACAACAACAACAGTTTAATATAACTGTTGTCTATTGTCATAATAGACAACAGTTTATCACATCAGTTGTTGTAAATCCCGCCTATAGACAACAGTTATTTTATAACTGTTGTCGTTGAGTATACATACGACAACATTTTGTTATTACTGTTGTCTTTTTACATATACAGACCAACAACAACAACGGTTAATACTAAAACTGTTGTTAAATTGACATAAGACAACACTTTATCAAAAAACCGTTGTCGATTATGTGTTGTTGAATGTAAAAATTCTAGTAGTGTACCATGATAAGGAAATTTATTCCATAAGAGAGAAGAGACTTGATTGATTTTTATCATGAATTAAAATATGATTTTAACCATGATATAAAATCAAACTTGGCATGATGGAATAAGTTATTCCATATTTGAGAGGCTTGATGGTTGAGAGGCCATTATATAAAGGACCCAAGGCAAGGCTTGGGTAATAATCGAAGAGACGAAGGCATAGGCTCTCTCCCTCTCTTTCTCTCCTTCTCTTCTCCCCCTCTTGCCGTGCGCCAACCAGCCCCAAGAAGGAGCACCAGCCGGCCATCTTTTTGTGGTTAGTCTTCCGACTTCTCTCTTGGTTTTTTTCTCGTCACGTTCTCGGAGAATCTAGTAGTTCTCGAGAACACGAAACTCGTGGCTTTGCGAAGTCATCCCGAAGATACTCGGCGTGGACCCGAATAGTGGCGGAGCTTCCAAGGGACGCTTACGGTTGGATCTCATCCCTTCCTTCGAGTTACGCGAGGTAATACGTAAATTAGTTTATGTTTCTGTAAAATTTTAAATATATGATTATGTCTACACAAGATAAAATTGCATGCTTAGATGTGTGGTTAAATAATTTGAGAAATTATTTATGCTAAACCTTCCGCTGCACGTAATTAATTTTAAAATTATGAACCCGCATCCATGTCAACATGCACCCGGTCCCAACAGGAGGTGATTACCTTCTACAACCTCGGCTTTCTCCTTTCCCTTGAGCGGACAATCAATTATGATCTTGTGTCCGAATTCAACAATAACTTGCAACAAGGACCTCAAGGGGGATTTGATTTCACGACTCGAGTAGCCAAGAGAAATCTTGACTTCTCTTACGACATTTTGGCTGAGTATCTGGGTGGTCGACGATCGCCTAATTTTTATTCTATCTACCCAGAGCTTCCTGACCCCTTATTGGCTCCATTCGCGAGTGTCACCCCCGATACCATATACCAGCACTTCTTTGGCCATCCTCGACCAGCCGGTCTTGATGAGTTAGGGCCTGACTTTCTGACCTTTGCGGCCCTCCGACTTTCCCCTACTGATTACGTTCTGTTCAAGATAATCACAAACTGCATCTTGCCGATCACCTCAAAACCCTTAACTGAGATCCGACCTTATCACTGTCTGATGCTTTATGGCATGCATCACCGCCTTAACTTTGACATTATGGAGAACATCTTTCAGTCGATTATTTCCTATCGAGAGCCCATTCGTCACACTGTGTATATGTCATTCGGTCATGTCATCACTGACTGGCTTATGTCAGTAGATGTTGACGTGACCAAGGGCAGGACAGTGCCCATGGTTAGACATGATTGTCGATTGGGCAAACGCGCGTTTGCCAAATCTGGTATTGTTGTTGGGCCGGACGATCAGAGTCTTATCTGGAAGGACGGGCGAGGTCTTGGCGAGCTTCCTTGAGGGTCACACATACAGGTACCCGCAGCTCCGGCTGCACATCAGGAGGCGCCCGCCGCCGCTGCTGACTATGACTATGAGTCAGATCCAGACCTGCGCTGGCAGATTTCAGAGCTTGATCGGACCATCCAGCATGATCTTCATTTGAGAGAGCTTTGGCGAGAGGAGGTCCGGGCTGGGTTTCAGACTTTTGACCGCAGACTATTGGCAGTCGAGTTTGACGTCTCGGGGGTCTGCTCAAGACAGGAGACATGGCATGAGGAGTGGCGCAGTTGGGTAGCTGGTCATCCATACCAGCCTTCATCTACTGGAGCTGCGCCCTCCGGCAGTACTGCCCCGGGGTCCCTCATTCCTGTTGACACGACTGATGACCCGATGGAGGACGATGATCCCCCCCCCCCCCCCCGCTGACACTTGATTATGGATATGCTCTGCCTTTGCCTTTGACTTACATTTGACTATTTGTCTGTGTTGAGTATCTGACTTTATGGTTGTATGCCTATGGTTTGACTGTTTCTTGATACGGTGTTATGCATCTGACGTTATAATTTGCATGCATGACCTGTTATGTTAGGCTTATCGCTGGTTCATATGATTGTTCGTGTGATAGCTATCTTCATTTATGCCTTGCCATATTATGCTTATTGCTAGTTCACATGTTCGTTCATATGATAGATATCTTCAGGTATGCCTTGCTATATTATGCATTGTTATGCTTATTCGTAATCCATGTTCATATGCTACATATGATTATTTTGTCATGCTTTATATTTATCATATGTTTTCAAAATTAAATCAGATCTTATGTTGTTTTAGGATAACCCCTAGGATTGAGGGGGAGGTTTTATGGTTAAACTTAACAACCCCTCTAGACTCTTTTCGGTGTTTGACAAAGGGGGAGAGTGTGGTTGGTTAAGTTTAGGACGATTACAAGCTTAATTATTGTAGGGGGATGATTCTGATTCCCCTATGAGTGTGAAATTTGCAATTATGGATTTCAAATCCCTAAACTTAAAATTAGGTTGTCAAACAACAAAAAGGGGGAGATTGTTGATGCAGTCTGACCCTGATTGTTGTTTTGGTGTTGACACCGAGTTTAGTTTAGGTTGATGAGATAATTATGATTAAGTCCTGGTCTGGACTAGGAATACCTAGTGGGACTAGGTTTGATAAAGTCTGGCTTGGAGGGCCAGATCCTAGCTTGGAGGGCTAGGTGGATGAAATCCTAACTTGGAGGGTTAGGTGTGGAAAAGTCTTAGCTTGGAGGGCTAGGTGGATAAAATCCTAACTTGGAGGGTTAGGTGTGGAAAAGTCCTAGCTTGGAGGGCTAGGTATGGAAATTCCTAACTCGGAGGGTTAGGTGATTGGAAATCCCGGTGAGTAAAGCCGGGTCCTGGTGAGTGAAGACAGGTTGACTGAAGTCCTGGTGAGTAAAGCTGGGCACGGAGTCTTGGTCCGAGGGACTGAGCACGAGTCAGGGGAGGCTGGGAGCCAGTTCTCTTGACTTAAGTGGGTTTGGCCTAACCTAGATCGGTCTGGTGACCGATCAGGGAAGTTGGCACGGAGTTCCCTCGTGGATCGATCTGGTGACCGATCCAGCGATGTCTGATCGGTCTGGTGACCGATCAGGCAACATACGGTGACTTTGGCAAACCTACTGATCGGTCTGGTGACCGATCAGGGAGCATACAGTGAGTTTGGAAAACTTTCTGTGCGACTCCTGATCGATCTGGTGACCGATCAGGGTTACTATTCAGATCGTTCTGGTGAACGATCAAATGTCGCGAGTTTCTCACTATGACCGATCAAGATGGAGCCTGATCGGTCTGAGCATGTCCTGATCGGTCTGGTGACCGATCAGGAGATTTGGACTGCGAAGCTGGGAAATCACCCTGCAAAGGGGTGGATTGGTCTGGTGATCGGTCCCGGAGAAGTCGCGATTTCTGATTATGTGTTGGGGACCAATCAGGATGGAGCCTGATCGGTCTGAATCCAGCTTGATCGGTCTGGTGACCGATCAGGAATCACTCTGATCGGTCCGGTGGGCGATCAGTAGCTGGCAACTTTAATTCGAAAACGCTGTCAGAGCTCTGATTTCATCTGTTTCTATGCTGATTCACTACTGATTTCTACTCCTAACTACTGATTGTTGATACTCTGTTGATTTGCTAAGCTAATGAGCTGCTAAGTGTGCAGGTGACTTAGAGATCATCCAAGGGAAGTCAAACGAAGGTTTTCGCTACAGCAGGTTTGTCCGTTTGTTTCCGCAGGTTGCAACGTCCTTTGGCGCGAGCTGCAGCGGCTGAGGTACTGATGACCTGGGGCTCAACTGGAGGGGTTTCAGTGAGTCCAGAGGAGGTCAGGGGTAGCTGGCTGACTGCAGGTGAGCAGCTGGGAGCTGCTGCAGAGGAGCGTGTGACTTGGCGATGGAAGCAGGATAAGCCAAGGAGTGGAGAAGGATTGTATTCTTCTTGCGACATCTCTTGTTCTGCTTGTGCGATTACTCTGATCCATCTCTTGAGCAACTCTATTGTGAATCTTGAGCAACCTTGTGATACTTGAGCACTTAGAAGAGAAACAAGGAGCTTGGCGAGTCCATCAGCGAGAAGACACGAAGAAGGGAGTTCTTGCGTGAGATCTGTGCTGAGTGGAGCTCGGTGAGAAGTTTGCTTGTGTTCTTGCGGTTCTAAGTGCTCAGTAAGGCTTCTTCTTGTGTTTCCTGTATTTAATACTTCATCATCTTGAAACGCTGTGGAGAGGTTACTCCACCGAGAAGGAGGTTGCATTCTATCCGGATTTTCCGGGGCTTGATCTGCCGACGATCAAGGGATCGCCCACCTCACGGGCACGCCAAGGAGTAGGGGCAAGTTATCCCCGAACCTTGTAAACGATTCTTGTTAGCGTTTGTAGTTTGCTTTCCATTTCTGCATTTATTCTCTGTTTTGTTCTTGCTTCCGTTGTTGCTGCTAACATTCAAGTGCAGAAATCCTAAAAGCGAAAGAAGTTTTGTGTTTGGCTATATTCACCCCCCCTCTCTAGCCATCCAAGTTCCAACATTTCCTAACACGAGATTTAATGTATAGACCTTCTGATACAAGTAAACGAGAAAAAATATTGGAAGTGTACTCACCCCCCAAATTACAATGAAAATACTTGATAATAGTTGAATGTTGAGTTTGATAAGAGTTTTAAAGTCATTGAAGATGGTAAGATAATCAGATCTATTTCATAAGATAAACCTAAGCATAACGAATATAATTATCAATAAAGGAAACTTAATATATTGATTCCCCTTTTGTAGCATCAGGAGAAGGCTCCCACACATCAGAATGAATAAGATCAAAAGGATTAGGAGAAAAAGATAAACTTGTATTGAAAGGTAATGTAGAAAATTTTGCAGTCTAATGTAACACTTATGGTTGTTGAGATATTTGCTGCTGACACTATTGTTGTAGTGGTCGTTTACCTTTATTCAATAATTATGGACACTGAGATTTTTTTGTGTCTCTTATTTTTGCAATAAATACATATCAAAAACTTTCGAAGTCGATTTATTTTGATTATGAGGTGGAGCTCGTTGCGGTGCTATAAAAATTGATGAAGTAGATGGTGAAATAGTCCTTTTATGAACTTGAAACTTAAGGCTAATCTCCTCTACTAGCAGTTCATGTACCACTGAATCTACGAAAAGAAGAGGATTGTGATGCAAAATTGTTCCACAAAATCCTTCAAAATCATCACGAAGAGTCATCAAGAATTGGATCAAACGTTATTCTTCTCTACGAGTGACATAAGTGGGGAATACTCACAATTTTGAGGATTCTGTGAGTGTCAATTAGTCTCATAGTTTTGGCATAGCTGAATAAAAGTCTTGGATACCCATATCTTGCTGATGAAGTACGCGAATATTTATTTCTAATTGGTATTGCTTGGCAAAGTTAGACTGCGTATATAACCTTGCCAGGTAATCTCAAACCTCTTTGGTAGTCTCATACTTGGCCAACTTAGCAAAAATGGAGTGTGTAACAGAATTATTGATTCATGTAATAATTTTCACATTATCAGCCTCCTAAATATGCAACGATTTTGCATAATTAGCAACATTGTTATCCGTAAGTTTATTTCGTACACCTGAAATATATTCTCATATAGATGTTCGCCACAAGATATTTTTCATAGCGTATCCCCAATATGAATAATTTTTTCCGTCCAGTTGGACACTAATCAATTGAAGTGAATCATCTGTACGATTACTCATTGTAACAGAACAAATAGTGCTCACAAATAATCAAATAATGAAAAAAATAAGTTGAAGCGAGAATAAAAGAAACTCAATCAATACTCAGAATGAAAAATTATATAAACGCACTAGAAAAATCCTGCAAAAATTATGAATTGAATTAACAGTCCTTCGATCGAACGATCAAAACCAAAAAGAAGAAGGCTCTAATATAATGTAGAAATTAAAAAAGAAAAAGTAGTCATCTTGATAAATCCAAAAGTGTTCAAGAAAAATAGAATACAAAACTTTATATAGACAGGTTAAGAAACCCTAAACCCTAAACTAAAGAAAAAAAGACTAAAATATCCTAAAAACTATAAACAAATAATTCTAATAAATATATATATAATCAAACATAATTAAGTCTCTATAAGGTGGGTTACTATGTGAATTAATAACCCTCAATGTTATTAAAATTAAATCTCAATTAAGTGATCTAATATATGATACATGAAATAGGGATGACAATTGCTCCTGAATTCAATGGAAAATTCAATATTTGACCCGAATAGAGGAGAGTATGGAGGAAATTTTAGACTCGATTAAATAATCGAGTATTCGAATATGGGTATTTTCGAATTTAGGTATGTCGGTGGATATGATAAAATCTTATCTATACCCTACTCTATATGTGATACCTGATATATATACCTCATTTTTTATTAGGAAAGAAAAAACTTTAGTCCGCTTCCCGCATCGAAAAAAAACTTAGTTTGCCTCTTTACCCGATCACTGACACATATCTCATCTTCTTTTCCACAAGAAATTTCCTCCCGATCGAAGAAGTGTGAGACGAGTATAAAAATTTAATAAATATTCATAAGTTCATTAAAATAATTTATTTTTTTAAAAAAAGATAGATGATGGGTAAGGTATAGATACTCGATCCTCCAATGAGTATGAGGATGAGGATGAAAGTTAAATATGGAGATGGATATGGGATAGATATAATAGATGAGGATAAATACGGAGGATATAAAATCTGATTCAAATCTGATTCATTGTCATCCCTAGCATGAAGGGGATTTAAGATATTGGATGTGGATTGCATGTGTGGATTTAAGATATTGTATGTGGATTGCATGTGTGGATTTAATAACCCAATTTGTTAATACTAATAAATTGTTAACGGGTTATGAGTTTTATAGTGGATGATGACTGTAGGATGAGTCTAGTATAAAAGTAGGAGTCAAAATTTACATGAGCATCCTGTGATTTGTTGACTTTCCTTCATCCTTGAACTCTTCTTCATTAAGATGAGGACTTCAGTTGTTATCCATTCCTATAGAACAATTCACCGCACTTATAGAAATTCTTCCGGCAACAAGTAAGAAGCAATGATATTAGTTCTCAATTTATGTTAGCCATTAAGTTTGTCATTGTATAAGATTGAATGTTGACTAGAGGGGATGAATAGCTTCTCTTCGATTTTGTCTACAAATTGTTAGTAGAAGCACAAGAAAAATATAGAAAAAATCCAAAAATAATTAAAACAATGCTAACTTCCTTGATTTACTTGATTTCCACCTTCTTGAGGTGACTAATTCAAGGATCCATACACCCAACCAACCAATCTCCATTATGCTCTTCTTCTTTTCAAATCAAGCTTGAAGGTGGAGAAACCCTTACAAGATGATCTTTTCCTCTTACAAGATAATAGTGATTTTGGAGGAAGAGATTGAAAGTTTGTAAGCTTGGAGATCTCTGAACATGCAAGAAAAGATGAGAATATCATGTTGTGTATTCTTCAAGCTTTGAAATATGCTTTTGTATTACCCTCGACACGACTGGTATCATCATCAATCGACTGATGAGCTTCAACGGTCATTATAAATTGTGTTTGATTTTCTACCGTCAGCCTATAATGGTAACATATTAGTCGACAGCTACCTGGACCCAGTCGACTGATTTTTCTGTTTAGTCTGGTGTTGCGTAGCAGTCGACTGATTCCTCTTATCAGTCGATTGAACTCTCTATTCGGTGTATTAGTCGAATGATACCTTATGAATGTGACATTACTGCTTTCCCTTAGCGTAGATTTTTGCATTCAAACACCTTCCATCGGCCTTGCGCTCTTAGGATGCTTCCGAGCCTTCGACTCCTCATCCTTGCGCTTGTCTAGAAGTGCTTCCCTCAGCTTTGTCATGCTAAGTCTTCTTTTTCCAAGAGGTCACACCTCCGGGACTTCATCCGCCAAGACAATCTTCTTGGACTTCCTTTGCCAAGTCTTCATACCTGGACTTTCCTTTATACCTGCTTACTCAAATTTCAAGTTAGATCACTAACATTGCTTAACATAAACTCATTTAACCAAACATCAAAATTAAATAATGCTTGGAGCATGATTGCACCAATAAATAGCTCGTCACCCAATTCGTCGGTTCTTCCTACACGTGTTAGTTGCGTAGCGGAAATACAAGAAATAATAAAACCAATGCTAACACAAAATCTTTACGTGGTTCAGAGATTGCTTGCTTCTACTCCACGACGTGACCTTGAGATGGACGAACTCTCAATCCGTCGGTGGATTAGTCGCCGACAAACTCTGGCTAAGCTTTCTCCTTCTCGGTGGAGAACAACCTCTCATAATATCTCTCTTCCCTTTACAAGATGAGAATTAGGGTTTGAGGAAGAGAGGTGACTTTGGAAACTTTGAGCACTTGAGCAAGAAGTTCTTTAACTAGAATAGCTAACCCTTCTCAAGCCTCAAAGCTTTCCCTTAATTAGATGAAAGAGTTGTCGACAATACAGCTCAAACCCGTTACCAGTCCATTGGTCCAAACACCAGTTGACTGGTCCTATATGTTAGACACAACCAACGACTAATATTTTCAAAGCATCAATTGATTGGTTCCAACCCCGATCGACTGATCTTTTTGTGAGTTTCACCCAATGCTACCAGTCGACTGGTTCCTCCGCTAGTCGACTACCCAACTTACAAACTCACTCTCAACCTCTCCGAAGTCCATTCTTCGCGTATGCCTTGAAGTCCACTTCCCCGACTTGCCTTGAAGTTCTCTTCCTTTGATTCTCGTCCCTCGGATGCACACAAGCCCGTGACTTATCTCCATGTTATCCTTCACATATGCCTTTGAAGTCTACTTCCTTGGCTCGCCCTTTGAAGTCCTCTTCCTTTGACTCTCGTCCCTTGGATGACTTCACTCTGTTGTTCCTCATGTGTGGTTCACCAAGTCCTGCATGACTCAATACACACATCAAACTAATATGAAAACCTAACTTAATCATATTGACACACACATCAAAACCCCTGATCTACCTAATCAAATCTGGGTCGATTCTACCAACAGTCATTACATTCAATTTCCATTTTGTTATATAGACAATGATAACTGGATCCTATACATCTCTCTTAGGGTGTATTTGGTTTAAGTTATCCTACATAACCTTAGTTATATGATTATCAGGTAATTATATAACTAAGATTATGGGAAATAAAATATAACTTAATATTGTTTGATTTAAACTTATGTAATACAACAAAAACTTATTTGTTTAGAGGTTTTAGAGTATATCCTACTTTAATATTTTATTGTATTATTCTTTATACATATTTGAGATATTAAAATTATAATAATTAATTTTATATTTTAACTACTAAAAAATTTAAAATTATCATTTAAAATTTTTGTTGGTAATATATTTTTATAAAGTTTAAACCATTTGTATTTTTACATTTTTATGGTAAATTTTTAATAAATAAATATTATAATTAATAAAAATTAATTTATAAATAATTATTATTATAAATAATAAAAAAATTTCTTGTAAGTATCTTAGGTCAGTTTTGATGTAGTCAACCAAGTTAAGTTAGGTCTTGTATTGTTTTGATGCCTTGTAGTGTGTAGGAGCTTAAGAATATAAGAAGATGAACAGAAGATTTAGCAAATGAGAAGGATGACACATGAAGTGAAATGATGGGCTCGATACATCTAAGGGATGAGGAGATATAGAAGAGTACATCGGTGGAGCGAGAAGGATGCACGCGACGTCCAAGGGATGAGAAGCCGAGGAGGAAGCCTACTCGAGGAGAAGATCAGAGTTCAATTCGGGCAAGCTCAACTCTAGATGATCAGAGCATAATCAACTTCTGAGTTGACCATTCCAGGTGCTTAGATCGAATCGAGACATATAAATTCCAAGTGCCTGGATCTAGTCTAGACACTCGAAATGGGTTGCCATGCTAGTAAGCTATTTCTTGAAGACGAACAACTTGGAGTCCACATCAACAAACTCCAGGTGCCCGGATTGCTCCCAGGTACCCGGAACGCCCAAAGTCATCTAGACGATCGTTGCCGAGTGGATAAATATCAATCGACTCCAAGTGCCCATACCACTTCCAAGCACTCAGAATTCGCCGCGTCAGCAAACAACTAGTTTGTCCAAAAAGTTATAAAAGGAACCCTTGAGCTTGAAATTTAAAGAACACACTATGTACTTAACTTTGTATTTGCTCTTCAATTTCTAAGCTTTTAAACTGCTGTAAGAGGCTACTCCACCTTCAACGAAGAAGAACTTTCTAGTTGAGCTTCCACTACCTTCAATTAGTAATCACACAAACTGCAACCCAAGTAATTCTTTGTGTCTTTTGTTTCTTTATGCTTATTGTTTTTAATTAATAGTGTGTTCTTGCTAAAGTAGAAAATAAGAGATTGCGATTTAATTTTTTTTTGTTATTCATCCTCTTTAGTCGGTCCAACATGATCTAACATTTCTATCAATAATTTTTTTAAGTTTTCTATGTATTTGCTATTCATCTCTTAATAGTTGGGTTGGGGGGGGGGGAATCTCAAGATTGTGAGGAAGATCTCAAGATTAGCTAATAACTTGAAAATATTTTGCCAAAAAAAATCACAAATAAAACACAAACAAAATAGTCAAACCGAAGATTTTTAATCTCTTTAGTATATTATTATTTTTACCCGAAATGTGAGATCCTCCCGAAGTCGGATTCCAATCAAGACGGAGAAGCTTGCCGTTGATGATTCGAAGGACTCGAGGTGGAGAAGACTGCCACTGCCACCGGTTCGAAGAAGATGAAGTGAGAGAAGTCTGTTGACGCTGCTTGAAGAAGATAAAGCAAGAGAAGTTTGCTGCCGATTCAAAGAAGACGATGCAGGAGAAGTCTGTTGCCATCAGTTCAAAGAAGACGAAGCGGGAGAAGACAAGCCAAGGTAGAGAAGTCTGCCATCACCACTAGTTCAAAGAAGACAGAAGTCTATCGCTGCCCTAGGGTTTACCAAAAAAAAGTGGAGGAATAGTTATCTGATTCAAAGGGTAAATAATGAAGGTTATTTTTGAGAAAAAAAATTTACTTAAGCCTTAAATCGCCCAAAACTTTACAATTCAGAGGTTTTTCGATTTCGGATTATAACCTCATTTTACTGATGTGGTGGGAATCAAACATAACTTGAGAATCACTTATCACTCGGAACCAAACAGGGTTAAATAATATGACCTTGGTTAGATAACCAATGTTATATCTTACTTTGAATTGATATAAGAGCTTATAATTAACTTATAGTCATCTTCAAAGTATAAGGATTAACTTTTGACGATTTGATAAGTATACAACAATTTTCAGCGATTCCTCTTTAGAGCTCCGAATGGATGTATATCCGTCGAATCTATGAATGAATAGCTTAGGATTTAATTTGGGTTTCGAATTTTTTGCGTTATCACACAAAAATAACACATCTTAGAGTGGTAATGCAATCCTTCTCCTCGAAAATAATTACATTTGATGACTAATTTTTCTCATTGATTGAGCTCTGATATATAGCTTAATCGAGAATGAAAAAAAAAATGATGGAATAGATAACAATTGAATATGGAGCGATTAGTTTGGTTTCAAGAAAATTTTTCATCGGTCGTCGGAATAAATTAGAAAAACTCTTATAGTGAGGGTTTAGAAGCATAATATTCCATGGTTGTGTAGTATAAAATGTACTATAGTTAGGATCAAATCACATTTAGATGATAATTTAATACCCTTCCATTGCACTATAATCCTAGAGCTTCAGAGAAGCGTAAAGCCAGTGTGTTCGCTCCTCCCCATGCATTAGTCACAGTATCCGAGCTAGTAGCCCCCGTGATTTACCTCTTTCATATTGACCCTAGGACGAGTTGGCGGAGGCACTTAGGACGGACAAATCGCCTTTTGCCACCTAGAGCTTTAGAGAAGCGCCCCCGAAGCTATGGTGTAGCTATAGGACGACTAGTCATCATTCCAGGCATCCACGATTTGATCCCCAGCTATAACATATTTTGTAAAAAAATTTCTCCAAATAGGGCGCGAACCCGGGACGTTAGGCTTCTAGATCGTCTACTGCAAGCGTTTTCCAATTTATCCTGATGGTCGGTGGAAAACTTCTATAGAATTAGACTGATCCTCCTAGATTCGCTTCTTCCCTGATTTATCATTAAGCCAATGAGAAACATAAGATGGCAAAAAGACAATTCGCTCGTCCCAACGCCCCTGTCAATTTGTTCCAGGGTCAACACGGAGGAGATAAATCATGGACACTACTAGCTCAAATATTGTGATTAGTGCGTGGGGAGGACGGATACACCGGAAAAGTTATGCCAATGGGAAACATGAGATGGATAAATGGATGATCTATCATGTATATGATTTAACAACCAATACAGATTTAATAAAAATAAAACAGTATGATAGATTTATTACGATTTGTTCAGCAACGTTGGAAGTGGATCCTAATTTCATACTAACTCAAAATAGGGGAAGAAGGAAATTAGCACAAGCGAATCATATCCTCTTCGCTCTGTCGTCTCTCTCGTGTTGGCGCATCTCTCGCGCTGTTGGCAGCGAGATGGCGGCTATATTCCCATCTTTTGTCCCAAATCGAATTTCCACCTGCCCATCCCTCACTTCGCCGGCCAACCCCCGCGTCGCCCTCCTGCGAAACTCTCTCCTCGCCGCTCCCATCTCCCTCGCGCCGTCGCGGTTCTTCTCGAGGTCAAAATTCCAATCTTCTGCCGCCGCCACCACCGTTGTATTTATGCTCCCCACAGCGTAAGCCCTTGCCAACTCCATATCTCTTCTCCTTATTTTGCCTTGGATTCACTTGAATTTTTGGCCTTCGGATCAGAAAACCGGAGCTTGCGTCCACTGGGAAGAAGCCAAGGTAGGATATGGAGGGTCTTGGTTTGTGTTTCTATTGGAAATTGCTTTTTGTTCGATAGGAGTTGATTTTGAGTTGTAATCGAGATGGTAATGTGCGGCGCAGATGGTCCCTAAGGTCTATAAAGTCCTTCGCCATGGCAGAACTGGAGGCACGGAAGCTCAAATATCCCAGCACAGGAACGGAAGCCCTCCTCATGGGTATCTTAGTGGAGGGTTAGTTTGATATATGACATCGTTGGTTTACTTGGATGCATTTTTGGTGTTCTTTTGATAATCCACTGCTTTAGCAATATCAGTTATGCCGTAGTTGATAGACTAGATTGCATGGGGGCCTTATGGATTCTTCACTTTGATTATAAGGTAGTTAGTAAACATGTTATCAACAGGGACAGACTTTGTCAATTCAGGGGTGCCTTTGTTAATGTTTGTGGTTCAAAAGGGGATTTGATTCCGTTGTCCTCAGTGATTGAACGGAAAAAATTGTTGGATCAGCAAACATTTCAGCACTCGAACTGGGGTAGTTGATCACCACAATCTGTTTCAACTACCTCTTGACTACAAGACCAATGTTAGGGTAGGAGTCCTACTAGGGTCACTTGGATTCTCAGGTCAGTCTTAGTTTGAGTAAGAAGCTAAGAAAGTTTAGGCACAGGTGTTGGAGGAGATTACCCTAAGCCGTCAGTTTACATGGTTATTTATAGGATATCGGACTATGGTCTTGATGCTCCCTCTATGGACAATCAACATGGTTAGTCCATGGAGTAGTGTATGAGAAGGAAACACCACTCTATCTTTATTTGACCAAGATAGTTAATGTAACAGGACAAATCACATTAAGCAAGGAGACGATCAACAATCACATTTGATGCATCATAAGTTGTAGACTCCCTTAGTTGTGGATATTTTTGGCTGGAGGGTTTCCCACCTACAAAGGTTCTCTATTGGCAGGATGAAAGTGAGGGTGTTATAGGTTCAATTGAAATTGAGAGTGTTATAGGTTCTACCCTTTGTTAGGGATTTTCCTCACTATCCGTACTGATTGGACCCTATCATTAGTCTCCTCTAAAGTAGCATTTAGAGTTAGATTTATTCAAAAAATCCAAAGTTGTTATTGGTTGATTGCATGGTGATTTCTATTCGCTATAGGGATGCTAGTTCCGTTTGTTATCAACTTTCTACAAATCTAGTTGCAATTATTGCACATATCCTTATTTAAAATCTTCAATCATTTTTCGAAACTATGCCATGTAGTATCTCTTGAGAGATGTAGGGTTAGCAACGTGAGCTATTAGTTGCAGAAGGTGAATGGTTAGTTCATTCCTAGAAATAGTGGGAGTTCACACTGCAAAGATTTTGAATGTGCTCTCTTGAATGATAAAATTCTTGAACACCCTTTGGTAGGCTTTGCTTCTTAGGTACGGAACATAGTCATTCTGAAGTAATAAAAGTAACTACTCTCCTAAGGTTGGTTGAAGTTCGTTCAGAGGCGGTGCCTCTTGCACATATCTATTGATAGACGAGCCTATATCTTGATCAACAAATGATCACCATTTGGCTGGAAACTTTAAGAGAGGAGACAGCGATAACTAACTAGAGCTCTTCATCCTTTGTCTTAAAATTTTCCATTGAGGAAACCTTTTATGTGGATGACTCAATTTGGACGAGAGGCATCAAGGAGGTAACCCTATTTAATCTATGGCCCGGTTATAGAGGTGTTAGTGTTTTCATTTTCAGGAACTAATATTCTATAAATGATTTCTTTGCCCTTTCTTCCCCTTTTTCTCATGCTCATCTCAATTCTTCTGGTGATTTTGTTCTTTATATATAAATGAATGATTAAAGTTAACTTTAAACTTCATGGCCACTTGTTCTTCATTAATGTCCTATACAAGCTCCAATATGCTTCATCTCACATCACTCCTAATGATTATAGGGTCCTGGTCAATTTTGTAATTTGCAATGATGTGAATGTGGATACATTGGTCAATGTTTTTCTCTATCTTTTCTTTGTTTGAAAGATTGTGTGTGCACCAAGCTTTTACTTTTCTCCTTAAGGTTTTAAATTTTAGCGGTTGAGCTCTATGAAGGCTTGAAAAGGTTACTTGCTCTGTCTATCAACTTGGAGGAGAGTGGAGACTCGTTCAAATGTCATCTATCGCAACTCTTGGAGCTATTCCCTCCTTCAAATCTCCTTAAGAGGTGCTCGCAAGTTGAAGAAGGACCTATTGGGATTGAAGTACTCAATCTACGTCAACAAGGATGGTTGGTTAGAGCATATCTTAGTCTTACCTTTCTAGGTTGCTAGGGCAGAGATTAGTTGAATGCTCTCTCTGGCTTGTATTTCTTGCTTTTGATGACTTTGCCGGTTTCTTGTCAAGAAATGAACTTCACAAGGATGAGGGGTTCCTTCCTTGTCTAGTGGTTGATGATCATCTCCTTCTTTAGTATCTCATGTGCCTTTCAATGAGTTAGCTTCCGAATCTTAAGTGAGCCCATGAGTTAGGCTAACTTTGATTGTGACGGTGGAGGAAGTGGGTTACTCTATGACATACTGGCCATGACTCTAGGATTCTCTTGGAGTAGCAATTATGAGGCTCCACCACCGCCTCCTTCTGATGTGGATCACGCCCCTTCTAGTTTTCATTATCGCCACTAATAAGAAGTAACAATGAACTCTTGTCAACCATCAATCATGCGAAAATCATCACGTCATTGGGTCTTGCATCCATGTACATCATTCGAGTTTTGAGGAGAGGGCAATGTTCCAATTTGCCCAAGGTGGGACTTCCTATTGGACGACCTAATTTGGTTGGACTTTGGGCTAGTTGGCGACTTTGCGCACAATTGTCTCCACCTTGTCGTCACTCGAAAACTCTACTTCTGCTCTTTAAGCATTGCCTTCTCCAACTCTATCACTCACTAGTTATGATGTTGTCGCAATCTTGTCTCCTTTAGGTGGACACAAATTTATAATTGCTAATTGAACTCATTAGTTGAAGATGGTTCATTGGCTGCTACTCAACTGCTTATGAGTTTTGAGATGAGGCAGTCATTCTGAGGGATGAGCAAAATGTTGCTTGACATACTAATGACTCTTTTTAAGAGTATGTGATGAAGCTAAGGGAAGAGTTACATACCAGGTGCAAAACGTTGGCCGTGGTGATTATCTTAAACCAGAAGATTATTTTCGCGTAGAGATAGGCTTTGAAT
Organism: Boesenbergia rotunda; assembly: GCA_024364735.1. NCBI lineage: Eukaryota > Viridiplantae > Streptophyta > Magnoliopsida > Zingiberales > Zingiberaceae > Boesenbergia > Boesenbergia rotunda. The sequence goes on along the minus strand of JAGFNQ010003088.1, from coordinate 108,666 downwards.
CTACTGGAGGCTGAGGTGTACAACCTTAAGAAAGTCACTAGAGAGGAAAAAGGTGACTTCTAGGAGGTCCAACACTAAGGGATGGTTAGAGGGAATTACTGCAGCAACAATAAAGTTCAGCTTAGCCAACGTTGTCCACTAGATCAAGCAGGCTTTCTGTAATGAGGACGTGCTGGCTTGGTTCGACATCAATGAGGTTGATGAAGCTTCAAATGTGATGCTCTACAAGGAAAGGTTCTTTGATTCACCTCCTATGACCACCAAAGGCGGCCCCTTTAACGTTAACTAAAAGATGATTGAAGAAGCCGCACAAGGATGAAGTCATTTATGGATGAAGGTGGCCAGGGGCTTGTGTACATGTCATTGGAGTTGGATGAGGTGTCGTGGTTATAGATTAATCCATTCATCAACCAAGGATGGCCTTTGTAATGTCAAGAAGAGATTCTTGAAGGAGCAACAATGGGGATGAAGTCACTAGGGAGTTGCCAACTCATGAAGGGGCTAGTGGACATGTTGGTGGAACTAGAGGAAGTGTTGTGGTCATAGATTGATCCCGTCGTCAATTGGTTGAGTCTCACTTTTGCCCTTTTGGACGTTTGAATTTAGGTTTTGTCTTTGTTGTGAGTTGACATTTTTTTTACGTACTTGAGTTGATCTTAAACTATTGTAGTGGTCGAGTTTATGATGTACTTACTATTTTGAAGTTAATAGGGTTTCTCTTCTTTAATTCCCTCAAGATTAGAGCATAGAGGGTAACAGTTGATCCTTAGGTGGGTAGAATGTGCTTATAAGTGTAAGGGAACTTGGATGGCCATATTTATGTATTCGGCAAATTGTAGCCTTATCTATCCCTTTGTTGAAACTCTTACTAGCCCAATTATGTACCTTAGTGTGGGATGTGGGTGTGAAGTCTTTCCTTTGACTAACTTCTTCACTCATTTAAGTGTTTTGATAGTAGGTGTGACACAAGGGATGCCTTATTTAAAGTGCTACCCTATCCGCTCCTACAATGTTCCTTCCGTGTAGGGGAGCATTTGACAACAATGGTCAAACCTTATAGGGGTTTTTTTTCTCCTCTTGGTCCCAATGTTGATAGATATTTGCTGCAAAAGTTCAATTCATAGCATGGGTGTTGAGTTGTTTGGTTGGCATGGATGGAATTACCATTCCGCCCATTGATGGCACTGAGACGACTCTAGCATGTTGGCTCAATGGAAATATCAGGAGAGAAGAGACCAAGGGAGAGAAAGGAGGAAATGAGTGTGATGGAAACAAAGGGAGAGGAGAAAGGCCGAGGGGAAAAAAGGAGGATAGGCGAGGAGAAGAGTATCATGTGGTAGGTGGACAACAATGATTGATGGTAGGAAGGCGCGGTGGGGCTTGCGTGGAGGTTGAATTGAGAATAATGAAGGAAAAAAGAAAGTAAGAAAGTACCATTTATCAAATATTTATCTTATGCATCCAATAAAATGTTGTTTATAATATTCTTTTCATAAAACTCTAACATTATGTCTATTAGGCCCTAGGGATTGTGGGCTATGAGTCGCGGGGGGCCATGCCTAATTATGGCCTGATCGAGTTGTGCTAGGAACTCAGGAGCCCGATCTTGGAGTAGGGCCATGTAGGCATATCCTATTAACTTTGAGTCGGGTTGATTTCATTGGTATCATTAGTCCCCTCTTCCAGTCAAGTCGAGGTATAGGAGACTTTATTAGGGTGTTTAGGTTAGCAAGATGTCGAAGTGAGCCTGAGTAGCTAGATTGAGTTGAAAATGACCAAACTAGAGAGGAGCTATAGGAGAGCTTTCTCTGATGGTGGAGCCGAAAGGGCAAGAGGCCAAGTAGGAGAAGTCGATTGCTAAAAAGCTTTCTTGTTGGCAGAGTTGGACCAGAAAAGAGTAGAGATGGAGTCGGCTGAGCGGGGAGCCAATGCTAAATTGTAAATGTAATGCAAAACCGAGTAGAATTTAGAATGTGAGCTCGAACAAATATGCGAGGAACTTGTTTGTACAAAGACAATGATTATATTTAAAATTATTTAATACAATGAAATTTGATTTGAAGAAGTTAACCCTAGAGCTTCATAAGGCTAAGGGGGAATAGTTCGATTCGAGGTCGGAGGTCTGGGAGAGATGACCAAGTTGACTCTTTAACATTTAGGTGACCCACTCATGCTAAGGGTAATATCTCGATATGAGAGTGTTGGTTTGGGAGAGATAATCAAATCGACCCCTTAGTGTTTAGGTGAACCATTACCGCTAAGGGGGGAAAAGAGCTTGATTCTGATACCTGCCTATGTTTAGGAGAGAAGGTCGAGTCAACCCCTTACCGTTTTGGTAACCCACTCACGTTAAGGGGGAATAACTCGATCTGGACCGAAGTTTGGGAGAGATAGTCGAGCCAACCCCTTAGCGTTTAGGTGACCTACTGATGCTAAAGGAGAATATCTTGCTTTGAGACTAGGGGTTTGATAGAGATTATTGGTCAAACCCTCGGTGTTTAGGTGACCCACTAACGCTAAGGAGGAATATCTCGATCTAAGACTAGGGATTTTCTTTGCTGCATGCATGTTTATGGGAGCTCAGTATCTAAAAGAGGAAAGCTTCTCTTTGACAATCTGCCTTCGATGGACAACCTATCCAACTCGGCCTTTGCTCCCTTCCGATTCTACTATTAAGGAATGATTTTTGGTAGTTGACTTCTCCAACTTCAACTCATGTCCTTTTAGCGCCATTATTAGGGAAAGCTCTCCTCTACCTCTAGCTCCTCTCCAGTTTGGTCATTATCAGCTCAATCCAACTCAAGGTTTAAAATCCTAAGCTATGTTGAAGTTTCCATCTTTTAATTGGAATGATATTGTTTCGATATCATTCTGATGTTTTGATGCATGGTACTGGTAACAGGGTTTACGGTGCCGAATGGCTTCGGGCGAAATTGGCGAAACGGTTTCGTTCTGCTGGCGCGCCGAAACCGGCTCGAGGAGGCCAAACGTTTCAACGCGAGCGTCTGCGTCACGCATGCGGCGACAGCGGCGAGTGGCGACAGCGTGATTCGCGGCACGTGACAGAGCGAATCGCGCAATAGCGAACGCGTACGGCACACACGAGGGGTGGCCGGAGGGGTCGCCGAAAGCCTCGCCGGACGGTGGTGGAGCTGGACGCGCAAGCGCGGCTCCTCCATCTTCGGCGGATAGATCCGCGGGTCGGAGACACTGCGGGTCTCCGGCGACGTTGTCGGAAGCCTCCGGCGTCGCCGGAATCTTCACCGGAGGCTGCTGGAGCCGTTGGACGGGCGTCTCCGGCGGATCTCCGCGGCGCAGCCGAACGGCTCGACGGCGGAAATCGGGAAAATCGGGAAAAAATTCCCGATTTTCTCCCGAAAATTAGATTTAAAAAAAATAAATAAAAGTATTTATTTAAATCCAACATTTCCTTTATTAATTCAAAAAATTAAATAGATTTAATTAAGGAATTTTCTGAATTTATTTTTTATTTTAAATATTATTTAAAAATTCTAAAATTTTTTTAAAAACCCTAAATAAAATCTAAAAAATTTCAAAAAAATCATTTTATAATCTGATAATTATTTATTATATTTACTATTTTATATTTAATTAATATTTTGATATTTTTATCATTTTAAATATATATTATTTAAATAATTAATATTATTGTTCCAAGTTTACTTGATAAAAATGTGTTGTAGAAGATTACTTTAATTGAAAACTTATATCAAATCAACATACAACTTATTTTTAAATTATACACAATAAATATATATTTATCTAATAATTATTATATATAAATAAAAAATACCGAAACCATATCAGCACGAAACGATACGATACCGAAACCGTATCGTTCCGGTCTGGGACCGAAACATCGGCACGGGTCGAAATTTAAAACCTTGACTGGTAATGCATGAGAGTTGAAGAAGGAAGGAGACGAAGCATTTGAAGGAGACATTGTCTGTGTCGAGTATGATTTTAAATCTTGTACCATGTCGGGCGAAATAGTTGAAACATATCATTTCGGTAAATTACCGAAACTCAATATCACTTAGCACTGACAATGTCTCCTCCCTTTACTTTATCTCCTTTCTCGTTTGACCTTCAATTTGCCACTGACACCATGCATTGGAGCGTCAACATTATACTAGGATAGTACCTCTTTGGTCAAAGACAAACTACGACACGAATCACGACTCGAGATTTTAAATCTTGATGTCAAGTGGTGATTTATCAGAATAATACGTTTCGATCGTTTCACCTGACATGGTACGACAAGATTTCAAACAGTGGTCTAACTATTTAGGCCCACTTCAACATCCTACTGACATAAACACCCTAATTAAGTCTCATATAATTTGTCTTGACTTGAGTGGGGACTGATGATATCGTTGATATCAACCCCACTCTAGCTCAGCAGGACATGCCTACACGACTTTCTCTAGGTTAGATCAGCTTTCGAGTTCCTCACATAACTTGGCGGGCTATAATTGGGCATTGCCCCACATGATCCATAGCCCATAATCCCTATGGCCCAACATACCTAGGGTTAGGCTTTTGGAAGAACCTTTTGTAAATATCAAAGTCGACAGTGATATGAAGATCAAACCTTTAGTATCTAACTCTAATTTCTTTACATACTTTCTTTTGTTGCCTTCAACCACCCTTCCTCACCAATCATCATACACTTCAAATTCGTTCTTGCTGTCACCATTCCTCATCCATTATCCTCTTACATTCATCAAAATTCATTGCACTCACCACCCCACCTCCATAGAATTGCAACCCCTTTCTTTTATCCTTTATCTGCTTGTTTGTTTTTGCCAATCCACTCCTTCCAATCTTGCAATTGGTCAGTCTTTTGTGAAATGCCAGTCTTCCACTTTTGCTAAATCCCATTACCATTCCAATGATCTCACAATTGCCTCACCATAACTCCTAATGGCTGCCACCAACCACTCTTCCTCACCAATCAACACACAACACAAACTCCTTCATGCATTCATCATTCTCCATCCATGTTGTCTTCACTATTTGTTGCACCCACCACCCCACCTCTGTAGTTCTACAACATTCTATGTTTGTGAGCAAGACCAATACTGTAATGTAATCATACCTCCCTTGACTGGTTGATTTAGTTTCCTTTTTTTTTGGATTGGTCCACTCCATTTTCGAGAACTATGCTCCATTTCCTTTAGAATGTGGCACGAGGAAGAACTCTTCTCATATCATGGAGGCACAAGAAGTCAAGCTTAGTTATTTATTTCCACCTTTTGTGTTTTTCCCTATATATATATATCCTAATTTGTATTTTTTCCTAAAATACAAATTACTCTTTAGAATAAAATCTTGATTTATTTTCTAGAATAGAATCCTAATTATTTCCTTGAATAAACCCCTAACTTTGTATATAAATAGGGGCTTACATCTTGTAATATGTATCTTGAATTCTTTTGGTTATTTCTAATAACATAGTATCAGAGCCAATTTAGGTCTACACGCTTCTTTCTCCTCTCTCTCTCTCTCTCTCTTGTTGCTTTTCCTTTTCTTTTTCTTTTCGATCTTTTCCTCCTTCAATAGCGCGGTTCTCTGCTCTCGTCGCCCTCGTCCTTCACCTTCCCACACGATCGCCTTCGCCAACATAGGCACCGTCTCCTCCTTTCTGCTGGCGACGCAAGGGAGAAGCAACAAGCTTTTTCTGCCAACGAAGCTTCACCTTGGCTGACTTCGAGAAGCCCTAATTTTCTACCAGCGAAGCTTTACTTTGGCTGGCTTCAACGCTGCGAGAGGAAGGATCCGTTGCACAATAGATCACCTTGGTTGGGTTCGCGCTTCTCTGCTCTTATCGCCCTCTTCCTTCACCTTCGCACATGATCGCCTTGGCTGGGTTCTCCTCTTCATGCCGTTCTTCATCTAGGCGGTGTTCTCCCATCGCCGTCAATCCGCCTACTGCGTCAGCTGCGATTACGTCGATAAGAATTTGGCCGCTGCTTACTTCAGCTCTGTTTGCCTTGACGATTGCTTCAGTAGCACCTTCGTGACCCACGATTTGCAATAATTTCTCCTGAGCTTCAATATACTGAGTGATTTCTGCACATATCTGATCACACTTGGATATTTCCTTCCTAAAGCGAAGTTGGTCTTCTTTCAGCCGTCTCTTATTTTATATAAAATTTTATGATTGAAAATAAATCTTCTGTTGTGACGGATGTTCTTCCTATGATGTCTAAAATCACGGATTACAAGTTAAACGGTTCAAATTATTTGGCTTGGAGTAAAATTGTTCGTCTTTATCTACGAAGTATTGACAATGATGGACATTTGACTGATGACCCTCCTCAAGAAGCTTCAAGGCATGCATGGCTAATAGAGGATGCTCGCTTGTTCCTTCAGATTCGGAATTGTATTGATAGTGAGGTAATTGGTTTGATCAATCATTGTGAATTGTTAAAGAATTGATGGATTATCTAGAATTTTTGTATTCCGGAAAAGGAAATATCTCCTGTATGTATGAGGTTTGTAATGCTTTTTACTGTGTGGAAAAACAAGTTCAACCATTGACTAATTATTTTATGACATTCAAGAAGACGTATGAGGAGCTTAATATGTTGCTGCCCTTTAGCCCTGATGTGAATGTTCAACAACGCCAACGAGAGCAGATGACTATCATGAGCTTTCTCGCTGGCCTATCTCTTGACTTTGAATCTGCTAAATCACAAATTCTCTATAGTTCTGAGGTCTCCTCCTTATTAGATGTATTTAGTCACATTCTTCGTACAGAAAGTACTACACCCATTCCACTTAGTGGTGCTTTGGTGAGTCGCAATAAATTATTATTAGGATGTATACTATAAGCCTAGCTTTTGTATGAACATCTATTTTGGAATAAGAATTACAGTGATCATGTGTTTGCATTTTATATTTGTTATATGTATGCAATTGTCTGTTACTTCACATTGTAGATAATATAGTATGCGGTGTCACACAGAAGATCATGTTATCAGTTCCTTATAAAGTATAAGTAGTGACTTACAACCAAGATGGATTTAGACAAACCATTGGAACGGTTGTAGTATAATTGGTATTAGTTTATCTTGACTATAAAATTACACTAGTGCACTTTGTGTGTATTGAGCAGGACCGTTTTGAGGTGATTCGATTTATACTGACTATATAATCAAACAAGACCTCAAGTTATTATGGATGTACATGCTCTTAATCCCGATATAATAACGGGCACATGTACTTAATATTTATTTCTTTAATTTACCAATGGGTGAAATTTATTCGTTAAATCAATAGGCCCGGTAAATTGGGAAATAATATTATTTATATGGTGTGCCATTGATTATAGAAGGAAACTGTGCCCTAATTATTTAGGATGATGATGTCCCCTGGAGGAGCTCATAAGGATTATCATGTAAATTCTGCAGGTGGACTTGGTTCGACATGATAATAAGGTTGAGTGGTATTACTCTTGGAGTTAGATGTTAATTAATTAAATTGTCAGTAATTTAATTAATTAACGAGCATGCGATATCTTAAACACGGGGAGATGATGTACACATAATAAGGTGGAGCCCATATTTTAATATGGGGTTGGTGCGGTAGTTCAATAATAACCCATTAGTGGAGTGAGTTATTATTAACGGGTCGGGTTTAAGATCCATTAGCAGACCATAACCAACTCCTCATGGTCCCTATTGTAGCCATAAATACCCTCATAAGCCATCATGAGATCCAACTAACCTAAGCCTTTCTTTTCCCCTCTCTCTCTCTCTCTCTCGGCTTGCGGCGCCGGCAACAAAGGAGCAAGGGGGAGGCTAGGGTTCAAGCAAGGAGAAGGTTTTGCCATCTTCTTTCTCTTCTTCCCCTCTCTCCCTCTTTGGGCGTGCGGCTAGGCCAAGCAAAGGAGTTGGAAGATCTTCCTTCTTGCTTTGGGCGTGTGGCAACACAAGAAAAGGAGGGAGGAGGCTTGCGACGCAAGGAAGAAGAAAGGAGGAAGAAAGAAGGGTTCTTGATGGCTTTGTTTCTTGGAAGATCGTCGCCCACACGACGTCCAAGAAGAGGATAGGAATACAATAGAAGATCAAGAGGTCGATCAAGAGGTATAACTTTTGGTTTTTGCCATGCTTTAATTGTATTCATGTTTTCTCTTGGATCTCGAATCAAACACAAGAATCGGCGATCCAAACTTCATCATCTATTCCACTGCTAATCGATAAAGGAGTTTGATTGCTTGAACAACAAGTTTGTTGAAGCGATCACTTAATCGAAAAGCATGATGATGAAGTAGGTCGTTCGGGAAGTTTTCTTTCCCTATCCGGATTAGTTCTAATCTATAGAATTTTAATCCGGGGATATAGGGAGGAATCCCGACAACCAACAATTATGTGCCCAAGAAATCAACTGTTCACAAAGGAGGAGGTTCACAAGACTCTGAAACTCGGACGTCGAATTCTAGTGATATTATATGCAACTATTGTCGTAAACCAGACCATATAAAGTTTGAGTGCAGAAAGCTTCAGTACAAAAATCAACAAAAACACTTGGCTCATATTGCATTCACTAAAGAAGCCCTTGATAAATCAGTTCTTATCTCTGTAGATGAATTTGCCAAGTTCTCTCAATATCAAAAATCACTTGAGACTTCATCTTCCTCTGTTATTGCTATTGCTGATTCAGGTAACCGCAACACATGTCTTGTTTCCTCATCCTCTAAATGGGTCATTGATTCTGTGGCTACAAATCATATGACAAGTAATTCGAGTCTCTTTTTTACTTTTTCGCCAGAATCAAACACTCTTATTGTTACATTAGTTGATGGATCTTCTTCTTGTGTTCGTGGGTCTGACACTATCAATCGTACTCCTTTGCTTTCTCTATCTTCTGTCTTACATTTACCTAATTTATTATTTAATTTGCTCTCTGTTAGTCAATTAACTCGTAATCTAAACTGTTGCATCTCTTTTTTTGGACCATTGTTTATTTCAGGATCTCTTGACAAAGAAGATTATTGGTAAAGGACATAAGTTTGGAGACCTTTACATTCTTGACCCACTTGTCCCGAGATCCTTTGCTTGCTCCAGTGTAACTTCTCCTTTCGAGGCTCATTGTAGATTAGGTCATCCATCTCTTCCTTTGCTTAAGAAGCTTTGTCCACAATATAGTAAGGTGTCTTCATTGGATTGTGAGTCATGTCAGTTTGCAAAATATCACTGTCTTAGTTCGATTCAAGGGTAAATAAACATGCTATTATTCCTTTTGAGTTAGTTCACTCTGATATTTGGGGACTTTGTCCTATTTTGTCTAAACCTTGTTTTAGGTATTTTATTAATTTTGTAGATGATTATTTTCGTGTAACTTGGTTATATTTAATGAAAAATCGTTCTGAATTATTTTCTCTATTTTGCACATTTTGAGTCGAAACTAAAACTTAGTTCAATACGTCCATCCGTACTCTGCGAAGTGATAATGCTAAGGAATACATGTCTAATCTATTTCAATCGTATATGGGTCAGAATAATATGCTTCATGAAACCTCTTGTGTTGATACTCCATCCCAAAATGGTATAGCTGAATGTAAGAATAGACATCTACTTGAAACTGCACGAGCCCTTTTATTTCAAATGAATGTTCCCAAGTCTTTTTGGGCAGACGCGGTTTCTACCGCATGTTTTCTCATTAACTGCATGCCATCTTTTGTTCTTCATGGTGAAATCCTTTACAAAATTCTATTTCCTAATAAGTCGTTGTATCCTGTTAACCCTAGGATATTTGGTAGCACTTGTTTTGTTCGAGATGTTCGTCCACATGTCACTAAATTAGATCCCAAGTCTTTGAAGTGTATCTTTCTTGGTTATTCTTGTCTTCAAAAAGATTATAGGTGTTATTGTCCCAATATTAACAAATATCTTGCCTCAATTGATGTCACCTTCTGGAAGACACACCTTATTTCTCATCCCCACTTATCCTGACTCCTTAAAGGGAAGATGATTTATTGGTATATTCTATCACATCCTCTATGTCGGTCTCGGAACCGACTCTTGACAAGCCTTCTATTGCGTCAATCTCTTGATTGATTCAATTTCGAATGATGTACCTACTTCTTGACAAGCCTTCCTGCACCTACTTCTTCGTAATGAGATTCAATTTCGAATGATGATCTTCCTATTGCATTATGTAAAGGTAAACGTTGGTGTACTTATCCTATCTCTTCTTTTGTTTCTAATAACGGCTTATTGTCTTCTTGCTATTTTATTGCTTCATTTGACTCTGTTTTTGTTCCTAAAAATGTCCGTGAGGCTCTATCTCATCCTGGTTGGAGAAATGCAATGATAGAAGAAATGAAAGCCTTAGATGATAATGATACTTGGGACTTGGTTGATCTACCTTCATGAAAATGAGCTATTGAATGCAAATGGGTATTCACAGTTAAAGTCAATCCAGATGGGTCAGTTGCCAGACTTAAAGCACGTCTTGTTGCTAAGGGTTATGCTTAAACCTATGGTGTGGATTATTCAGATACTTTTTCTCCTGTTGCTAAGTTGACATCTGTTCGATTATTTATTTCACTAGCTGCTACTCATCATTGGCATTTACATTAACTTGATATTAAGAATGCTTTTCTTTATGGTGATCTTAATGAGGAGGTGTATATGGAGTAACCTCCTGGTTTTGTTGCTCAAGGGGAGATGGGGCGAGTTTGTCGTCTTCCAAAATTTTTGTATGGTTTGAAATAGAGTCCTCATGCTTGGTTTAGAAAATTTAGTCAGGTTGTTGAAAAATTTAGTATGACGAAAAGCCAGTCTGATCATTCTATGCTCTACAGACAATCAGGAGCTGGTATTATTCTGTTATTTTTGTATGTGGATGATATTGTTATCACTGGAAGTGATAATACGGGAATTTCTTTTCTCAAAATTTTCATTCTTATTCAGTTTCATACAAAAGACTTACGGGTGCTAAAGTATTTTTAGGTGTTGAAGTTATGAGGAGTAAAAAAAGGTATATTTTTATCTCAGAGGAAATATATTCTTGACTTATTGACTGAGACAGGAAAATTAGGAGCAAAGCCTTGTAGTACTCCAATAACTCAGAACGTGGACCTCACAGTAGATAGAGAACTATTTGAACATCCAGAGAGATATCGAAGATTGATTAGGAAGTTGAATTATCTTACTATGACTCGTCCAGATATTGTATATTCGATTAGTGTTATTAGTTAGTTTATGTCATCTCCAACAGTTTATCATTGGGCAGCGCTAGAGCAAATTTTGTGTTACTTAAAGGGAGCACCCGGACGGGGTATCATATATAAAAATCATTGACACACTTATATTGAATGTTTTTCAGATGTAGATTGGGCAAGTTCTAAAATAGATAGAAGGTTTACTTCAGGTTATTGAATTTTTTGTTGGAGGAAATTTAATCTCGTGGAAGAGTAAAAAACAAAATGTTATATCACGGTCTAGTGCAGAGTCAGAATATAGGGCTATGACATAGTCTATGTGTGAAATAATGTGGATACATCAACTATTGACTGAAGTAGGACTTAAAATTTCAGTACCAGCAAAATTGTTGTGTGATAATCAAGCTGCTATTCATATTGTATCAAATCCCGTGTTTCATAAGCAAACTAAGTACATTGAAATTGATCGTCATTTGTTCGTGAAAAAAATTCAACAAAGTTTGATTACTACAGAATATGTAAAAACTGGAGAACTAGTGGACATCTTCACAAAAGCTTTAAATGGGGTCCGGGTTGATTATCTTTGTAACAAGTTAGGCATGATTAATATCTATGCTCCAACTTGAGGGGGAAGTATTAACTGTGCATATATATATATATATCCTAATTTGTATTTTTTCCTAAAATACAAATGACTCTCTAGAATAAAATCTTGATTTATTTCCTAGAATAGATTCCTAATTATTTCCTAAAATAAACCCCTAACTTTGTATATACATAGGGGCTTACATCTTGTAATATGTATCTTGAATTCTTTTGGTTATTTCTAATAATATTCCCCAACATTAAAAATGTTTTTTTTCTAATTACCTTTTTTTTTCTTTGGGGGGAGGGGCAAAAATCATACAAGCGTCTCTCATTTTCCAAATCATCAAAGTAGCTCCCCACTTTAATATGTAATCCAAAGGGCGCCTTATCCCCTTGTAAAATGACATATATCCCTCTAACACATGCATTCATCTGACACACATAATATCACCTTTTTTCCTAAATAAATCTCGTCCCATTGTAGTAGCTATGGGTAGCTACGTTCCCATAGTTGCTACAATGTTGTAGTTGCAGCAGCTACGAACCTGCAGCTATTACAACCTTGTAGCAGCTACGAACCTATCGCTGCTATGTAGGAACCCACAGCTGTTACAACCTTATAGCAGCTACAAACCTATAGCTGTTATAATGTTGTAGCAGCTACAAGCTAGCAGTTACTACAATTGCAATCCATGCACAAAAGGAATCAAGAATTGATTTTTTAAGGGAGAAGAGTGAGAATTCTATGGATAAGTTACTTTCTCAGAAATTCTAAAGTCTAAACCCGTAAACCTTAAAATGAACTAGTCGATGAACTTTTGTTGTGTGTATGCTATATGTTCCAAGTGATTTACTGAGTAATTGAATAGTTATGATATATACTTCTCTAACTTGATGAGATAATTAAGAAATGGAATCTATATTTGGGATATATCTTTCCCATCAAACACACAACATTACTGAAAGAAGGAAATATTAAAAGAGAAACTCATATGTTTCAAGTGATTCAACAATTAATTGAATAATTATGATATATTAAACGACAATTGCCCAAAGGGCGCACCTAAAGATTAGAATTGATCAAAAGGCATCCCAAACTTTGAAAATGCCCAAAAGACGCACATTTTTCCCATTATACCCCTCTACCCAATCTAATTTTTTTCTTTCTTGTTTTTTTTTTGTCTTTCTCTCTTCTCTTTGCACTCTCCTTTGCATGCAACCTTTCTTCTCTTTCCTCTCTCTTTTGCATGCATGCATAACTAGTGTCGTGTTGATTTTTGAAAATCAATACCTCAACTTAATTATCTTATCTTTCGGCACTACCACGAGCTTAAATTTCTGCTTCCCGGAGACCAAGATCATATTTTAGCATTCTTCCAATAATATTTGAACACCTCTGGAAAAGTCGAAAGAGCAATGGAGGGCACCGTTGAACTCCTTGCAACCTCAGAAATTTACAGGACCTGAAATGGGTCAAATCGGAGCTGTCTAAGTCCATCAGTGGTAATCGAAACCCAGTAATATACCTAGATAGGTCCGATTGGACCAATTTCAGGTCCTATGGATTTCTAAGGCGGCAAGGAATCCAATGGTGCTTTCCATTACTTATTTTGGTTTCTTCTCTGGAGGCGTTAAAATGTTATTGGAAGAATCATCTAAAACTCTAAACCTCGTGGGCTGATATGATTTATATCAGGACCATGTTAGAGATGCCAAAATAAGTAATGGATGACACTGTTGGACTCCTTACAGCCTCATAAATCCACAGGACCTGAAATGACCGAAACCCATTGATGGACCTATCCGATTGGAATCATTTATGAACATATCAGGTCCACGTTCATATCAAGTCCATTGGGTTTAAGGTTTAGCTGATTCTTCTAATAACATTTTAATACCTCCGGAGAAGAAGCCAAAATAAGTAATGAAGGACATCGTTGAACTCCTTGCTGTCTCAGAAATCCACAAGACCTGAAATTGGTCCAATTGGACCTGTCTAGGTTCATTAGTAGTTTTCGACCGAAACCACTGATGGACCTAGACAGGTCCGATTAGATCCATTTCAGGTACTGTGAATTTCTGAGGTTGCAAGAAGTCCAATGATGCCCTTCATTGCTTATTTCGACTTCTCCCGAGGTGTTAAATATTATTGAAAGAATCAACTAAAATGTGGTCCTGGTCTCTAGGAAATCAGGTCTGTGGTAGTGCCGAAAGATAATGTAATTATTTGTGGTGCTATTTTCTGAAAACCAATACCACAATAATTATACATGCAAAAGAAAGAGGAAATAGATGAGAGGTTGCATGCATAGGAGAAAGGAAAGAGGAGAAAAAAGCAAAGAGTGAGAAAAAGTTGAAAAAATGTGTGCTTTTGGGCATTTTCAAAGTTTGGGATGTCTTTTGGTAGATTTTGATCTTTGGGTGTGCCCTTTAGGCAATTGCCATATATTAAATTCACCACTCTCAGTTGTAGCAGCTACAAAACCATAGCTACTATAACATAGTTTGTTGCTCAGTTGTAGCAGCTATGGTTTCGTAGCTATTACGACATAGTTTTCTGCTCAATTGTAGTATTTATGGTTTCATAGCTGCAACAACATAATTGGATTTAGACGGGAGTGCGTATGCAATGCGTCCGAGGTCATCTGTGTTATTTTACAAGGGAATGGGGCATCCTTTTGATAAAAAATCAAACCAAGATGTTACTTTGATGATTCCGAAAAAATGGGGCGCTCTTATGATTTTTGCCTTTTTTTGTGGGTAATTAATGTGTTATTATTATTTATTGTAGGCTGAAGTTGTGAACTTGTGATCTGAAGCCCTATTGGGCATTACACTGCCCCTGTGAAGATCATCTAACATCTTGTCCTTAAAAGACTTCGTTCCTTGAATCCCCGTTTAACCATATATTCAGAGCTGATGGCAAATCTTGATCAAGTTAACTAAGAACAATGAAACTGAGTTGTCTATAATCAGTGAATTTAAATCATTTTTCAACCAAAAAATCCTCAAGTTAATAACATAGCATAATAATTTTTCAGAAGATTGTAAGTATTTGATAAATCGCGTGTTTCAACTAAATTAAACTATTTAAATAATTAAAGATGCCTTAAAGAAATAAATTAAATTATTCTTTTATGCATAATTTTCAGTCACTTGTGTAGGTATAATATATTATATAGTAGAATCCATTGTAATTTGATTCTTTGTGAGTTTGCTCTGAAAGCTTCTAAAATGGGGCTGACAGATGTCCTGTAGTTTGTGGAACTTCAAAAATCAGCTAGAAAGCAATATTTTTCAGGATGTGTATAGTCTCATCAACTTTTGGCTGCTTTTGTACAGCTTGCCTGTTATTTCTCATCTGATGATATATTAATAAATGACATTTTGATATTGAAAATTTGGACCTTTTGGTTACAGCAATGCTTGTTTGATTTATTTCAGGAACAAGTGAAGCAGCAAAATTTTTACGGGCAAATGGGATTACAATTTTTAATGTGCGTGAGGAAACTGTGAAATTACTAGGCAAATCAAACATGAATTTTTTCAGTCCAGAATTTCCTCCCTTGACCAAACCAGCACAAAGGGCACTAGATTGGGCTGTTGATGAGCAACTGAAATCAGGTAAGTTACTTTGAACAGTACATATTGATTGAATAGCAGTAAACAAATTTTCAAACCCTCATCTAGTGCAGCATATCTTTATATGTGCATTAGAAGAAATTATCCTGCAATTGCTAAAGCATTCCTATTGATTAATTTAATCCACATATTATTCTTCACGTTGGAGAATGAGTTTAAACTAGACCATCAACCAACATAGCCTGCTAGCCTACACTAGTGCAGAAAAGAAGCATAAACAACATTGTTTATCTGACTTCCATCATGATTTAAATTGTCAAGGCAAATACCAAAATCTCATGATCTTTTTTATGTTACTTCACCAAAATTACAATATTCTAGTCAATGAAAAATATAAAAAATGTCATTTATATTTTCAATGTAGTCTACTTCAATAATTAGTAAGAATGCATGCGTGATGCTGGTGTTTCTGTTTTAACTAGTGCAATGTCAGACGCTTCATAAGTGGAAATGCCTTTTTTCTCAGAACAATTGTTTTGCTTCAATAAATTTGTCTGATTTGGAGATAGGCATGCACAGGAGTTAATGCAGACAAATCTTGCTTTCTGGCCCAGTCAACATAAACTAAATGTGATCATACCATAGCTCTGCAACCATCATACTAGTTTTTTCTGCTGATGACAAAAGACAAAAAAAAAAAAAGTAAGAGACTCGTCTCATAAATTCTTCCAGATGAAGGAAGACGCAGCAGATTCGAGATAAGCCTCTAAACCTAATGAACTCTGATATGAGGGTCACTACACACATGATGGGAAAATTTTTCTTTGAAGGTTTGAAAGAGGTGGTTACTTCAAACAGGGTTGCAAAAAGTGGCATTTATTGCCATCCAATGCAACTGAGCTACTAGTGTGAAGGGCAGCAGGGTGCTGCATTGAGAAAAAAGAGAGAATTCAAGAAAGGAGATAACATGATACAACAGAGAAAGGGGCTGCTATGGAAACACAACAAACAATGTGGAGTGAGCAAAGTTAGGCAGCGCTAGGCTTAAGAGAGAGGTTGGTTTAGAATTTATGACATTGCATTTTAGGGATTCAATATAGTGTTTTGAGTTTTGACCTGTCTCACTGTCTGATACCAAACTTCCATGCATGAGGACCAAGGGTCACAATTGGCCTAGATCACTGATCTTGTGGACCTGGCAATCCTGATCACAAACTTGTTTTTTCTAATTCATAAATGCCCCTTACGCATTCCAGATCACATATCTTGATCTAGGATAGTAAACCTGTTGTCATGGTGGAAGAGCTTTTGTGGAGGAAAGGGAAATTACCATGAAACTGGGATTACATTGATCTTTGGATAATGAACCTGTCATCATTATAAAGAACAAAGTATGGATTTCTTTCCCTTAGCTTTTGTGGAGAAGTTATTGGGAAGCTAGGAATACGTTGTCTATCAGATTTCAGGGCCATGTTCAATTATCCATGTACCTTCCATATTATTGTCCCTTTAAACATGCGAGAGGTATTATTATTATTATTACATTTTGAAAATATGGTTTAGTTTTATGAGTGATTAGTTGTGTGTAATGGGTTGTCTCACATTGCAGGTTTATGGTTTATTGTTCCCATATATACCATGTAATAAGCGTATGTTACTAAGAGAACAACAATCAATACAATATTATTTCTACATGGCCCCTCTTCTAGGTTTGTGGTTTTCTATCTTCCAGCTCACCATGAACCTCTCTTTAGTCCAAATATGCCCTAATCCCCCCTCATGATTCAACATCACCACAGATTTTGTTCATCTATACTGCCAAATTTAGCACTGCATGCACATCTAGGCAAAGTTCCATGCCAGTCATTTCACATGCCGACAATTCTTAGTGCCTCTCATCTTCTATTCCTATAGTGACTGTACAACTGCTTCTATCCCATGTCTAGGCATCTAATTGTGTCCAAGTACACACTGCTTCCATTTGTTAAGAGGTAGAAGAACCCCACTGCTCAAGAACTCATGTCACTTCCCACTATATACTACTTTGTACAACTGTAGAATGCATGCACAATCCTCACTGCTCTCTTCTGTAGTACGTCCTATTCAGCTCCTCTCAACATCCAAGCACTGAACTAGGGACAGGTGCCGAATCAATTCCTCTTCAGCTACTTGCTACAGCCTTTCTTCTACTGATCGTGGGCTGTTGTGTGTCCATCTTGTCCCTTCCATGAGCAAACAGTCAATACCAGCTTCTCCTTGTGCTGAACTTCAGCACTCAATTCTTCTGCTGTCATCACCCTGACAAAGTAGATCTTACGTAGAATAGCTTGTCATTGATTTGCATTTCTGCTGTCCTTTTTGGTGTTTGCCGAGAGATACTGATGGACACAAACCAGCTATTTCACCACTTCGGTTGCTGCAGTATCATGACATATACCTCATTGGCTGCATTCACTGCAGTGGAAACAACTCCTTAGTCTAGGAAGGTCTTTTCCATCATTGTCCACCATATATGGCTTTCATCTTACAGTGAATCTGATGAATGTCTCCACTGCTCTTCTCCTTCATAGCGCTAGATATGTTTTCTCTTTATCAAATATTTTGCAAGTCGATTTCAAGCTGTTGTTTTCTTTTAGTTTCATCTCAAAATCTCTTAGATCATCTTCACGGCTATTGAAGGCCAGAACACTGTTTATTCTTTTGAAGAAAGGACCTTGTTCTCAGCCTGTTACGTTCAATAAGGGTCTAATTGTGCTGTTCATTTTCCCTCCATATCTGATTGGCTTCTCCTTTATGCACTTTTGTGTCTGTCCCATGAGGCATTATCCTCTTAGTCAATCCTAAGATTCTTGTTGAGTTCTTTTCCTCTCCCCTTTCATATGTTTGTTTGTGTTGCCAACGCTGCCCGCTTTAGGAGAAGCCCTCTTGAGAGTCTCTTGGGTCTTATTTCATCCATGGGTTGATCAGATGTCAAAGGAATTGACACCTACTTTCTTTTAAATGCCTTAGTTTTACTTTTGTTTTTGTGATTTCCTTTTCTATGTTATGCACATCAAGTTGGACACATTGTATTTATGCTCTACTTTGAGTATTAATAATTTGTTACATGCAGTGGTTGTCATTAGGTATGGAGTTGATTTAGTCTCAGATTTGATGTTTTAGGTTCATGATTTTAGTTAACCATATAATAGGTATCTCTTATCCAGAGAACAACAATAAATACATTTTATCTGTTCTTTAAACAAAACAAATAACTTGCAATTTCTGGAGGACAGTGAAGCATCTTTGCATTAAACATATTACTATTTCTGAAAATGCCATTCAATTCACTGCTCTTGTTCATTTTCACAGCATTCCCAATTATGGCTCCAAAGACCAATAAGTTTGTGTTACCAAATTCTTGAGTTTTGTAATTCGTTATTATGTAACAAGTGAATTTTCAACTAAATGGTGAATGTTTAGATATCATGAATGATCTCTAAAATTTATATGCTAGCGAAAATTACTTAGATATCATATGCTTCTCCTCTTTCTTAAATAATACTGAGGTGGATTCTTCTCCTACATGTATTGTATACCATACTGAATAAAATCTTTTACCATTTTTTTTATCTTAAATATTATCAAAGTAAACATCTCTTGTAAAATATCAGCAACACCAAATCCTGCTAAGCCCAAACTTCCATTTCTCCTCCTACTCATTGTCCCCTTGCTTTCCCTTCCTCTAAGGGGTGGTTATGTAACAAGTGTAGTTTTTTTATTCTTTTTGTACTTGTTGTTTTGGCACATCTTGTCTTGTTTCCATTTATTCTAGATGTAATTGTGAAATATTGAAATGAGATTCATTGTGGTACTACGAATAGCTTCCTTGCCTACAGAAAAAAAAAACTGAATTCAATATTCTCATTCAAGGCGTAAGTCTGTCTTTAAGTTATAGCTAATTTGTTAAGTATCCTGTTTGGGGAGTATGTTTGCTCAAATGAAACTCAGAAATTAATCCGAGGCCCGCATAAGCTGTGGAACACATGGTTTAATTCAATGCAAGGCACAGACCTTCATTGGAGACATGGAACTGAAGGACATAGCGACTTGAGGGTAAAGCATTCTGTTGTTCCAGTTCGCTGAACTTTCGTTAGTTGAGTCATAGCTATATCAGTACTTTAGTTGTTTGCATATCTTTACCGGATGCCATGTGTTAAAAGATTGTCTGAAAAGGATGGTTTTAACACCTGTGATTGTTGATAATCAGTTTCAACATTCAGGTCGTTGTCTTATTTTTATTTTAAAAAATAATTAACTATTTCATTGCCAGCTTAACAACCATGAATATTTTTTTTCCTTATAATGGTACTAGGTGAGGATGGAGAGATAACAACAGCACATATACTTCTCGGTATATGGAATGAGAAAGAATCAGCTGGTCACAAGATCTTGGCTTCCCTAGGTTTTGACGATGAAAAAGCAAGTGAAGTAGCAAAGTTTGTAAGTACCTGGATTGCTTCTTTTTGAGATAATGAATCACATTTGACAAGATATGATTTGCTTTCAGGCCAAAAATGAATTTGTGATGAATTATCGGTAGCTGACTGCTGAACGGTGAAAGTTTAGCAAAGTTATCCACCTTTTGTCTTCATTCTAGGAGTTGATTATTGTCACTTCGGCTTAATCAATTGCTTTCAAGGTTAAAATTTCTTCATGATGCTGGTTGAATGTGATTCGAGGATTTTCAATTTCCTTTATGCAATGTATTCTTTTATACATATTATTTAGGGCACGTTGAGTTAGTGAATGTCTCTCTTAATCTTACCACGATTACTATGTTAAAAGTGTCCTAATGGGATGCTGCTGAATAATAGTCTGCCTGGAAATCTCACCCGTGATCGTTCGCTTAATAACTATTGAGTGCTTAGTATGAGATTAGTTCATACTTACATTTGTAAAGTGGCTTGGTTTAAACAATTATCAACCTGCTTCGGATTTACAAATGAATGATTCGGTAGGCTGTTATCCTATTTTGCAAAGTCATTGTCATTACCCTAAGGGTCCGTTTGATTCAAGTTATCGTATATAACCTTGGTTATGTAATTACCAAGTAATCACATAACCAAGGTAACGGGGAATGCAACATAACCTGAAGTTGTTTGGTTTAATCTAAATAATCAAATAAAATCTTGTTTGTTTTGAGGTAATAGTCTATAACATAATATAATATTTTACCATATTACCCTTTAGAATTTGTTTAGATAATTTTATTAAAATTTAAATTTATTTATTTTTCTCTATTTAATATATTAAAAATCTAATTAAAATATTAAATAAAAAATATTTTAATTTAGTTGTTGGTCGTCGGGCGTCGACGGTGGTCGTCGGACACCGATTGCCGCCAATCGTCGTCTCGCTGGTCGTCGGTCGTTGCCGGTCACCGGTCGTCGACCGGCGGTGGTCGCGGCGACCGACGGTGGTCACCCGCCGTCGACGGCCGGTGGTGGTCGTCGGCTGTCGGCGGTGGTGGTCGCCGGACGTCGGCCGTGGTGGTCGCGGGCCGCCGGCGGTTGTCGCCGGACGTCGGCCGTGGTGGTCGCCAGCCGCCGGCTCGTGGCGGTGGTCGCCGGTCGCCGGCCGCCGGGGGGGGGGGGGGGGGGGGGGGGGGGGGGTCGCCGGTCCGCCGGCGGTGGTCGCCGGCGCGCCGGCGGTGGTCGCCGGCCGCCGGCGGTGGTCGCCGACCGTCGTTATCAATCGTCGGTCGTGAATAACGCTTTCGAAAGTTAATAAATTGTAATGGTTATTTTCATCTTAAATGTAAATATTGGAGGATAATTTTGGAAAAAAAAGTTGCATAACCCCGGAATCAAGAAAAACCTTACTTTCCTAAGGTTTTCCGATTCCTGGTTGCATGACCCTTTTGCTGACGTGTCGGACATCGATCATTACTTGGGAATCGCTAATTATCGAAACCAAACAAGGTTTTCGTTGATAACCTTGGATGGATAACCGAGGTTATCAACGATAACCTCCAATCAAACGCACCCTAAGGATTAAATGTCTTTCCACTTAGGAGATCACTTGGTACATGATTTATTTTTCTTTAGTGAGTCTGGTGATGAAGGACGGTCAGGGTGAAAGAAATCATTTTTTTTTTTTTTGCTTTATTAGTGTGATTACATACGCCTCTTCTCTGAGCTGTTCTTGAAACTTCGACGGTTTGAATAAGACTCGATCAGGACTCGGGAATGAATGCACACCAGGGAAAGTGAACAATCTATAGAACTGGTTAGCAAGTGTTTCATCTCCTTCATGAGAGGTTATGTTTTTGCATTCCCAGGGATAAGGAGGGTGCTTTTGATTTTATGAACTTTATAAATTTTTTGGGTATAAATCGAATAATATTACCTAGATCCAACCATGGACCCATAACCAGGTCAATGGGCCAGCTACTCATTGACCTGATTCCGAGTCAAAAATCGTAACCGGCTTAGTAGGGAGCCGGGCCGGTTGCGATTTTAGCCCAGAAAAACATCCGAATCGGCGGTTTGGCCCGCCAATTAATTGTCAATTCGATTTGCTGGTTGAAGGTTTGATATTTTTTTTTCTTTTGAATGTTGGAGCTACCGGTTAACCGACGAGTTTTGACCATTGGACTATTGGCGGTTATAGCCGTTGGTTTTTTTGTGTGTTTTTTGTACGATTAAGATTATTTGATTCTTTTTTTTTTGTCAATGACTACAATTTAGTGCTCGTTACTCTCTAAACTCTATAACTAGAGAGTTCATTTCATTATTTTCACATCCAGATTTTCTACTCTTATTCTTAATATCGTAATCTCTACACGTTTCGACTCCAATCTCAAGTTCTAACTATAATGGAAAGAGGTCGAGGACGAGGAGATTCACCATCTCAATATTCGAGGAGAAAGGAAATAGTGAATCCAAACGAGCTCAACATTTAATCTACCGATTATGAGATCGATAGAGTAATTTCTAACACTCAAAACATAAAGAAGTACGTGTTGAGGCAATCTGTGATCCGGAGTGATCATGAATTTTAATGTTTGGGCAAAGGGTTTAAGTTAAATTTATCCTTGTGTTCTTATATGTGTATGTTGAGTGTGCAGGTTGTACAGGTTACACATATGGACTTGACTGGACAATCTCAGTACGGTGAAGGGTGGCATGGAGGCAAGTTGGAGACTTGCGTGCGCATCCGAGGGAATTTGGAGAGCAGGGACGATGAGCTGATGGGCGCGGACTTCGAGGCATGCGTGCAGGATGGCATGGAGGCAAGCTGGAGGCTTGCGTGCATCCGAGGGACGGGAGCCGAAGATGAAGAGGGCGCGAAGGCAATAGTCGAGGCTGCGGATGAGGAGTCAGTCGAGTCGTGAGGGTACGAGTGCTGTGTGATTGTACTCGGGAAAGGTTCAGCTGGGGACCAGTCGAGTCGACTGGTAGGTGGCTGGTGAGTTGGATGAGAATTCGAACGTTGGAGTGCAACGGTCGAATTTCAGTGGCACCAGTCGACTGCCCTGGGAGCAGTCAACTGGTGGCGAGGGTTTCAGCCCGAGTCTTATTTAAAGCGGACTTCGTGGTGGCTGAGATCCTTGATGAAACTCGCTTGGGTAAAGTGAGTTAGTAGTCTTTTGTGCCCAGATAGTGTCCGAGGTGTTGTGGCGAGGTTTCTCCACCCACAAGGAGCGACGAGGGCTAGCCGGAGGTTATCCGGGGAGTTATCCACCGACGGATTCTTGGATTAGTCACCCGTCCGGGATGGATACCAAGTAAATCAGGTTGTTAGCGTTGTTCTTCATTGTTAGTTTTGTTTTATTATATATTCCGCTGTGCAACTAACCGTGTAGGAAGAAAGGGGTTCGAAAAATTACTATTCACCCCCTCTAGCAACGTCAAACGATCGTACAATTGGTATTAGAGCGAAGGACCGCTCTTGATCGAACTAACCGCCAAGGGAGCACACGTTAAAGGGAGAATGATGGAGGATACGCTAGGGGACGATATCAACTCACCACCACCATACGAGCATGAGGATTTTGATTATTGGAGAGCTAGAATGAAGATGTGGCTCGACATGGATTGAGAGTGCATAATGATGCTAGAGTAACCTTTTGAGACCCCTAAGGACAAGCATGGAAAGAAGCTTCGACCTAGGTATTGGACCAAGGAGCAACAAGAACAAGCAAGGGCCAATAAGAAGGTAATCAATATTTTGGTTAATATTTTGCCTACTAATATTTTAAGTGATGTAGGGAATTATAAGAATGCATATGAGTTGTGGAATCAATTGGAAGAAGTTCAAAAGAACCCTACACAAACTCAAGGAGTAGAGGAGTCTGAAGAAAATAGCTCAAGTGTCCAAGAAGATCAAAGAGAAAAAGAATTATCAACTTCAAGTGAAGTGGAGGAATTGAGTGAAAAAACATCCACCTCATTCGAAGAAGAGGAAGAAGTATCAACATCAAAGGTTGAGGGGGAGGAGAGACCCTCATCTCCGCAAGAGCAAGAAAAGACTTCCACCTCCACCAAAGCTAAATCGAAAGACCACATCACATGCTTTGGTTACAACGAAAAGGGGCACTACAAGGACAAGTGTCCGAAAGGTAAAAAGGAGGTACACTCTAAACCTATTTCAATTAAATTAAATTCTAACATAAAGTGTAGGATTGGAGAAACCAAAGAGAAGAAGAGGAGGATTCGATGCTTCACATGTGGTGAGCTAGGGCACTACCACACCAAGTGCCCTAGAAAAAGTAAGCTAAAGAAAATGGAGCACTTGAGGAGATGGGAGAAAGAAGAAAGGAAGAAGAGAAAAATCCCACATCAAGGAGGAACTCCGAAGGTAAGGAAGGTAACTCCTAACCTTAAGTCAAAATGTAATTCAATTTCAAGTTCCTCTTTGCATATTAAAAATCATGTTGATCATTCATCCATGCATGCTAGGATTAATGAAAATTGCCTACTTGTGCACAATTTTGGTTTTAAGTACAATGATAGGAATAGGAGTAACAAGATAGTTCAACACCCTAAGAAAAACATGCATCATGGTAAATCTAGGACCTTGTACCTAAGGATCAAGACCCTAATCCCAAGAAGGGAAGGAATGTGCCTAGAAAGGAGGTTAGGCCTAGGAATGTCCAAGGTGGACATATGGGTTCTAAGGTTAGAACTCTAGAATGGAAAAATCAAGCTTTGAGGGTAAGACTTGATATATTAGAAAAGACCCTAGAAAGATTCACGGTTGGATCTAAGGGCTTAGACATGGTGTTGGGTAGTTTAAAACCCAACTATGATAGATCGGGTTTGGGATACCGGTCTAAGACTTCCAAGGCCAACAAAAAGAAATATGCTGGGAAGACATATGATCATGGCAAGAAGGAGAAGTCCAAAGATGGCAAGGGGGTGCCATCCAAAGGGAAAAAGGATGACTTAACCAAGGACAAGGTGTCCAAGGTTAAGAAAGTCCATTTTGTAGGCCAAGAAACACCGGGGGCACACCGGTGTGGTCTAGTGTGGGTTGAGTCACCTAGGGAGGTGGCTAGGGCTAAGAGCTCAAGGGGGAGCTTTAGGAGCATTTGGGGTCCATGGTAAATGGATCTCAAGAGTTTTTCTCCTAGGAAATTAGATGAAATGTGCCAAAAAGGGTTGGAAGACTTGGGTAAGTCTTAATCCTAGATTTTGGCACATTAAAAAGGGAATTAGGGAGAAAAATGTGAAAATACGGTTATATTGGGTAAAATTAGGTTTCAATGTGTGAATACCACATAATTCCATGATATAAATGAATTGTGATCAAGCATTGGAAGATATATTAAGGAGAAGTCGAAATTAGAACTTTTAGAATGAGTTTAAATGATACATTTTAGAGAAAGTTGAGTTTCGTGCTAATCTTGGGATCCGGAGTACATTTGTTTGGAAATGTATTTTTCCCAAGTAGACATTGGCCCCACAAATCTTCCCATGAAATTTCATAATTTTTGGAGATTTATGGAATTATCTAGGCATTTCTGAAATTGGGCTGAAACCCTGAAATTCAGGTATCAGTCGACTGCCCTGGGGGGCAGTCGACTGATCCGAGTGAATTCAGCCCTGGAAACTCTCTGTACGTTTTGGTAGTCGACTGCCATATGGGCAGTCGACTGGTCAGTGAGAGTATGCCAAAAAGGGGCCTATTAGGTGATAAGAAATTGCAAAATTAGAAACATAGGAAAGGGTCATATTGCTTTATGAGATTCTATGTCATGGGTTGATGTTATAAGGATTAATGAGTGCTTAAAGTTCTTTGAATGATATTGAAGCTTTTGATGAAATCAAGGAAGATTGATAAGTTTCCCTAGGTATCTAAGATTTAGAGGTCTAAAGGGAAAATTGAGGACAATTACATGTGTCGAATTATGATGGTTAGCTTTGACAAACACATAGAATTAGAGATACATTTGAAAGTTGATACAAATGCCAAATCTTTAAGGAAATTAGATTGTACCAAAAGTCAAGCACACTTCATATTTTCATGGAATCATATTTTTTCTAGGATAGGGTATATCCTAGCAAGTGTGCTTGCAAACTTTTTAGATTCTTCAAGTTTTTGTTAAGTTCTTTTTGGCACTAGGGATAAGGTTGCTTGGGAGCAATACTTTAATGGTGGTCAAGGGAGAATAACTTGGTTGTTAGGTTGGGGAGAACCTAATTTGAGTCTATGGTGTTAAGTTGGGTAGAACTTCACGTAGGAAAATTAAAAATTGGGAGAAGACATATGTTAAGGGGGAGGTTGCCTCCTACTTGCCTTGATAGAAAATTTTGTGTTTCATGCTTGGAAATGTGACATTGGGGTCATAAAGCATGAAAATTGGTTTTTGATGTATAAATGCCATATAAACTAATGCTAGGGATGCATTGTGGATTGGCATAGACAGAAACATTAAGTGAAGACCAAAACTAGGACTTTAGGTCAAGGGGTTGATTAAAGTTTTTTTTGTCTAGTTTTGGGTTTTGTTTCAAACTTGGGAATGATGATAGATACATGGTGAAATGTATTTTTCCCAAGTAGGTATGAGTACCACAAACTTCTCCACAAAATTTGGAAATTTTTGGAGATTTGTGGAATTTCTGGTGCAATTCTGAAATTGGCCAGAAAACTGATAATCAGAGTATCAGCCGACTGCCAACAGGGGCAGTCGACTGCCCAAGGCTGATTTGTATATCAGCAGCTGGTTTGGTGTCCAAATGGTGGAAAACAAGTGTATAGGGGGTTAGTACACTGTGTTTAGGACTATTAGGGATTCAAAGAATCAATAATTGGGTTATTGTTGAGTTCTTTTTGATATTAGGCAAAGGGGGAGAAGTTTGGGTTTAAGTTGGGAAACCAAACTTACCTTTGCAAGAAACCCTAGGTTTAGGGGGAGTTGAGATTAAGGGGAGCATGGTTGCTCCATTCTTGGCGTAAGGGGAACCTTGGAAAGGTTCTTAAAAAGCCTTTGTAAGTCCAATGTAGGGGGAGCTTGGGAGAAGCCTTAAAAAGCCCATTTTTGTGAAAAGTCCTAGTTTGGAGGGCTAGGTGTGAGAAAGTCCTAGCTTGGAGGGCTAGGTGTGAAAATTCCTAACTTGGATGGTTAGGTGGATGGGATGCTTTGGGATAGGATCCATGCATTGCATATGCATTATTTAGCATTGTGTTGCTATTCTATTGCTATTTGTTTCCCTAACTTAAACGTATTGCCAAACATCAAAAAGGGGGAGATTGTTGAGGCAATCTGTGATCTGGAGTGATCATGAGTTTTGATGTTTGGGCAAAGGGTTTAAGTTAGGTTTACCCTTGTGTTCTTATATGTGTATGTTGAGTGTGTAGGTTGTACATGTTACATATATGGACTTGACTGGACGGCCTCAGTACGGTGAAGGGTGGCATGGAGGCAAACTGGAGGCTTGCGTGCGCATCCGAGGGACCTTGGAGAGCAGGGACGATGAGCTGATGGGCGCGGACTTCGAGGCATGCGTGAAGGATGGCATGGAGGCAAGCTGGAGACTTGCGTGCATCCGAGGGACGGGAGCCGAAGATGTAGAGGAAGACAATAGTCGAGGCTGCGGATGAGGAGTCAATCGAGTCGTGAGGGTACGCGTGCTGTGTGATTGTACTCGGGAAGGGTTCAGCTGGGGACCAGTCGACTACTCTGGGAGCAGTCGACTGATAGGTGGCTGGTGAGTTGGCTGAGAATTCGAACGTTGGAGTGCAACGGTCGAATTTCAGTGGCACCAGTCGACTGCCCTGGGAGTAGTCAACTGGTGGCGAGGGTTTCAGCCCGAGTCTTATTTAAAGCGGACTTCGTGGTGGCTGAGATCCTTGACGAAACTCGCTTGGGTAAAGTGAGTTAGTAGTCTTTTGTGCCCAGATAGTGTCCGAGGTGTTGTGGCGAGGTTTCTCCACCCACAAGGAGCGACGAGGACTAGCCGGTGGTTATCCGGGGAGTGATCCACCGACGGATTCTTGGATTAGTCATCCGTCCGGGGTGGATACCAAGTAAATCAGGTTGTTAGCGTTGTTCTTCATTGTTAGTTTTGTTTTATTATATATTCCGCTGTGCAATTAACCGTGTAGGAAGAAAGGAGTTCGAAAAATTGCTATTCACCCCTTCTAGCAACGTCAAACGATCGTACAGTACCAATGTAATTACTTCTAAGATTTGAAAAGTATCTTTTTTAAAGTTTTCTATTTTTCCTAAACATTTTGAGAAGGTCATTTTTTTCGTCGGGAGAATTGCGTGCAAAATATAAGCACTGCAATGCTTCCTATAAATTTCAAATCGGTGTCAGCTATAAGTCATTAAAACGACACATAGATGTGAAACACCATATGGAATATAAAATTAGCCATTTTCTAACACAAATATCTAGATTTTTTATACTAGTAGAAGTATTCATTTTGATTTATTTTTATATTTAGATGATAAATTAAAAAAATTATTAACTAGATTTGTTTCATATAACATCTATCTTTTAGTTTTAGATTTAAATACATTTTTAAGATTTTTAAAGAAGTTCTTAATTCATCTACTAAATAGATTCTTAGAACTATACTTGTTCAATTAAAAAATTAGTAATATAAGCGAATAAAATTTAATTGAAGAATTTAGTAAATTACATAATATAGTTTCTTTATGTTCCGATATTTGGAGTCATTATCGACAGACACATTCATATATGAGTGTGA
Source organism: Boesenbergia rotunda (assembly GCA_024364735.1). NCBI lineage: Eukaryota > Viridiplantae > Streptophyta > Magnoliopsida > Zingiberales > Zingiberaceae > Boesenbergia > Boesenbergia rotunda. The sequence continues at coordinate 80,093 of JAGFNQ010003088.1, read as the reverse complement.
TTTGTTATTGGATCGATTACTCTTAGAATATCCAAATAAAAAAAAGATGGTTATAAGAGTTTTTGATGAATCCCATCGTTCTCACAATAATTCATAATTATTATATTTAATTTTAGAAGAATATAAATTAATTCATAAAATTTTTTCAATGTCATTTGATAATGCTAGTTCTAATATCGTTAGTATTGATGAATTTATCAACTTATTATTAGTGGTTTATTTTTCATATTTATTGTGTATGTCATATTTTAAATTTATGTGTTGAAGATGGATTAAGAATTTTAGAAAGTCACATTAAACCAATTAGAATTGCTCTTTCTTATCTATGGTCGTATCGTTCTATAATGAACCAATAGGGTAAATTTTGTAAAGATAATTAAATGAGATCTAAAAAATTTTCACGTGATGTACTAATACGTTGAAATTTAATATATCAATTGCTCCAAGATTCATTTTAATATAAAGAATTATTATATTTATTTTTTACACAATATTAATAATACTAATATATATTTATTTTCATAATAATAGAATATTTGTAATAATATTGTCATATTTTAAAAAGAAATTAATAATGCAACAGAATAACTTTTTGATTTTTATTATCTTACTTTTTATTTAGTTTAAGAGAATTTTTATAGTATAGCATTAGTTTTAAATGAAAATAGTACCAATGATTTTTTATCTTTTTGGGTATTAGCTATGAAAATAAAATGCGAAAAATATTTTATTTAGTTTCATTTTCTTTAGACCTTATATATAATTAGAAGTTTTATAAAAAATATTAAATTTGTATTATGACGCTTTAATTCCATTTAAAGATTTTTTTCTCCTAATCTTGAGAATATTATATATAATATTAGAAATTATTAATATGATATTTTAAAAAAAATATAGTATAAAATATGAAATATAAACTAATATTTCTGAAATATAAAATAATAGCAGTAGTTATTTAAAATTTACAAAAATATAAATTTTATTAAAAGAACGGATGTAACGTCTGTGAGGATCCTCAATTTATACAGAAACTTGAAAATTATTTTTTGATTTCTTTTAATTTTAATAAAGTAGATAACTAAGTGAATTTCGATATCTTAAAGTGGTAGTTACAGAAAACTCAAAGTTTTTCTATTCTTTTCATGATCGCCAAAGAAATTTTAGCTTGTTTAGTATCAACAATTGATATGGAATAGACATTCGGTACCGATGGTAATATTTTGGATGAATCGACTTTGTCTCTCGACTCGTTGGAAGACCCAGCATTACTCAATAATCGTATTAGAGCCGGAAAAAGAATCCAAGGAATGCAACTTTCAAATTACAAAGTCGAAGAATTTAATACCGAAGGAACAAAAAACTATGGAAAAGGAAAATGAAAGTATGTAATGACGCCACTTCATAACGTAAAATGGTAAAAACTAAGAGAACTACATAAGCTTTAATTTTCCTATATTTCAAGAGAATACATATGCAACTTAATAAGTGTAAGTTCTTTTTTTAATGGATTTATAGTTTTAGTTTTTTTAATATAGTAATCTTGAACAATAGCAAATCATGCACGAACCGTGAATTGATGATTTTGAACCGTGAATCGGAACTTTCTTAAACGACTAAAGTTATGGGTCAACCCCCTAAAAGTCGTTGAATCAATGATTCTAAATCATTGAACTGTCGATTTTAAATCGTGGTTGGATCAAATATACCCAATGACGCATTTTTAGCAACTAGAAGTTCTTTAGATAAGATGTCCTTATAATTGAATATACCTAAATACTAAATATTAAGCTTGAGTAATTCTAAACAATCATAAAAAATTTAAATTTTAGGCCAACCAAGTTAATTTCAATTAGAATTATGTAATTTTAAAAATTAATTTTTTATGCCAGAAATTTATATTTTTTATTTTAGAAATACCTAAATTCAATGGCGGAGCTAGCCCGGGTGATCCATCCGGACTGATCTCAAGTTGTAGGCTATGAGCAACGCCGGTGCCATCACCCCGGACTAGCCGCCAACGTCGACGTCGTCATTCCAGATTAACCTCCTCTTTTATGGTCTTTTTTATTTTCTTTCGTAGAATTTTTTTTTTTCAAGTCATTCACCCTCGGGCTACAGCCCGGGTAACCACATATGCCTAAATTGAATCGTAAGAATTTAATGACATGATATCTGACATTTTATGACTTAAAACATATAAAGAAAAATGCGTTTTGTATGAAAAATGAATAAATAAGGTGTATGGAATATATGATATTTTACTTAAAAATTAGTCTAAAATGAACGATATCATCTTAAAACATGCGTTTTTTACCTTAAAATGTGTCAAATAAGTTCATCGAAAAATATAAAACATATGTTTGAAGCTTAAAAGTTCGAACAAGACAATGAAATTTAGATCTTAAACATGACAAGTTAGCATTTTATGGATATTTTTAAAAGCAAGATTTTTTTTTGGGAATCATCTAGATAGCGCCCTATTTTGATTTTTTCTTTTTCTTTTTTATCAAAATGATGAACTTATGTGAGAAGAGGCCAAGAAAGCCATGAAAATGGAGCAAGAAGACTAAAAAAAGAATTGGGAGTGATATTGAACTTAAGGGTTTTTTTACATCACACAACCCATATAACAAAGGTATATACTAATACACATGACAACTTAATGAATAAGATAAAAGAATAATAACTAATGTAATACTATGTTATCATTCCCTCTCAAACTCAAGGGTCTACGAAGAATATTGAGTTTGGAATGTAAAGTAAGAAATATGAAAGCTACAGATTTTGGTCAAGGTATCCACCGATGAGCGAGTGTATTGAGCAAGTAAAGTTTGAGTTGCAACATGTTCTCTAATAATATAATAATCAATTTTAATGTGCTTGGTTTTAGCTTACAAAATTGGATTGACAGAAAGATAGATAGTGCTCATATTATCGCATACAATGCATGGTATAGATTCCAAAAGGACAAAAAGCTCACGGAGCAAAGATTCCAACCAGGCAATTTCCATAGTTTCATTGGCAACAACATGATACTCTGATTCGGTACTAGAACGTGAAATGACCTTTTTCTGCGAAGAAGCCAACGAAACATGATTACCTCCAACAAAATACTTCAATAGCCACTTGTACTACAATGATCATCCGGACAAGAAGCTTGGTCAACATCAGTATAACACATTAAAGATGGAGAGGAAATAGGGAAATGGATAAACCAAGGTATAAGGTTCCACGCAAATACCTCAAGATTTATTTAATAGCTTGCCAATGAGAGACAGTAGATGTATGCATGAACTAACATACTTTATTTACAGCAAAAGATAGATTAAGATGTGTCATTGTGCAATATTAAAGAGCGCCGACAATGCTATGGTAGTCCGAGCCATCTTCTAAAGGAACACCATCATATAGAGACAATGAAGCAATAGAAGAGATGCCCCCAGGGCGTAGCACAGATAGTGTGTGCATAACATTTCTAATGTAATACTCAGGAGTCGATTCCTGAGAACTAATGACTTAGTGTGTCACGCCCTGAGACCATTGGAGCCGTTGATTTAATATAAAATTGGACAACATCTCCCCTGTCCGGCGGACAATTTACACAAACATACAATACACGCAGTTTATAATTAGGCCTCAGGCCTCAAAACAGATATCTAATATATGAAAAATAATAACAACGCAATATAAAACACCGTAAAACTCACCTAAGCTACCCCTAGGGCAGATGCGCAGCAAAACATCCAACATATAGTCCAACAGAGGACTCAAAATACAATACCGCAAGAATAAATCCAATACAAGTCCATGGTAACAAAACGAAATACAAAACATATACGATGCTATCAAAAGAAAACAAAATCAGCGGAAGCTCCCATCCAAATGGAGTCGTGGGGACCCGGGACCGGCAACTGGGCTCCTCCGGCAAGCTATCAACCTGAAAACAAAAATATTATGACGGGTGGCGAGTCCAAGTGGACTCGCGGGTATATAGATAGATATGCATGGCTCAATAAAATAGCTAAATAAGCTATAAAGAAACAACAGGATACAGTCTCAACAGGAGTATCAGAATATGCATAACTGAAAATAACAACTAACTATACATACCAGAAATCAGTCTATCCATACCACAAAAGACTCGTACCGACACGAGCAAGTGCAGGGTCATCAAACCACACATGAGCATATCCTGTATATGCATGTCAAACAAGTGCAGCAAATAAATGCAGCAATCACAATCAAAATGCACAATGCATCATATGCACATGATGCAATGTCATGGTCACCCCTGACGCCAATCAAGCCACCGAGACAGGCGATACTGTGTCGACCGAGTGGGTAGAGCTGTGACACTGTACGCACCCTGCTATCACTGCTCCTGAGTGACCGAGTGGACAGGATGCTGGCGGGGGACCGCCCCCTATCCCATGTATATATGAGGGAGCGTCGCTCTCATCTCCTCTGGTCTATGGGAAGAGAAGGGATCTCCGCCTGCTACCACGCTCCGAAACTACTACCCCTGAGCGGTCGAGCGGAGCAGTACAGAGCAAATGCACACACCCAACGGTATCCACTAACCCATGAGTGGTCGTGTGTGCATATCATGTACCGGAAGACGATAAGCTCAATCATAAGAGAGTCGCTGATCGCCGACATGCAACAGTGCAGGTATGGTGCATGACTCTCACACATGCAACCCCAACTAGGTCATCATACATAACTCAACATAACATGCACAGGTCAATCACAGGTATAATAACCTAACCATCATGCATCTAAGTGGACATGCAAGTAATAACAGAATCAACCAATGCAGATATCAGGTAACATACCACAATAACCGAATCAGTCCATATCTAGACACACGTGCAAGTATGACTGGAATCAACCAATGCAAATATCAGGTGACATGCCACAATAACCCAATCAGTCCAGATCTAGACACACGTGCAAGTATGACTGGAATCAACCAATGCAACCATACAATGGTATGCTAATCTCTATCCACATACTCATGCTCATACCAATGCTAAACAGAATCAGATAACAAATAAACGAGACTGTATAGAAGAAAATTTAGATCATATCCAAGGTCAAACATAAGTATCAAGCAGGATAACAAAACAGTAGCAGATAAAAGTCAATATCAGCCTACTGCATCAATAACAAATAGTCATGCATAAATATAAAGTGGATTTACAAATACAAGCAAGAAGTACCCGCCTCCAAATAGGTGAAGTCCGTATCAAGCAGAAAGAACCACCCGTCTGAAAAATCCATAACAACTCAGTGTCCTGTATCAACAGTATAATGTTTAGCTACAATAACATATATTATATAGCTAAACAAGCTACCCTAGTTAACTAGGATTATTCCTAGTTTTCCCATTCATTTAATTAATCATAATTAAATGTTTACACTTGATCTAGTCGGTTTATTAAGATTAGGTTTCAAATTGTAGAGTTAGTCCACGTTTAACCAAATTAGACACGCTACCATCCATTTAACCGGATCAGCGAAAATAACAAATCCAAATAAACACCATCCTAGCCTTAACATCACAACACAAATGAAATTCCACTCAAACAGTAACCCTCCAAACCAAAATAGATCTGTCACCTTGGGGAAGTTAAACTAATTCAAATTCAATTCCCCTTTCATCCACTCACGACAGAAAATTGATGAAAGAGTTATCCACCTAAACAAAATCTGCAACTCCTATCAACTTACCCTTAAATCAGCAATCGATTAATAAAATTCAAGCAACATAGCTAAATCCACATATCAGCTATATGTTCAGACAGAACACCCCCCGTATCAAACCATTACATCTACAACAACTCATTACCTTGATTTGCAGGCCTTTACAGCAATAGAAGATGAGGGATTAGAGCCCAATTTCCAATTCCAATTTCCGGATTCCAATCTGCTAGCCCACACAAGGATTCGATTCATACTCAACCTCAGATTCAATTACTCCCGGTTCCAGTACTTACCCGATTGGAGAGGGACGACCTTCAATCGGCGGCTCCTTCCTGCGGTAGCTTCTCCCAGCTTCAACCGTTCGCCCTAGATCCGGCGAGGGCCGAGTGAAGCAGTGACCATGAAGTGGGGTCGGCGACTGCCACCGAGACTCGCCCAAGGTAGGTGAGATCTGTATCAGCAGGGATAAGATCCGGTCGTCTCACTCGATTCCTGAAGTTGGGCCTGTGTGGAGATGGGGGTGGCAGAGCTCGTCGCCGGTGCCGCCCGAGACGAATGGAGACGAGGGAGTTCGGCGGAGGAGTAAGCAGTGGTAGGCTTTGGTTTCGATCGGTAGTGGAGAAGAGAAATGCGGCGGAAACACTGAGCCCTAACCGGCTCTTATTCGGGTGTTTTTGCATTTCAGCCCAACCTTCAAAGTTAATTCCAATAGCACCCCTAAATTTGACAATTTTTAGCAAACAACCCCTTTTACGTTTAGTTTTAAATCCTTTAAATCCCCTAAACCTCATCTGGAAGCCCGGAAACCCTAGGATCTTTTCTGAAAAATTTTCCGGAGTGACACAAAAGTTTCGGATTTAACATCCTCCCTCACTAATAAAAATTTGGTCCCCAAATTTCGTCATTGGGTACGATTTCCACCAATAACTAATACTAACAACACTTACCATATAAGTGCTGACGGGCATTAACCCTACATTTCCAGGGTAAGGTAACAACCTACCGACACCAGTGGTCTCCCATATCCACTGGTTATTGACCAAAAATCTCTCCAACTAATAGGGCATCCCTAAACTCCAGGATCTAGCCGTAAACACTCGCTAGACCTCAGCCAAAGGTATCCGTGACGGCCACAAAATGGAACACTACTCATATCTATCACTATTTAACTGGAAATGCATGAATGACACATCATACCGCGAAAAGTCGATCCCTCGGTCCGTGGTGCCTCCTCTCTGGTGGCAGCATATACTCGTCTCGTCTCTGGCGGTGGAGGTGGAACTACCAGATACTGCTGTGGCTGTGGCTGTGGCGGTGGCACTGCCGAATACTGCTGTGGCTGATATGGTGGATAATGCTGATACGGAGGCGCAGTCTGATGCTGAGACCCTGAGGTAGTCAAGGGTGACACTGATGGGGTGCTGGAGTGCTCATATCCGTACATACCATAAACAGCTGCTGGAGGAGCGATCCGCGGCTGACAGAAAGAAGGCTGAGTCTTATGTCCTCCCCCCCTGAGATCCTGGCTGATTCGAAGGTACACACTGTCCCGTAGCTCTCGTACTCTGATGTTGTGCCTTCAGCGCACAATCTCGACTCAGATATCCCGGTAGCTTGCAGTAGTAGCAAATAGGATGCTCCAGCGGACAATCCCCCCTACTATGCTGTCGAGAACCACACTGTACACAGTGCGATCTATCAGTAGACTGCTCCCGACTCTGCTGATAAGACTGGGAGTACCCTCCTACGGTACGTCTAGACCTCTGAGGCCGAAATGATGTCTCAGAAGTGCTCTGAGCTGCCTGACTTTGACTGCCCCGCTTCTGCCCTGTGATCTGCGGTGGCTGAGACTGGGCTGACTCCTTTTCTTTCTTTTTCTCTCCATTTACCTCCTGCTGGGCCATCTCGATCAGAAGGGCTTTCTCCAAAGCCTCCCGGTACGATGCAATACTAAATCCGGCAAGCTGGAGTCTGATATACCCAGCTAGTCCCCGAGTGAAATGGAGCATCCGTGATCTGTCCTCGGTAACCAGCTCGGAGCAGAATTTAGCCAAACGGTTGAATTCTGCGCTGTACTCCATAACCGTGCGACTCCCTTGCTGCAGAGTCAGGAACTCCTGTCGCTGTGACATCTGATAGGCTATCGGAACATACTGACTCTCGAACGCCTCTCTGAAGATGGCCCATGTGAGGCGCTGCTCCCCAATGATCATGCGCTGCGAGGCCCACCAGGTAACCGCCTCGTCTCGTAAATGATATGCAGCTAGCTCCGCCTTCTCCCACTCGGAGCAAGCCATGTAATAAAAGGTACCCTCCAAAGTCTCTAACCAGGAACGGGCAGCCCTAGGATCAGATCCCCCGTGGAATAATGTAAATCGGCCTTTCACCGACTCTGCAAGTGTGGGTATCCGGGCTCTAGCTCTGGCCCAATCTGCCGGAGTAGTAGGAGCTACCAGTGGAGCTGCAGAGGGTGATACTCCAGAAACAGTAGACAGAACCGTGAACAATCCCGGAACAGGGGCAACTGGTGGGGCCGGATAAGCTGCTGTAGCAGGAACAGCTGAGGGTGTCGCAGAAACTCCCATGAAAGGTACTGATGAAGGCACGGAAGGGTAGACAACCGTAGGCACCGCCGGGGGTGTAGGTACTGTAGGGTACGCTGCGGGTGGTGCCGACGGTGGTACGACCGGGTACGGTACTGCAGGCACCGCTACAGGTGTAGTAACAGGTATCGATGATAGTCCCGCTGAGTATGCAGTAGCAGGCACCGGTGCTGGTACTGTGGGAATCAATGGTGTGGTAGTCACGGGTGGTACGATCGGAACCGCTGACAACAGTGGAGATGGGGGCCTCGGAACAACCGGAGGAGTCTGTCCAGGACTGACCGGCCCCGTCTCCGTCGGTCTCTCGAGTGACTTGGTCACCGGAGACCCAATAGTAGACTTACGTGGCCGTCCTCGACCACATCTCGGTGCGGGGGCACGTCCGCGCCTAGTCATACCTGTTGCAATATTAACCATTGGTTACTAAAGGTATAAGTCACTAACCTTATCAAATTATACATTTGTCGCTCGAAGATGTCCCGTCGCCGCTAGGTCCCATAGTCCAAATCACGTCGTGAAACGACTCCGAAAATCCGAAATGTACTCGGGTAGATCTCATCAAACCCGAGCTCCGACACCTACCGAATAGGTATCAGATTTAACTCCGACAAATCTGTAAATCAAATACGCAACGCAAACCTAAATCCACAAGTCCCCAAGGTATCCGGCAACCTGGGCTCTGATATAGTGCTTCCCCACTATGCGCCTTTCGCCTGTGTATTTGAATTTATTTTCTTTCATATTCGTAGAGCCTGTTTAGAGGGGCCGCTGAGGTAGTAGACCTACCTTTTTTAATGAAGCAATAGAATATATTGGAGTGTTAGATGGTTTAGAGTTAAACATGCCAATTTTCTTCAAAAGATTTGTAATATATTTTGTTTGACTAAGATGCAAACCAATATCTGAGTGATGTACTTCAATATGCAAAAAATAATGCAGTTATCCAAAATTCTTCACAGTATATTGTTTATTAAGAAAATCATTTAAGGAAGAAATGAGACTCTGTGTGCTACCGGAATAATGATAACGTCGACATAGACAAGCACAATAAGAATACCATGGTTCAAAGAGAAGAAAAATAAGCCTTAGAACCAGAAAAACCCCAATTCAGAAATGCTTGACTAAGTTTTGTAAATCATGCACGAGGCGACTATTTCAAACCATATAATGATTTATGTAGTTTACCCACCATATCAGGGCAAGAAGAATCAATGAACCCAGGAGGTTGATCCATATAAACGATCTCAGTAAGATCATCATAAAGAAAAGCATTCTGCAGATCAAGTTGATGGATAGACCAATTGTGAGTCACAACAATGGTAAGAACCACCCTAATTGCCTGAGGTTTGACAACATGACTAAATGTTTAGTGTAGTCAATATAAGCAGTTTGATGATAACCTTTAGCAACCAAACGAGTCTTGTATTGATCAATAGAACCATCCGATTTTAATTTCAATTGATAAACTCATTTACAACCAATAACTTTGATATTATATGGCTTTAGAACAAGAGATCATGTGTTTTGAAACATCAAACATTAAACTAAGTTAACATGGTTTGTTGCCACTCAGGAACACTAGCAGCCTGCTTGTATGTATTAGGTTCAGATTGATTACTAGAAATAACAGTTAGCAAAACACATGGTTTTAATATGCCAGATTTACTTCAAGTTACCATGTGATTTGTAGTTGGTGCTATGATATTCTCATCAATATGTGGCAATTTAACTACCAAAGGGTTGAGGAATGGGAAGAAGATGAAGAGCAAGAAGGAATCGACTCAATAGGAGGTGGAGTTGGGCTAGTGGAAGGACTAGAAGAAGAAGACTGTGTAGATTAAGAAGATGTTGTAGGAAGTGGTGAAGCATTATAGGGTGGTGATAGAGAAATAGATAGTTGAAAAGAATTAAAAGTAGGAAGAATTGTAATGATGGGTGAAGAGCTTGAAGAAATAATAGATAAAGAGGATGATGAGGAACTAAAAGAAAAAAATACTTCATTAAAAATCGCATGACGAGAGATATATAGTTTTGAACGGCAAGGATCAAAACAAAGATATCTTTTATGTTCAGAGCTGTAACTAAAAAACACACATTGATGCAACCTAAATTCTAATTTATTTGAATTGAAGGGATGTGAAAAAGGATAACAAGCACAACCAAAAGTTCAAAAAAAAGTTGTAATCTAACTCGATCATACAGAACACTATAAAAAGACTTGATTTGTAAGATTTTTGTGGGCAACGGATTAATAAGAAATATGACCGTAGAAAATGTATAAGGCTAAAATTTGTGAGGCATATTAGAGTGAGCCAAAAGAGAGATATCCATTTCGATAACATGACGATTTTTATGCTCAACTTTACCATTTGTTCTAGAGTAGAAGCACATGATAACAGATGATGATGAATACCTTTAGAAGCAAAAGAATTTTCTGAGGGATCGAAATTCCCCACCCCAATCAAACAAAGATACCTTCTGCGACGATGGCACGCCACGCGCATTCTCCTCCTATGGTGGCTCACGGTAGGCAGTGGCTGACAGCGGCTGCGCCGAGAGGACGACGATGGGTGGTGGAATACGCGACATCACGCGCGCGAGAAGGAAATTAAAGCTAACCCGACATCGGAGTCGGCTACTGGCACGCGGAGGCTCCAGTAACCGGAAAGACTTCGCGAGTGGGGCAGGGCCACAGGGAAACCGCATCTAGGGATGGCAGCGACGGCGGCTGTTCAGCGAGGAGAGTAGCGACAGCTGCTGCTCGGCGGACAGGTCGACGGAATTAACTTGCAGTCGCGCGTAGCTACTGCTCACTTCGAGGAAAACAGGGAGACAGTGGGGAAGGGAAAGTGAGCAACGAGACGCCGACGTATCGCGTGAACGGAGGCGACGCCGACGCGCAGTGGCCGACACTAAACATGCTTTTCTCGCGTGAACGGCGGGCGCGTCGAGGGGAGGGGGAATCGCCATTTTAATTAAACTTAGGTTTAATAATATTAACATATGTATAGTCTCAATTAATTCTTAGGTATTTTAAACATGCTTTTTTTCTTACGCGATTATCCCCATAAATTATAAAAAGATTCATAAAAATTCTGAAATAATCTGAATAATTCTATAAAAATTCTAATAATTCATTTTAATTTGTTTCCTCATTAATTATCAATTATTGTGTTATTATTTTCCTAAATAAATTTAACTATCTCAAATCTTAATCATTTTAATCTTTATCATCCTAGATATAGTGTATATATATTTATTTAATTGCCCTCGGGGCTACGGTGCAGCGGAAAGATGACTAATTATCTCCTAAGTACTCGCGGTTTGATCTCCAACTATGACAAATTTTATCGTGCAACCGTGAGGTGCTGGACTACTGACTTCTAAAAGAAAATTTTTATTAGCTTAAATCTATTATAACCAAATCCTAAAATCTTAACACTAAATATATATAATATACCTAGTGAGCAGAACCCTAGAGTGAAAATCTTATTGGCTTAAACCCACTATAACCCAATTCATAAATCCTAAATTTTTAAACCCTAAATAAATCTAATATATCCCAAAAATAAAACAAAAAAAAAATTAAATTTTAAATACATATAATATATCCCAAAAATAAAATAAAAAAATAAAAAAATTATTACACGAGTGAAGACGTGTGGAGGCGCCTTCATCCCTTAAAATTAAAAAAAAAATAAAAAGATTTGAGGCGCCTTCCATGCATTAAAATACACACGAGCGCGCATTTTAATGTGTGTGTGTTGCGGTAATCTATGATCCGTGAGACCATGTATTTTAATGTTTGGGCAAAAGATTTAAGTTAGGTTCACCCTTATATTTGATATGTGTATTTGAGTGTGCAGGTTCTGCAGGATACACATATGACTCAACTTGACGGTTTCAGATCCGGTGAAGGATGGAGAGGCATCCGAGGGACCGTTGACAAGACATCAACGATGAGCCGAGGGAAGCACACTTCGAGGCATATGCGAAAGATGACATGTGGAGACAAGCCGCAGACTTGTATGCATCCGAGGGACGACAGTCAAAACGAAGAAGGCTTGAAGGCAAAAGTCAAAGCTGCAAAAGAAGAGTTAAGTGAGTTGTGCGGGTCTGAGTGCGAGTGAACTGTACTTGGGAAGAGAAATCCTAAGTTTAGGATTTTACCAGTCGACTGGTATGCAATCAGTTAACTAGTAGAAGTCACAGAAAAATCAGTCAACTGATCTTCTATGCAGTTGACTGGTGTCGGTTGAGAATTCGAACATTGGGCTGTAACGTTCGGATTCAGTTGGATCAGTCGACTGGTGTTGGAACTAGTCCACTGGTAACGACTAGTTCAGCCACGTGCTCTATTTAATGGAGCTCAGTTTGGCTGGCTAGGGTTGACGAAATTGGTCTTGGTTAAAGGCCAATTAGTAGTCTAAGTGCTCAGGAGTTGTTGCGAGGTTGTGGCCTGGTTTCTTCACCCACAAGGAGCTACGCGAGCATAGCTGGAGGTCTTCCGAGGAGTCATCCATTTAAGAATCGGGATTGTCCACCTTACGAACAATCGTGGAGTAGGAGCGTCATCTCTGAACCACATAAATCGATGTGCTTCTTCTAGTTGTTAGTTTTAGTTTATATTATTCCGCTTGCGTAACTAACACGTGTAGGAAGAGAATCGACGGATTTGGGTGACGAGCTATTCACCTCCTCTAGTTGGGTAATCGATCCCCAACAAGTGGTATCAGAGCGAAGGTTCGCTCTTGTTGGACTAACTGCAAAGGAGCAAAGCGCTAGAGGTAAATGGAGCTTGGAGAAAGATTGAGGGACGATGATAATTAACATCTTGATAATCAATTTAGGCTCTTAAATCCATGTTTTGATCCCTTTTATATGCTTAATCTTGCATTTACACTAGGTTCCATGAGTTATTTCTATTTTAGCTTTGGAGGCAAATCTTTTTATATTTGAGATTTTTTGACATTAAAATTTGAATATAATGTTGTAGGCTTCGAATGATCACGGACCTAGATCAGATTGGATTGAATTTGAGTTCAGATTTGGCTTTAATCAAGAGGATCAAGCGATGGAGAAATGTGGGTCGTTCAATCAAGATATGGGGAGATCTGAGCCATCTTTCATCTTCTGATCAATTCGAGATTATGGAATAGAACAATGTTGGCAAGGTGGACGAGAGTCAGAAACATAAGAGCCACTTCGATTGTCTGGAACAAAACGACCCGAATCACCAAAGCGGCCACCAGAATGACGACCACCACGACCTCCACGAGGGAAGCCACGTCCACGAGTACCAGAGACAACAAGAGCCGAAGTGTGCGGAGAAATAGGCACCGTGGGCGGAGTAACTTGTAAAACCTTCGAGAAGACAACCTCTAAATCGGGAGTAGGATCTTGGGCCAAGACTTGAGAACGAAGAGAAGAGGCCAAATCAGGGCTGATACTATTGAGATATACAGCCACAGCCAATTCATTACGGTAACGAAGAAGAGTATTGACATCAGTAGTCACAGGTTGATAAACATCAAGTTCAGCAATAAGAGCTTTAAAAGTGGAAAAGTGATCCGAGGAGGAATGATCACCTTGCTTAAGGGTAAAAAGGCGTTCATAAATCTCAAAAAGACGCGTAATATTTTTTTCATGACCATAAGCAGTGCGAAGGACATCCCAAATTTTTTTTGCAGGATGAAGAAGCATATAAGGATGAGCAATCCGAGGCTCGATACTATTCAACATCCAGTTAGAAACAACAGCATCCATGACATACCAATCAGTAAATTCAGGGGAATTATCCACCGGCGGAGGATCGGTAATATGATGAGTCTTACGATGCGCAACAAGAAAACGTTGAAAACTGTGTGCCCATAACAAATAATTTTTTTCATCTAATTTAACAGAAATATCACTTAAATTGCGAAGAAAAGGATCGTTAGGAGAGGAAGTTGATGACGCCATCACAAAAGACATAGTAGAGTCAGAGGATGCCATGGTGCACACAGAATTTCAAGAGCTCATACCGAGCGGGTAAGGAGACAAGAAATCAAAGGAATCACTTGCAATCGAAAGCGATTTCACATCAGAAACTAGATATGAGAAACCCACATAAAAAGGGCCAGCAGGAAGTGGCGCCACCGGAAAAAAATGTCGGCGTTGAAAAAATATCGGTGCCGGAATTAAAACAAAACAAAAAGAACAAAAAAACAGCGGCGTCGAAAAAAAAGAATAGCGGGAAGAAGAAGAGGAGGAAAAAAGGAGGAGGAGGAAGAAGAAGAAGAACGAAAGAAAACAAAAGGGAAGGCGGCGTCGGTAACCCTAGGAGCGACGACTATAACCCTAGGAGAAACCTTGCTCTGATACCATGTGGAATAGAACAATATTTTGGAATTAATAGAAAAGAGTTTACATGACTAGTATTTATAGACTAACTAGACTAACTACGACCCATAATACAAAGACCCAAATAAAGCCCAAGAAAAAATCTAACAGAGATCAAGGTAGAGTAAATCAAGACCATAGATCAAGATATGAAGTTTTGGTCTAAATCAGAAGTCATTTAGCCGTTGGATCAAGCTCGAGAGGAGTCTAAGCCGTCCATTCAAAAGGAAGGGCAATCCAAGCTATCCGTTGCAGATCTGTCGATCCAAGCTACGGAGAAGAAGATCCTGACCATTGATGGAGATATGGAAAGTTTGGTTTCAATCCGAGATGATTTGATCGTTGGAATAAGCTAGGATGATCATAGCCGTTCATTTTTTAATTGGAATTAGTTAAATCAGAAACTCCTCGCCAGTTTGGGGGGGGTCGCGATTTCTTCACTGTCTTCGGCGTTTTCTTGCATTTTCTTCTCCAATTTCGCATGGCCAACCTCAGATCGGCGCTTCATTTCAAGATTTCGAATCATAGAGATGGATATCCTGTGAAGTTTGCTAACCAAATTCGACACTGAAAGGCTCAGGTGAGGGTTTCGCCAAAGAGCTAAGCTTCCATCGATTGTTTCCTTTTTGATTGTTGTTCTTCATCGATCGAAGCTATCAAGTCATTCGGAGGGGTTCTTCGAAGGCTTCTGAGGGTTTCTGAGCCAAATTCGCCATTCAGCTTATCAAGAAGGAAGAGATCGGTAGAGGAATTTAGCTAGCACATCAAACCAATGCGAATTGATCACGGGAATTGACTCTTTGCTGATTTTTAAGCTAGAGGGTTTCTAGCTTGGCTCTTGTGTGACGGCAAGAAGGAAATCTTGACAAAGGAACTGATCTGATGTTTAATTTTTGCAAATTTCGGTTTTGTACACTATTTCCTTAAGTTGTTTCGGTTTGTATCCAACTTCATTTCAGTCAAGTTTCTTTAGCATGGTTTGTGACAGACTTCACAATTCTGCATTTAGTTATAGATTTCCTGCATTCAATATTAGTTCTTGAATTTCAATTTCATAGTTTCGAATTGAATTGCTTAGTTTTTCAAATAGGGATAAGTGTAGTTTCCGTAATTTCGAGTTAGTTTATGATTTAGCTGAGTTTATTCTGTTTCCACTGTAATTTCATTCATTATCGCAGAAATACCCATTTCACTTGAAAACCCAAAACAGAAATGATGAATCCTAGTTTGAGTTGAGCATTCTTAGCTAGTCATTGGAAAAACACGACTTGTGTTGATGCAGTCTGACCTTGATTGTTGTTTTGGTGTTGACACCGATTTTAGTTCAGGTTGATGAGATGATTATGATTAAGTCCTGGTCGTGGACTAGGCATACCTAGTGGGACTAGGTTTGATGAAATCCTAACTTGGAGGGTTAGGTGTTAGAAAATCCTAGCTTGGAGGGCTAGGTGTGAAAAGTCTAACCTGGAGGGTTAGGTGTGGAAAAATCCTACTTGGAGGGCTAGGTGTGAAAAGTCCTAACCTGGAGGGTTAGGTGTGAAAAGTCCTAGCTTGGAGGGCTAGGTGTGAAAAGTCCTAACCTGGAGGGTTAGGTGTGGAAAAGTCCTAACCTGGAGGGTTAGGTGTGAAAAGTCCTAGCTTGGAGGGCTAGGTGTGAAAAGTCCTAACTTGGAGGGTTAGGTGGGAAAAAGTCCTAGCTTGGAGGGCTAGGTGATGGAAATCCTAGTGAGTGAAGCTAGGTTGAAATCCCGGTGAGTGAAGCCGGGTCCTGGTGAGTGAAGCCAGGTGATGGAAATCCTAGTGAGTGAAGCTAGGTTGAAATTCCGGTGAGTGAAGTCGGGTCCTGGTGAGTGAAGCCAGGTGATTGAAATCCTAGTGAGTGAAGCTAGGTTGAAATCCCGGTGAGTGAAGCCGGGTCCCGGTGAGTGAAGCCGGGTGACTGAAACCCTGGTGAGTGAAGCCAGGTCCTAGCTTGGAGGGCTATGTTGAAGTCCCGGTGAGTGAAACTGGGCACGGAGTCTTGGTCCGGGGGACTAAGAACGAGTGAGAGGAGGGCTGGAGGCTTGTTCTCTTGACTTAGAGTGGATTTGACCTTGTCTGGATCGGTCTGGTGACCGATCAGGGGGTTTGGCACGGAGTTCCCTCGTGGATCGGTCTGGTGACCGATCCAGCTATGTCTGATCGGTCTCGTGACCGATCAGGGAGCATACAGTGGGTTTTGGGAACTTTACTGCTTGGCTCCTGATCGGTCTGGTGACCGATCTGGAACACTATTCAGATCGTTCTGGTGAACGATCATTTGTCGCAAGGTTCTCGCTATGACTGATCAGGATTACTCCTGATCGGTCAGGAAGCAGCCTGATCGGTCTGGTGACCGATCAGGGCGTAGCCTGATTGGTCTGGGGACCGATCTGGAATGTGCAGCAGATTGCTGGATAGGTCTGGGGACCAATCAGGAGTGTGCAGAAGACTGCTGGATCGGTCTGGTGACTGATCAGGGTCCTCTATGATCGGTCTGGGGACCGATCAGGAGCAGAACTTTAATTCAAATACGCTGTCAGAAGTGTCTGATCGCGTCTGTTTTCTCTGCCAATTCTCTGATACATTGCTGATTTCATTTGATATGCATTGCTAAGCCTATGTTGGAGTGTGCAGGTGATAGCAGGTGATTCAAACACTCAAGGAGGGTCAATGGGAGGCTTTCCTTGGAGCAGGTTTGTTTATTTCTCCTTCTCAGGTTTCAACGGCAACTGGAGCAGCTGGCGACTGACGGAGACTCAGCTGGAGAGGAGGTCTTCAGTGGACTGAGTGCTCAGGGAGGTCAGTGAGTTCAGGCTGGCTCAGTGGATGCTGATGAAGCTTGCGATGGTGAGAGGGAGCTTAAGACAAAGCTGGAAGCAGAGGAGCGGTGTGGACGAACAGACAGAAACTTGAGGAGTTTGGCTGGGCTGTGTCGAGAGCTCTCTGTTGCTTGTGTGCTTAAGTGTTCTTGTTGCATTCCTATGAGATCTGTGCAAGCGTTCCTTCTTGTGTGATCTCTTGTACTCAAGTTCAATCATCCGTGAGATCTGTGGAAAAGTTTCTTCACCGAGAAGGAGGCTCTATCTTATCCGGTGTTCACCGTGGCTTGATCTGCCGACGATCAAGGGATCGCCCACCTTAAGGGCACGCCAAGGAGTAGGTGCAAGTTATCCCCGAACCTTGTATATCGCTGTGTTAGCGTTGGTTTGATTCCATGTTCTGTTTTATTCTTTCTGTTGCATTTTGTTTCTGCTGCTACTAATCTGATCACAGAAAGAAAGTTCAAAGAAGAGGGAGCGATTTGAGTGTCTGGCTACATTCACCCCCCTCTATAGCCATCCAAGTTCCAACAAGTGGTATCAGAGCTTGGGGCTCTATCCAAACGGCTTAACATCCTAGAGCTTACAACAAAGATGGCTGTGAGTGAAGGTTTCAGCACCAGCAGACCACCCTTTCTTGACGGATCTGATTTTTCATATTGGAAGTCAAGAATGGAATTTTATTTGAAGACAAACATGAGCATGTGGTTCTCAGTAAAGGAAGGTTTTTCTACTCCTAAAGATGTGGAGGGAAAAGAGATAGACTTCTCCATGTGGTCGACTGAGCAAATCAAAAAGGGGGAAGCCAATGCCAAAGCTATTGTCACCTTGCAATGTGGGATGAACAAAGAGCAGCTAATCAAGGTTGGCCCCTTCACCTCTGCCAAAGACCTATGGAACAAACTCCTTGATCTCCATGAAGGAACTCAAGACACCCGGACAGCCAAGAAGGATCTCCTTCACAGCCAATTCCAGAACTTGACAATGGGAGAAAATGAAACTGTAAGTATGCTTCATTGTCGATTCAAAGATGTATTGAATGGTCTCCGCTCCATTGATGAAAAGGTAGAAAACCGAGACCTTGTGAGGTATGTGTTAAAAGCTTTTCCTAGGAATGCCTTATGGTCATCCATAGTGGATGCTTACAAGGTGTCCAAGGATTTATCTTTTGTTAAGTTAGAAGATCTATTTTGTGAAATGGAACTACATGAGATCTCTAACAAAAGTTCAAAAGAGAAAGGGATTGCCCTAGTTGCAGGGGAAAAGACCAACTACAAGAAGGACAAGAAGAAGGAGAAGAAGAAGGAGAAGGAAGTCTCTTCATCTTCATCCTCATCCGAGTCCGAGGAGGAGGGCAGGGGGTCTTCTTCCTCCGAGATGACAAACTTTGTTAGAAGAATGATGAGGAAGAGCCGGCGCTTCAAGGGTAAAGGTAACCCGAGTCAAGTTAAAATTGATAAGTCTAATGTTACTTGTTATGAGTGTAGCAAGAAAGGACATTACAAGGATGAATGTCCAAAGTTAAAGAAGAAGGAGAAGTACACTCACCACCGTGCCCTCATGGCCATAGAGGATTCAAATGAAGAGGAGAGTGGAGACGAATCAAGCTCCTCAACCGCGCCTTCATCATCTTCGGATGATGAAGAGGTAATCTCTCCCGAGTTAGATAAGTGTTATAGAAACATTGCATGTCTAGCTAGGTTGCTTAAAAAAATCCAAGAACAAAGTTAAATTGTTGAAATTGGAAGTAGAAGAATTGAAATCCTCTAGGGTGGAGGATGTTAATGATTTTCATGATGACTCGCATGTTAAGACCCTCGAGGATGACAATAAGGACTTAAAGAGCAAAGTTGAAAATCTCAAGAATATTCTTGAGAAATTCTCATCTAGCTCCAAAACCTTAGACATGGTACTAAATTCCCAAAGGGCGGTTTACAATAAGGCCGGTATAGATTACCGACCTAAAGAACCAACCTTTGTATCCTTAATGTCAAGAACCCAATTTAGAACACAAAATAATTCTAGGGTTCAAAAAGCCAAAAAGAAAATGACTAAGGCATGGGTGCCAAAGTCCCTCATTGTTGATGCATTAGGTCCCAAAATTTGGGTACCTAAAACCTCCATATTTAGAATTGTATAAGCATTATTTGAGGGGGAGCATCTATCAATATGGGAGGTTGATATTTGGTGCTCCAAACCCACGACCAAGAAAAAAATTGTCATTCACATGATTGGTTATGGAAAATTCGAATTAAATGCTTTGATCTTCATTGGCTTACTTCTTATAACAATATGATCTCTTGGCTAGTGATTTATGAAATCTCATTTGGGCAATAAGGAAACTTTTCATGCAATGAATGATGGTATATCCATGGTTCAAAATAAATCTACAAGTGTTGGAAAAATTATATATTTTGCATGAATGGTTTAGGTTGACACATGAATTGTTTCTACTGTGGATTGCCTAGGATGTGTAGCTTTATTATTGCAAGTTTGCGGTGACTGCAATATGAGGTATAAGTTAGAATAATAGTTTACTCTTGCAATATCTCATCATAAATCTGAGGTCTAAGTTAAATTCTTTTAACTGCATACAATTAAAGAATTTAGACAATTCCATGGCAACTTCATGTTTTTGTGAATGCATGTTTTCGAAACTGTCTAAATGAGGTAAATAAAATAAATGCATGTCGGACAAACTATAAGCATGTTTTGGGGATGTGATCACTCATTGAAATCGATACAAACATGTTTGTGTCTCTTCTCATAGAAATTCTTAATGTGGAATAAACCTAAGTTAAGGGACACTAGTCACTTTGTATTTACCATAGAAAGTCTTGCTCATCACATTCATGCTTACCATGTATTTTCTGAATCACACTTTAAACTTTGTATTTATGAATTTTACTCTCAAGTTATATTGGAGATGCTGCATGATTTGAAAATATACATGCTAGTTAAGGAGATGCAAATCATGTTGTTTTCTTTGGTTAAGGAACATGAATGTTGTTTAACGGAACTCTGTTAGGAGTTAAATCTGATTGTATTAGGGATTGGAATGGTTAAGGGTTGAAACAAACCTATTTCTGAAACTGATCAGGTTCAGAAAACAGTCTGTGTCGAACCTGATCGGTCCACCGACCGATCAGGACTCACCCTGATCATTCTGGTGACCGATCAGGAATCATACTGATCGGTCCGGTGACCGATCAGATCAACACTGATCAGAGGTATCAAACTACTCCTCAGTCCGATCCCATTTCATCAAGTTGTATCAGATTACTTGATCATTTTGATACAAACAAATCTGATACACACCTGATTATTCCAAGAACATGACCATACTTGATCTTCCATTGGTATAAACCTGGTACTAAGTGAGTACAAGTTTGTTCAGGTGTTCAAAGAAGGGTAGGAATTTTTAAGATCCTTGATTCTCAGAAATTTTTCTGAAGCATCAAGTATTAAAATGCTAATTTGATACAAACCTATGTAGGAATGTTCAAATTCATAAGCAAGGGTTTGTTGAGTCATGACTCTTGCTCTTAATGTCGTGTTTCAGAAATTTTTCTGAAACGTCGAATATCAATAGAGTCTACACCCCTGTTGTGGAATGCAAAGTGTTAATGCAATCTGATCAGGAACGTATCAGAGTTTCAGAAATTTTTCTCAAATTTGATCGCTCCCCAGACTAACAAGAAATATTCCTGTATCAAATAATCAACGTACCTGATCGGTCACGGAGACCAATCAGGATTATGTGTTCGATACAGCTGCATTCCTTACTTGTCATATGAAACATATACATGTTTGACCATGATATATTTCTGTATATGTTTTCATGTGCAATTCACACTTATTGCCGTATGATGCATATACATTATTGCCATGATACATTTATGGTATATGCATTTCATATGCAATTCAAAAGTTTACCTTTGATTTTTTGGATCTGGGGAGAGACCCCTAGGGTTGAGGGGGAGTGTGTTTAAACTTAACAACCCCTCTAGACCCTTTTTCGGTGTTTGACAAAGGGGGAGAGTGTGGTTGGTTAAGTTTAGGATGATTATGTTGTAGGGGGAGGATCCTGATTCCCCTATGATTCTGAAATTTGAGAATATTGATGTTGTAGGGGGAGGATCCTGATTCCCCTATGATTCTGAAATTTGAGAATATTGATTTCAAATCCCTAAACTTAAAATCGAGTTGTCAAACAACAAAAAGGGGGAGATTATTGATGCAGTCTGACCCTGATTGTTATTTTGGTGTTGACACCGATTTTAGTTCAGGTTGATGAGATGATTATGATTAAGTCCTGGTCGTGGACTAGGCATACCTAGTGGGACTAGGTTTGATGAAATCCTAACTTGGAGGGTTAGGTGTTAGAAAATCCTAGCTTGGAGGGCTAGGTGTGAAAAGTCCTAACCTGGAGGGTTAGGTGTGGGAAAATCCTAGCATGGAGGGCTAGGTGTGAAAAGTCCTAACCTGGAGGGTTAGGTGTGAAAAGTCCTAGCTTGGAGGGCTAGGTGTGAAAAGTCCTAACCTGGAGGGTTAGGTGTGGAAAAGTCCTAACCTGGAGGGTTAGGTGGGAAAAGTTCTAGCTTGAGGACTAGGTGTGAAAAGTCCTAACTTGGAGGGTTAGGTGGGAAAAAGTCCTAGCTTGGAGGGCTAGGTGATGGAAATCCTAGTGAGTGAAGCTAGGTTGAAATCCCGGTGAGTGAAGCCGGGTCCTGGTGAATGAAGCCATGTGATTGAAATCCTAGTGAGTGAAGCTAGGTTGAAATCCCGGTGAGTGAAGCCGGGTTCCGGTGAGTGAAGCCGGGTCCCGGTGAGTGAAGCCGGGTGACCGAAACCTTGGTGAGTGAAGCCAGGTCCTATCTTGGAGGGCTAGGTTGAAGTCCCGGTGAGTGAAACTGGGCACGGAGTCTTGGTCCGGGGGACTAAGAACGAGTCAGAGAAGGGCTGGAGGCTTGTTCTCTTGACTTAGAGTGGATTTGACCTTGCCTAGATCAGTCTGGTGACCGATCAAGGGGTTTGGCATGGAGTTCCCTCATGGATCGGTCTGGTGACTGATCCAGCTATGTCTTATCGGTCTGGTGACCGATCAGGGAGCATACAGTGGGTTTTGGGAACCTTACTGCTTGGCTCCTGATCGGTCTGGTGACCGATCTGGAACACTATTCAGATCGTTCTGGTGAACGATCATTTGTCTCAAGGTTCTCGCTATGACCGATCAGGATGACTCCTGATCGGTCAGGGCGCAGCCTGATTAGTCTGGGGACCGATCTGGAGTGTGCAGCAGATTGCTGGATAGGTCTGGGGACCAATCAGGAGTGTGCAGAAGACTGCTGGATCGGTTTGGTGACCGATCAGGGTCCTCTCTGATCGGTCTGGGCACCGATCAAGAGCAGAACTTTAATTCAAATACGCTGTCAGAAGTGTCTGATCGCGTCTGTTTTCTCTGCCGATTCTCTGATACATTGCTGATTTCATTTGATATGCATTGCTAAGCCTCTGTTGGAGTGTGCAAGTAATAGCAGGTGATTCAAACACTCAAGGAGGGTCAATGGGAGGCTTTCCTTGGAGCAGGTTTGTTTGTTTCTCCTTCTCAGGTTTCAACGGCAACTGGAGCAGCTGGCGACTGACGGAGACTCAGCTGGAGAGGAGGTCTTCAGTGGACTGAGTGCTCAGGGAGGTCAGTGGGTTCAGGCTGGCTCAGTGGATGCTGATGAAGCTTGCGATGGTGAGAGGGAGCTTAAGACAAAGCTGGAAGCAGAGGAGCGGTGTGGACGAACAGACAGAAACTTGAGGAGTTTGGCTGGGCTGTGTCGAGAGCTCTCTGTTGCTTGTGTGCTTAAGTGTTCTTGTTGCATTCCTGTGAGATCTGTGTGAGTGTTCCTTCTTGTGTGATCTCTTGTACTCAAGTTCAATCATCCGTGAGATCTGTGGAGTTGTTTCTCCACCGAGAAGGAGACTCTATCTTATCCGGTGTTCACTGGGGCTTGATCTGCCGACGATCAAGGGATCGCCCACCTTAAGGGCACACCAAGGAGTAGGGGCAAGTTATCCCCGAACCTTGTATATCGTTGTGTTAGCGTTGGTTTGATTCCTTGTTCTGTTTTATTCTTTCTGTTGCATTTTGTTTCCGTTGCTACTAATCTGATCACAGAAAGAAAGTTCAAAGAAGAGGGAGCGATTTGAGTGTCTGGCTACATTCACCCCCCCTCTATAGCCATCCAAGTTCCAACAACTTGAGGCCCCTATACTACACCTAGTTTTGTGAGCTAAGGGTTTTCAATTTATAAATTCAATTTGAGGCTCATTGTGACACTGGTTGTGGGCTTACCAAATTTTGGCGCCGTTGCCGGGGAACTTCACACTAGTAGAGTTTGTTTGATTTGAGCTTGTGCTTAGTTTCATATTCTTTGATTCTATTTCATTTGCTTTAGCTTTCTATATACATTTGCTGTCATTTTGTTGAATTTATGACCAGGACTGCAGGTGGTGATATTATGGAGTTTGATCCTGAGATTGAGAGAACTTCCAGAGCTAGGAGAAATCAAGGAAGAGTTCTAGAAGTTGCTGAAAATATTTCTACTCATTCAAGCAGTTCCATGGCAGAACATCAGAAGACTATGAAGGAGCTTGCAGCTCCTGATGATGCATTTCAGTACTCTTGTATTGCTTATCTAGAGTTAGCTGGAGATTTTGAATTGAGATCAGGCCTAATTCATCTACTTCCGAAGTTTCAGGGACAATCAGGAGAAGATTCTAATAGACATTTACATGAGTTCCATGTAGCGTGCTCCACTATGAAGCCCCAAGGGATTTCTGAAGAGGACATCAAATTAAGGGCATTTTCATTTTCTTTAACTGGAGTAGCTAAAGATTGATTTTATTACTTGCCTACTGGGCATGTTGCAAGTTGGATTGCCATGAAAAAGGCATTTTTAGAGAAGTATTTTCCAGCTTCAAGAACGACTATTATTAGAAAGAGCATCTGTGGTATTCAACAAGTGGTGGGAGAGACCTTATATGACTATTGGGAGAGATTCAATAAGTTGTGCTCAAGTTGTGCACAATATCAAATAAGTGAACAACTTCTTATTCAATATTTCTATGAAGGTCTATTTCAAATGGATAGAATTATGATTGATGCTGCAACTGGAGTAGCTCTAGTGAACAAGACCCCAGAACAAGCTAGAGAATTGATTACAAATATGGCAGAGAACTCTCAACAATTTGGAAGTAGGACTCTTACTACTAGAGGGGTGAATGAAGCCCAATTGGTTTCAAATGAACAAAAAGAGATTAAAAATTCTTTGGTGGAATTTACTTCTTTAGTGAAGCAAATGACTTTGAATAATTTGAGCCAAAATCAAAACGTTACAGTAGCTTCACCTACAAATCAAGTAATGAGGTTGTGTAGCATATGTTTAAGTCAAGAGCATAATTCGGATTTGTGTCCAAATTTACAATAAGATGAATCATTAGCCGCTTTGACTAGAGGTCAATATCAATCAAGGAATGACCCATATTCATCTATTTACAATCTGGGATGGAGAGATCACCCTAATTTGAAGTATGGTAATTCATTCTATCAATAAAATACTTCACAACAGCCCCTACAATAAAATCATCCACATTTCTAGAATTTTCAGCAAGGACAACAACATTTTCAACAAATCCAGCAATCTTATTCACAATTTCAGCAAGGAAATCAGCATTTTCAGCCTCAATTTCAACAAAATCAGCAAGGATTTCAACCAATTCAGAATTTCCAGCAATCTTTTCAACCTTCACAGCTATCCCAGAGTTTATATCAGCATCAACAACCATACCAGCAGAATTTTCAGTTTCAAAATTAGAATTTTCAGCCCCAACAATTTCAGCCTTCACATCAACAATTTCAGCCTTCAAATCAACAATTTCAGCCTTCGAATCAGAATTTTCAGAGCAGTAATTTCCAACAACATCCACCTAGTTCTCAGACCAATTTTCAAAAATTACAACAGCCCATTCACTCATTAAATCAGTCCCAACAGCCTAATTTCCAGAGTTCACAGCAATCCCAAGGTTTTCAGCAACCCAATGCCTCATTTCAAGGCCAACAAAAGTTCCATACCAATCAAGGAGGCTTTGAGAACTCTAGTGGGTTTAACGCACAACAACAAAGGCATGAGGAGATGATGCAACAAATTCTACAACAACAACAAATTCTACAGCAACAACAAGGGCAACAAAAGAATGATTCCACCCTTCAAAACATTGAAAGACATATTGGACAACTAGCGAGTGAAATGAATCAATTACAAACCCAAGGGTCGGGTCAATTACCTTCTCAAGCAACTCCTAATCCTAAGGGAAATGTTAGTGCAATAACTTTGAGGAGTGGGAAAGTTGCTTCAAATCCAGAAATGGATTCTACAACAGTTGAATGTGACCCTAGTTCGAGCCTAAGTCCTTCTTCTACTGACCTTGCAATTTTGGTGGAAGAACAAGGAGAAATCAGTAAAAACAAGGCAGCAAATGTGGCTGTGTAATCTCTGTTTTATCATGAAAATTTGAAATATCTTGGAAGATGGAAAGGCAGCAAATGCGACTTCTAGATTCTGTCTAAGAAGAGACAATATGGTGGATTTTTTGAAAGGACGAGAGATAGCAATGGAAAGACGAAAGATAGCTATGGAAAGACGAAAAGATAGGAAATGGAAACGAATCGGCTAGAAGAGTTACTCATGTTTTGGAAGAGTTATCCTTGTATGGTGGCAACCTATAGAGCATGGTGTGGTTTTAATCCCTTTTGACTTACAAACTGTAAATCTCCTTTGAATCTTTGTAATTCTGTATTAGAAGGTTGGTTTTAACCCCCTTCTAGTATGGATTTTATTTTCAGGAATAAAATTTTCCTTTTTCCTTAAAAAAAAATCAATAAAAACAAGGCACCTACAGCAGCTATACCAATTGAAATTCCTGCTCAAGACTCACTTCCAAAAATCTCAGCTCAAGTGGAGGAACCAAGGGTCCCTTTACCACAGCATAAGATTCAAGCTAAAAAGCATGTGGAGGAGGAGAATGCAAAGGAGTATTAAGAGCTTGTGAAACTATTCAGTAAGGTGGAAATAAATGTGCCATTGTTGACCATGATTAAGCAAATACCTAAGTATGCCAAATTTCTTAAGGATTTGTGTGTGCACAAGAGGAAGCTAAAGGGGAATGAATTAGTTAGTTTAGGAAAGAATGTCTCAGCCTTATGCATTCAATTCCCCAAAAATGTGAAGATCCAGGAGTATTCACTGTGTCCTGTGAGATTGGAAGGAATCTTTTTCATGATGCTATGCTAGATTTGGGAGCTTCTATTAATGTGATGCCTAGATCAGTTTTTCAGATGCTTGGCATTGGACCTATGTAGCCTACAGGAGTGGTTATTCAGTTAGCAGATAGGAGTCAGATTCACCCAGCTGGAATTATTGAAGATATATTAGTGAAGGTGAAAGAGTTGATTTTTCCTGCGGATTTCTATATCTTAGACATGGAGGGGGATTATCTAACACATAGATCCCCACTTATTTTTGGGAGACCATTCTTGAAGACTGCGAGGACGAAGATTGATGTATATGCAGACACACTTTCTATGGAGATAGGAGACACAGTGGTGCATTTTAGTATTTTTGATGCTATGAAGTACCCCAGAGAGGATCATTCCATCATGAGCATGGATATTTCAGATGAGTTAGTTGATGCATATTTACTTACTGATAGAGTTTCACTTGGTATTCATAGAGGATATTTTAGCTCAGATGAGGCCGAGGAGGCATTAGCTATAGAAGAAGCTAAGTTGAAGATTGTATTTGATTCACTCGCAGTTGGAGACGATTTTATAAGTGTAGGGGATTACACTGAGCCCCAGGGATCACCTATATTGATTGACATATCAGGAGATTCCGAGGATAGGTGTGAGAGTGTAGGGGATTGCACTGAGCCCTAGGGATCATCCATACCTACCGAGCAGTCACAGATAGAGTTAAAACCATTGCCAGAACATTTGAAGTATGCTTATTTTGGAGAGGAGCAGTGTTTACCTATTATCATTGCCCAAAACTTGGACTCGGAGCAAGAGGACAAATTATTGCAAGTTCTGACCAGCATAGGAGAGCTATAGGGTGGACATTAGCTGATATACCTGGTATTAGCCCCGCTATTTGTATGCACAGGATATTTCTAGAGGAGAATGTGAGACTGGTCAGGCAGCCACAGAGAAGGTTAAATCCACTGATTCTAGATGTTGTAAAGAAAGAGGTGACTAGACTTTTACAGGCAGACATTATATACCCTATTTTTGACAGTAAGTGGGTTAGTCCTATTCATGTGGTTCCTAAGAAGTCGGAAGTGACAGTGGTGGCAAATGAGAGTAATGAGTTAGTACCTACCAGTGTGAAGAATTCATGGAGAGTTTGTATAGATTACAGGAAGCTGAACCAAGTAACGAGGAAAGTGTTGGTGCAGAAAGCACCAAAGTCAAACCTGTGTTTTGATAATGGCAACAGGGTTCAAAAGTTAAGTCTTACTTGTTGTCTAACAAGTTACTCTAGTGTGTAGAGCAAAAAGTCCTAGCGAAGGACTGCTAGGCACTGGCGAAGGAATGCCAGAGCAAAAAGTCCTAGCGAAGGACTGCTAGGCACTGGCGAAGGAATGCCAGAGCAAAAAGCCCTAGTGAAGGAATACTAGGCACTGGCGAAGGAATGCCAGGGTAAAAGCCCTAGCGAAGGACTGCTAGGCACTGGCGAAGGAATGCCAGGGACTAAAGCCCTAGCGAAGGACTGCTAGGCAACGGGCGAAGGACAGCTCGGTATCCAAGACCTGGCAAAGGACCGCCGGGCAAAAGTCCAACTAGAGGAGCGGTTGGCATCAGGTACATTCTCCCGAGAGGAGTAGGTGAGGACGCGTTCCCCGTCGAGGGAACAGTAGGCGTCGGTTCGACCTAGGGCTCCATTTTGGAGGCCCAAAGTCAGAACCAAGACAGCTAAGGCTGTATAAACATAATACTCTAATGCTTTATATTGTTTTGGACTAACCCTGGATGCAGGACCGAAGGAACGTGTGTCTGCAGCTCAGAATGCCCAAAGGAGAGAGGCAAGTAGCTGAGCAGGGCGCCCTCAGTGTCCCGGGCACCCCCAGGGGTAACACAAAACAAGCGAAGCAACAAAGGCTTCGGCTAACCACTGGCCGGGGCGCCCCCAGCAGCCAGGGCGCCCCCAGCAGCTAGGGCGCCCCGAACGCCCAGGGCGCCCTCAGTGCCCAGGGTGCCCCGCGCCTACGCCAGCGAAGCTGATTACCCTTATCCAGCCGAGAAGCCCGCGCTGAAGGAGTCAAGCAGGGCACCCCCAGCGTCCAGGGCGCCCCCAGTGTCAAACCTCATCCCTATTCGAGTGGGATAGAGGTTGACCGAGCGAAGCTCGGATCGCGTGACACGTGGGGGGGGGGGGCGCCCCGACGTCCAGGGCGCCCCGAGGTGCTATAAATAGCACCCAACGCCCAGGCTTTCAGCAACAACTTCAATTCAATGCTTCGACGCTCTTCTGCTCCCGCGCTCTACTCCGGAAACCTCCCAACACGAGCCGACGACGTCCCTCCGCTTCTAAAAGTCAACCTACCTCGGACGTTGGTAACAAAAGAGCGATCTTTTAATTTTGTGCTTATTACACTGCTATTGTAATCAATTCTTGTAAACTGTTTTTGCGCCTCATATAGAATTGCCCAAAGTAAACGGTCAACGACCGTGGGCCTTGGAGTAGGAGTCGACTTAGGCTCCGAACCAAGTAAAAAATAACTGTGTTTGCGTTGTGTGTTTTTATCTTCCGCTGTGCAATTGCTCTTATTTTAAATCCGAACGCTTTCCGATATTCACCCCCCCTCTATCGGTTCTCTCGATCCAACAAGTGGTATCAGAGCGGGGAAGTTCAAATTTGGTGCAACCACCAGTTTAAAAATTTTTCGGATTTTTATTTTCTTTTTCTCGTTCGAATTTTTTTTTGTTCGAATTTTCTTTTTCTCGTTAATCGAGGTTGCTGCAACATATTTCATTTTATTCATCCCACACTACTAATCCAAGACCAAGTCTTGGGAAATCCGTTTTAGTTATTTTTTCAGATTAAATGGCCATGCAAGAAGGATTCAGCACCGCCAGACCTCCACTTTTCAGTGGAGAAGACTTTTCCTACTGTAAAAGTCGAATGGAGGTCCACCTAAAAACTCAGTTGGACATGTGGATTATCATCCAGTCCGGACTGGAGATTCCCACAAATGCTGACGGGGTTCCTCAAAGCTACACAGAGTGGGACACCGCTCTGAAACGAAGAATTGAAGCAGATGCAAAGGCGACTCAGACTCTTCAATGTGGCTTGACAAAAGAGGAGCTAAACCGGGTGGGCCCCTTCAACAGTGCCAAGGAGCTGTGGGCAAAACTGATCGAGCTGCACGAAGGAACATCAGACACTCGGATCAGTAAGAGAGATCTGCTCCTAAACAAACTGTACACCATCAAGATGGCCGACAACGAAACAGCAGCCCAGCTCCACGCACGAATCCAAGAATTGATGAACGGTCTTCACACTATAGGTCACAAGGTCGAAAACCGTGACCTAATAAGGTATGCCTTAAATGCTTTCCCTAGAAATACCTTGTGGGCATCTATGGTAGATGCATACAAGGTTTCAAGGGATCTCTTTAAAATTAAATTAGATGAATTGTTTTCCGAATTAGAACTTCATGAACAGACTAACTGCAATATGGCCGAGAAAGGTATAGCCTTTGTTGCAGGAAAAGCTGGAAGGACAACAAAGAAAAAGCCACAACCTGAACCCAAGTCTAACTCAGACTCAGACTCAGAAAACGAAGAAGGAGATCGACCGAAGCTGGTCCGATTGGCCCGAAGCTACTATAAAGAGTTAAAGAACCAAACCAACAGAAGGAAGGCCAACCGAAGAAAGGACGAACCAGCTGAACCCACAAATGACAAAAACAAGCCCAACGTAACCTGCTACGAGTGCAAGAAGAAGGGCCACTACAAGACGGAGTGTCCAAACCTGAAGGAGACCAAAAAGACAAGAAGAAAGAAAGCACTCCAAGCAACCTGGGACGAATCTTCCTCAGAAGAAGAAGAAGAAGCACCCCAGTCAAACCTACTAGCCCTGACCGCCTCAGAAGAAGTCGGGACCGAGTCAGAATCTGAACAAGACGACGGCAGACTAACCTTTTCAGAAGACGGCGAAATCAAGGTAAGTGGTTTCAATAGAAGTCAATTAAACAAACTTATTTCTTATCTTTCTCGAGATTTTGCGAAAGCCAAACTCCGAGTCGAGTCCCTCTGACAGGAAGTAAAACTCCTGAAAGAGGGAGCTGACTCTAAATCCTTAACCGAGAAAGTTCAAGAAGGAACTCCTACTCAAGTTGAAAAACTTGAGAAAGAGAACTCCTCCCTGAAAACTCAGGTTAAGGATCTTAGATCAGCCTTAGAACGATTCACCTCTGGTTCCAAGAATCTTGACATGATTCTTGGAAAACAGAAGTCCGTTCTAAATCGATCCGGACTTGGCTATAGAACCAAATCCCGACAAAGATCTTACTTTGCTGTACTGAATCAGTCCAGAGGTAAAATTCAGGCATGGGTACCTAAACTGTACCTGAACAAACCAACTGGATCAAATCAGTATTGGATCCCCAAGGACAAGATTCACATCTTGCCTAATCATTACCGTGGCTTCAGTCCAGGGGGAGCCAAATTAAAAACTATTTTTATTGTTAAATAGAATTTAATTCTTGCAATTTGCCTGATTGAGTGTTTATTTAATTTCTGCAATTTACCATGCTTAGAAATAGTTAGTATAAGGACTAAACAAACTTAACTGAAATTTGAAATCATAGTATTGGGTGGAGGTGAGATGATAGTACGTTAGGGAAACCAATTCTAATAAGATCAAGTTCACTTGGTATCTTTAGACTGGTGAAACTAGCCGAAGCTACTGATCCAAAATCCAAACTAGTTAGACCAGAACTTTTTCAAAAATTAATTTTGAAAATGAAATTTCATTAAACGGCTTTGTCAAGGAAAGGGTTGATGATCCAATAAGGCTACGGCCAAAGAAGGCCTAGTGCCTCGCCAAGACCTGGAAGCCAATTTTTGAATTTCAAATTCAAATTACTTTTTGTCAAATTCAAATCTAACACAACTTTCAGTTAAGCATAGATTCAAACATTCTCCTTCAAAATAAACTTAACTGTTTTCAAAAATTAATTTGATATTTTCAAAATAAATAATAATCTTTCAAAGTAATTTTATTTATCAAAACCTGTCTCACAAAACCTATAAGGCTAACGTGATTGAAAACCTTAGATTTGGGTGAGACAGACTAGGCAGTGAAACTCAATTTAAGCTATTCCTGACTCTAATTGGATCCAAATCAATAAAACTCTTTATGTGTAGGAACATAAAGATTTAGACCAATGGATGTTGGATAGCGGTTGCTCCAGACACATGACTGGAGATAAATTGAAGTTCACCAAGCTCAAGTTCAAGAACCTAGGCTCAGTGACATTTGGTAACAATGCTACACTCAAGGTAATTGGGTCAGGTAATATTGAGCTTAAATCTGACTTTATTATTAAGAAAGTTCTTTTGGTTGAAAACTTTAAGTTTAACTTGCTTAGCATAAGTCAGTTATGTGATTCTGGTTATATAGTCACCTTCAACAATTCTAACTGCCTGATTAGAAATGTACAAGACTCAGAAATCATACTTAAGGGCACTAGGAAAAATAATGTATACACTATAAACCTTCCCTCAGTACCCAAATGTATGTTAACCCAGCTAGAACAATCTAACCTCTGGCATAGGAGACTAGGTCACACTAATTTGAGGACTATCTCAAAAGTCACCCAACTTGGCCTAATCAAAGGAATCCCCAAAATTAAAAACAATGAAAACCTAATATGTGAATCATGTAATCAAGGTAAACAAACCAAATCTAATCACAAATTAATCCAATCTGACCTAACTCAAACCACACTTGAGCTCCTGCACCTTGACCTATTTGATTCACATGGAGCCAAGTCACTAAGCGGGAACCGATACTGCTTAGTAATAGTTGATGATTATTCTAGGTTTACCTGGGTTAGGTTTCTAAAAACCAAAGATGAAACCCTAAACCTATTTAATGATTTCTGCAAATTAATTGAAAATCAAAACGATACTAAAATTAAAAGACTTAGGAGCGACCACGGGGGAGAATTTGAAAATCAACGGTTTGAGGAATTTTGTAAGATCAATGGGTATTTACATGAATTTTCATGTCCTAGAACCCCCCAACAAAATGGGATAGTCGAAAGAAGAAATAGAACATTACAGGAAGCCGCTAGGGCTATGCTCAACGAATTTAACTTAGCAAACCAATTTTGGGCAGAAGCGATTAGTACGGCTTGTTACATCCAAAATAGGGTTCTGATTAACAAGCGACACAACAAAACACCCTATGAGCTGTACTACCATAGGCTCCCAAATCTACACTACCTAAGGGTATTTGGATGCAAAGTTCATATCCTAAATACCAAAGACTACTTAGGGAAATTTCAGTCCAAATCAACCCTAGGTATCTTTCTAGGATACTCAACCACAAGTAGAGCCTATAGAGCTTACAACAAACAAACTAAGAAAATTGAAGAAACAACTAACTTAATATTTGATGAAGAAGTCAACTCAACATCTGATAATCCAGACCTAACTTCATCAAATTCTGATCAAGAAAATAATGAACAAACAAGTGAACATTTAATTGAACCCTTAACCGAACTAACTATTGAACCAATTAATGAGTCAACTGAAACAATTATCGAACCAACAAATGAACCAGCCCTAAGAGTCGAATCAAATAGTGAACCAAACCAACCAGCCGGACCTGAGGCTGAACCAAGTTCTAGGAGAACCAAGAAACCCAGACTTAGTCACCCAACCGATCAAATTGTGGGTGATCCAACTTTAGGAGTCAGGACTAGGTCCTCCTATAGAAACCTTAGTCAAATAGCTATGATATCAAAAATAGAACCCAAAACTATAGATGAAGCCCTACCTGACCCTGATTGGATCATATCTATGCAAGAAGAATTAGCCCAATTTGAGAGGAACCAAGTCTGGGAACTAGTGCCTAAACCTGAAGGCAAATCCATCATTGACACTAAGTGGGTCTTTAGGAATAAGCTAAATAATCAAGGAGAAATAGTTAGAAATAAAGCCCGCTTAGTAGCTAAGGGATTCAGCCAAGTAGAGGGATTAGATTACGATGAAACATATGCCCCAGTAGCTAGACTTGAGTCTATTAGAATGTTGTTAGCCTTTGCATCCCATAAAGGATATAAGCTATACCAAATGGATGTAAAGTCAGCTTTCCTAAATGGATTCATTAAAGAAGAAGTTTATGTAGGACAACCCCCTGGGTTTGAGGACTTAGACAAACCTGACCATGTTTACAAATTAACTAAAGCACTATATGGGTTAAAACAAGCACCTAGGGCTTGGTATGAACATTTATCAACTTACTTAACTTCTAAAGAATTTAAACAAGGACAAATTGACTCAACTTTATTCATTAAAACCCTAGGAAAAGATATATTTATTGCCCAAATTTACGTAGATGACATAATCTTTGGATCCACCAACACAAACTTCCTAAAAGAGTTTGTCAAGATAATGGAAAATGAATTTGAAATGAGTTTAGTTGGGGAACTTACCTTTTTCCTAGGACTACAAATCAAACAAACTAGAGATGGAAACTATGTCCATCAATTCAAATATGCTAAAGAGTTAATAAAGAAATTTAAAATGGATAACTCTAAAAGCATAAGTACCCCCATGGCCACTAATGTAAAAATAGATAGTGGCCCTGATGGTAAGCCAGTATACCTCAAACTATATAGAAGTATGATAGGTAGTCTACTGTACCTTACAGCCAGCAGACCTGACATTCTTTTTGCTGTAGGGATGTGTGCCAGATACCAAACCTGTGCTAAGGAAACGCACTTAGCAGCCCTAAACAGAATACTAAGATATGTTAAGGGCACCCTAAATGTAGGGATTTGGTATCCTAGGACCTCAACCTTCAATTTGTTAGGATACTCAGATTCTAACTATGCTGGTTGCAAATTAGATAGAAAGAGCACGAGTGGAAGCTGCCAACTGTTAGGAAATAGTTTAGTAAGTTGGTGCAGCAGAAAACAACACTGTGTGGCTCTGTCCACAACTGAAGCTGAGTATGTAGCCTTAGGAGAGTGTGTAGCACAACTTTTATGGATGATGCACACTCTTAAGGACTTCCAGCTTAACTACACCCAAACTCAAGTATTTATTGACAATATAAGTTCAATAAATCTAACTAAGAACCCAATCCAACATTCCAGAACAAAACACATAGAAGTTAAACATCACTTCGTAAGAGACCATGTAGCCAGGGGTGAGATAGTACTTAAACATATAGACTCAAAATCCAACTTAGCTGATATATTCACAAAACCCTTACCTGAGTCTGAGTTCAGCTTACTAAGAAGGCAGTTACGATTGTGCTCTGTAGAATAGATTAACTCTACTTTTGATTTTCTTACTGCTTTTCTTAATTTAAAAATCAGTTTCTAAAAGAATTTTGAAAAACTGTTGTTTTTCAGTTTTAAAAATCTTTTCGGACTTAGTTTTTTTCAAAACTACCCCCTTCAAAACTAGGGTTTTTTCGCAAATGAACTTAGCCTAGGCCCTAACCCTAGAACTGCATGCACCTATATACTTAGAAGCCAGCATCTCACAAGCACCTTAGGATACTTTTGATTGATAACCTAGAAAGGGTTGAGATGCTTAGGTCTTTGCCTTAATTCAAGATGCTTTAAGTCAGTGCATCTGCAGTAATTGGGGCACTAAATACAACTTACACAGCAATCAAGTTAAGTGTCAAGTTTAGAAAATCTAACTTGAACAGAAACACTTAACTTGACTAACCCTAGCAAAAGCTACTGTTTATAACAGTTAGTGAGTAGCTAATTGGGTTAGACATGTCCCTACAAGAGAAAATCAACTGATTTGGTTAAAGTCTTGGTTCAGTACAGCAAAATCTGAAAATGTTTTCCCTTATGAACATTATTTCCTTTATACAATTTAATTTCTGCTATCTTTATCTGCTTTTTGATATATGGCAAAGGGGGAGAGATAGAAAAGGAGAGAGTTTAAAAATAAAAAATTTTCATTTCTTAAAAACTCTATTCTTTATTCAAAAAGTATCAAGTTTCAAAACAGCACTTAAGCGCTTAGTTTTTCAAAATACAAGCTTGTCAAAATTTTCTTACTCAAGCTTGTCAAAATTCTCTTACTCAAGCTTGTTAAAATTTTCTTACTCAAGCTTGTCAAAATTTTCTTACTTAAGCTTGTCAAAATTTTCTTACTTAAGCCTTTCAAAATTTTCTTACTTAAGCTTGTCAAAATTTTCTTACTTAAGCCTTTCAAAATTTTCCAAGTACTTAAGCCCTTCAAAATTTTCTAAGTATTTTTTTCTTTTTCTTACTAAGTACTTAAGCTTTTTCAAAAATTTTCTAAGTACTTAAGCTTCTCAAAAATTTACTAAGTACTAGAGCTTGTCAAAAATTTAAGTTTTTTTTGTACTTAAGTTAAAACTTTCAAAAACCTTTTGAGTACTTTAAAACTTAAAGACTTCAAAATATTTTCAAAGTACTCTAAACTCATGCTTTCAAAAACTCTGCTATGTACTTTTAAAACCTTAAGTTGTCAAAAGATTTCCAGGTACCTAAACTTAAGTTTTCAAAAGTGCAAAAATCAGTTTTTACAAAAGCCTTCTGTTGAAAAAATTCTAAGTAAAAATTTTCCCTTAAACTTAGAACCCCACAAATTTTTGAAAAATCTAGGGGGAGAATCCTTCCAGGGGGAGGGAACAAAACTTAGTGTTTTTACATGCTTTGATTAAACTTAACTTTTTGAACTAGGGTTGCCATAAATCAAAAAGGGGGAGATTGTTGGTGCAGAAAGCACCAAAGTCAAACCTGTGTTTTGATAATGGCAATAGGGTTCAAAAGTTAAGTCTTACTTGTTGTCTAACAAGTTACTCTAGTGTGCAGAGCAAAAAGTCCTAGCGAAGGACTGCTAGGCACTGGCGAAGGAATGCCAGAGCAAACAGTCCTAGCGAAGGACTGCTAGGCACTGGCGAAGGAATGCTAGAGCAAAAAACCCTAGTGAAGGAATACTAGGCACTGTCGAAGGAATGCCAGGGTAAAAGCCCTAGCGAAGGACTGCTAGGCACTGGCGAAGGAATGCCAGGGACTAAAGCCCTAGCGAAGGACTGCTAGGCAACGGGCGAAGGACAGCTCGGTATCCAAGACCTGGCAAAGGACCGCCGGGCAAAAGTCCAACCAGATGAGCGGTTGGCATCAGGTACATTCTCCCGAGAGGAGTAGGTGAGGACGCGTTCCCCGTCGAGGGAACAGTAGGCGTCGGTTCGACCTAGGGCTCCATTTTGGAGGCCCAAAGTCAGAACCAAGATAGCTAAGGCTGTATAAACATAATACTCTAATGCTTTATATTGTTTTGGACTAACCCTGGATGCAGGACCGAAGGAACGTGTGTCTGCAGCTCAGAATGCCTAAAGGAGAGAGGCAAGTAGCTGAGCAGGGCGCCCTCAGTGTCCCGGGCGCCCCCAGGGGTAACACAAAACAAGCGAAGCAACAAAGGCTTCGGCTAACCACTGGCCGGGGCGCCCCCAGTAGCCAGTGCGCCCCGAACGCCCAGGGCGCCCTCAGTGCTCAGGGCGCCCGCGCCTACGCCAGCGAAGCTGATTACCCTTATCTAGCCGAGAAGCCCACGCTGAAGGAGTCAAGCAGGGCGCCCCCAGTGTCAAACCTTATCCCTATTCGAGTGGGATAGAGGTTGACCGAGCGAAGCTCGGATCGCGTGACACGTGGGGGGGCGCCCCCGACGTCCAGGGCGCCCCGAGGTGCTATAAATAGCACCCAACGCCCAGGCTTTCAGCAACAACTTCAATTCAACGCTTCAACGCTCTTCTGCTCCCGCGCTCTACTCCGGAAACCTCCCAACACGAGCCGACGACGTCCCTCCGCTTCTAAAAGTCAACCTACCTCGGACGTCGGTAACAAAAGAGCGATCTTTTAATTTTGTGCTTATTACACTGCTATTGTAATCAATTCTTGTAAACTATTTTTGCGCCTCATATAGAATTGCCCAAAGTAAACGGTCAACGACCGTGGGCCTTGGAGTAGGAGTCGACTTAGGCTCCGAACCAAATAAAAAATAACTGTGTTTGCGTTGTGTGTTTTTATCTTCCGCTGTGCAATTGCTCTTATTTTAAATCCGAACGCTTTCCGATATTCACCCCCCTCTATCGGTTCTCTCGATCCAACAGAAAGATCACTATCCCTTGCCTTTTATTGATCAGATGTTAGAGAGGTTGGCAGGGAAGTCTCACTATTGCTTCCTAGATGGATATTCAGGATATTTTCAGATTTGTATAGACCTAGAGGATCGGGAGAAGACCACTTTCACTTGTCCTTTCGCTACATTCGCTTATCGACGTATGCCATTTGGGCTTTGCAATGCCCCAGGGACTTTTTAGCGGTGTATGGTGAGTATTTTTGGTGAGTTACTAGAACACTGCATGGAAATATTCATGGATGATTTTTCTATATTTGGCACATCATTTGATACTTATTTGGATAATTTGTCTAGAGTACTACATAGATGCATTGAAACTAATCTTGTCCTGAATTTTGAAAAATGTCATTTCATGGTAGAGCATGGAATTGTTTTAGGACATATAGTCTCTAGGAAAGGCATTGAAGTAGATCCTACTAAAGTTAGTGTTATATCTTCTCTATCTTACCCCGTTTGCGTACGGGATGTTCGAGCCTTCCTTGGCCATGCAGGATTTTACAGGAGGTTTATTAGAGACTTCAGTGAGATTGCTCGACCTTTGACTAGACTTTTGCAGAAGGATGTGGATTTTTGCTTTGATGAAAAAAAGCAAGGGAGCTTTTCAGAGATTGAGGGAGGCTCTTATTTCAGCTCCTATTATTAGGCCTCCTGATTGGACTCTACCTTTTGAGTTGATGTGTGACGCTTCAAATTTTGCTGTAGGGGTTGTACTGGTACAGAGAGTAGATGGAGCGCCACATGTTATTTGCTATGCTTCCAAGACTTTAGATGCTGCTCAGGCTAACTATACCACCATAGAAAAAGAGTTTCTTTCTATTATTTTTGCTTTGGATATATTTAGATCATATTTGCTATGTTCTCATGTGATTATATTTTCTGATCATGCAGCCTTGAAGTATCTTCTGAAGAAGCTGGATGCAAAGCCCAGATTGATTAGATGGATGCTTCTACTTCAAGAGTTTGATATGGAGATTCGAGATACGAGTGGCAAGGAGAACTTGGTGGAAGATCATTTGAGCATGATAGAGGGAGATGGACACCTTACCGCCATTGATGATGATTTCAGAGATGAGCACCTCTTAGTGGGAGAAGAAAGAAAGTTACAACTTCAAGAACTTGAGGAGATAAGATTGGAAGCATATGAAAACTCAAGAATTTACAAAGAGAAGATAAAGAACTTTCATGATAAGCATATAGTGAAGAAGGAGTTTCAAATTGGTGACAAAGTTCTTTTGTACAAATCAAGGGACAAATTAATTAAAGGTAAGTTGAGGTCTAGATGGGAAGGTCCATTTCTTGTTACTAATGTTTTTCCTTATGGTGTTATTGAGATTAAGGATGAAGCTAATGATCTTATATGGAAAGTTAATGGTCACCGGCTCAAGAAATATTTTGAAGAAGTGAAGGAGTTAGATGTGGATGGATTGGATATTAAAGATGCTATCTACCCAACTTAAAGGGGAGTTTGATTCTTCTTACGCTTTTATTTCATTGTAAATACCATTTTTATGTTTTCTATATATATATATATATATATATATATAAAAGAAAAAAAAGATGTTTTCTAAAATATATATATATATATATTTCATTGTAAATTCCATTTTTATGTTTTCTTAAAGGGGACGACATCACTATTCCACCTCCATATGATTGCGAAAGTTTTGACTATTGGAGGTTGCAGATGAAGACATGGTTTGACATGGATTCGGACATGATGATCGCACTTGAAGAACCATTCGAAGCACTAAAAGATATGTATGAGAAGAAGCTCCGACCAAGATATTACACCAAGAAGCAACAATCACAAACAAGGGCAAAATAATAAGGTAATAATAATTTTAATTAGTATTTTACCTAATGATGTGATAAGTGGTGTAGGTGAATATATGAATGCTCATGAGCTATGGAGTAAGATGATAACTCTTCATGAGAAGCTTACACAAGAAGAAGAGTCCAAGAAGATGGGCTTAATGGTTTAAGAGGAGAAGGACTAATCAAATGAGGAGATGAACTCAATATCCGAGGAGGAGAAAGAAAACGAAGAATTATCTACCTCCTCAAGTGAAGTGGGACAAGAAGATGGGGGACAATCCACTTCCGAAAATGAAGAAATAGCATTCAAGGTTAAAAAGGAAGCCAAGACAAATGAAGAAGAGATCTTGAAAGTCAACCTTGCAAGCACCTCCACTAAAGCAAAATCAAAAGGCCACATCATTTGCTTTGGATGTAATGAGAGGGACACTACAAAGACAAGTATCCATTAGGTAAGAAGGAGGTAAACCCTAAACCCATTTCAATTCCTTTAAATTCTAATATGGGTTGTAGGAAGAAGAATGAGAAGAAGCACATTAGATGCTTCACATGTGATGAGTGGGGGCACTACCACACTAAATGCTCAAAGAAGGGAGAATTTAAGTTGGAGCATTTAAGGAAATGGAAGAAGAAGGAGAAGAAGAAAAGATCACATCAAGGGGGAGCTACAAGGGTAAGGGAGGTATACCCTAACTCAAAGTGCAATTCAAATTTAAATTTTTTCATGTATGCTAAAAATAATTATCATTATTTACCCATCCATAATTATGATTTTAAATATCATGATAGAAATATGGTCATTGTAGATCAAAACCCTAGGCAATTCATGCATCATGATAAACCTAGAAATATTAGACCTAAGGACCAAGACATAAATCCCAAGAAAGGGAGGCACATGCCTAGAATGGGTAGGTCTAGGAATGTCTATGATGGACATGTCGATTCTAGATTTAAGAACCTAGAAAGGGAAAATCAAGCTTTGAGGGCAAAACTTGAAAAGTTGGAGAAAACCCTAAATAGATTCACTATTAGATCTAAAGGGTTAGGTATGGTGTTGGATAGCCAAAAATCCAACAATGATGGATCGGGTTTGGAATACCGGTCTAAGTCCTCTAATGCTAAGGAAAAGTCATATGCAAGAGTGTCATATGACTATAACAAAGGGAAGTTCAAAAATGGCAAGGCAGTGTCATTTAAGAGCAAGAAGAAGACTTTAACCAAGGACAAGGTGTCCAAAGTTTAGAAGGTAGGTTTGTAGGCCAAGAATCATCGAAGGTACACTAGGGTGGCCTAGTGATTGTAGATGAGTCACCTAGGGAGATGGCTAAGGCTAAGAGCTCAAGGGGGAGCTCTAAGAGCCAAGTTGGGACCCATGGTCAATGGATCTTAGGTGGCTTCTACTTGGGAGTCTAGTTGGACCATAGAATGCGCCAAAG
Organism: Boesenbergia rotunda; assembly: GCA_024364735.1. Taxonomy (NCBI): domain Eukaryota; kingdom Viridiplantae; phylum Streptophyta; class Magnoliopsida; order Zingiberales; family Zingiberaceae; genus Boesenbergia; species Boesenbergia rotunda. Next base: position 38,827 of record JAGFNQ010003088.1, on the reverse strand, counting down.
GGTTTGGAGACAAACTTGAGTCTCAATCCTTGGGTTTCGGCATATTGGGATTGTGTTTCATGCATGAAAATATGACATTAGGGTCATATTGCATGATAACTTGGTGTTTGATGTATATATGTTATATAAACCAATGCTAAGGATGCATTGTGATTTGATATGGGTAGATACATCAAGGGGAAGCCAAAATTAGGACTTTAAGTCAAGATTCAATTAAACCATTTAGATAGTTTTGGATTTTGTGTCAATCTTGGGATCCGAGATATATACATTTTAAATATATTTTTTCCAAGTAGACACGGATAGTACAAACCTCTTCATAAAATTTAAATTTTTTTGAAGATTTTTGGAATTTCTGATGCATTTCTGAAATTGGGTTCAGAATGTAGAAAAGGCTGATTTTTGAGTATCAGACGACTGGTTCAGACGGCAATCGACTAATAATTCTGTGAGTTATTTTTTTATAGGGATCGGTTGACTAATAAATGTCTCAGTCGACTGATACAGGCTGAAACTGCTTTCAGCAAAGTCAAAATATGTCCTAATGATGTCAAATATATGTATAATCTTATGAGAGGTTAATACACAATATTTATAGTCATTAGAGGATAAAGAATCCAATGATTGAGGTATTATTGGAGTTCTTTTTTATGTATGACAAAGGGGGAGAAATAAGGTTTAATTGGGAAAATCTTATGTACCTTTGTAAGAAATCCTAGCTTAAAGGGAGCTTAGGTAAAGGGAGAACATTATTGCTCATGTATTGGCAAAGGGGGAGCCTTGTGATAGGTTCTTAAAAACCCCTTAGTAAGTTCAAGTGTAGGGGGAGCCTTGGAAAGGTTCTTAAAAAGCCCTTGGTGAAAAATCCTAACTCATTGGTGAGTTTAACTGTGGGGGAAACCTTGTGATAGGATTCGATGCATATTTGCATTTGCACGTTAGCATATACATTGGCGGTATAAGTCCAAGGTATGACCTTGGCAATGCAAGTCCAAATGTTTTTAGCATTGTTATTTGCTATTTGTTTTTCTTAACTTAAACATATTATCAAACATCAAAAAGGGAGAGATTGCTAAGACAATCTATGGTCCATGGGACCATGTGTTTTGATGTTTGGGCAAAGAGTTTAAGTTATGTTCACCCTTGTATTTGATATGTGTATTTGAGTGTGCAAGTTTTGTAGGATACACATATAACTCAGCTTGACGGCTTCGGGTCTGGTGAAGGATGGAGAGGCATCTGAGGGACTGTGGACAAGACATCAACGATGAGTCGAGGGAAGCGCATTTCGAGGCATACACGAGGGATGACACGTGGAGACGAGCCGCGGGCTTGTATGCATTCGAGGGACGAGAGCAAAAGCAAAGAAGGCTTGAAGGCAAAAGTCAAAGTTGCAAAGGAAGAATCAAGTGAGTCGTGAGGGTCCGAGTGAGAGTGAACTATATTCGGGAAGGAAAACCCTAGGTTTAAGATTTTACCAGTCGATTGGAATGGGATGAGTTGACTGGTAGAGGTTACAGAAAGATCTGTCGACTGATTTTATATGCAGTGGACTGATGCCGGTTGGGAATTCGAACGTTGGGCTGTAACATTCGAATTCAGCTGGATCAGTCGACTGGTGTTGGAACCAGTAGATTGGTAATGACTAGTTCAGCCACGAGCTCTATTTAAGGGAGCTCGATTTGGCTAATTAGGGTTGACAAAATTGGTCTTGGTTAAAGGTCAATTAGTAGTCTAAGTGCTCAGGAGTTGTTGCGAGGTTGTGGCGAGGTTTCTCCACCCACAAGGAGCTATGCGAGCATAGCTGGAGGTTTTTCGGGGGGTCATCTGTTGAAGGATCTGGATCATCTACCTTACTAATAGCTGTCGAGTAGGAACGTTATCTCCAAACCAAGTAAATCAATGTCTCTTCTAGTTGTTAGTTTTAGTTTATATTATTCCGCTTGCACAACTAACACGTGTAGGAAGAGAACCGATGCATTTGGGTGACAAGCTATTCACCCCCTCTAGTCGGGTCATGACCTGATCCCAACACACACACACACACACACACACACACACACATATACTGAAGGGAGCATTAGAAGAGGGTTAAGAGTAGATTGAACGATAGTAATCTGCTGAGTAGAAATTGAAATTTGATGAACCATGCGTGGATTTGTTTGTGTGGTTGATGATGTTGGAGAAACACCCATGTTTGTCAGCGTTGGAGGTTGCTTTGATGCCATGATGAACTTCTGTGAGAAGGGGCGAAGAAGAAAGCGGTGGAGCAAGAAGAAGAAGAAGAAGAAGAAGAAGAAGAAAAAGAATAAGGAGTGATATTGAAATTAGGGTTTTTATATACATCACATAACCCATATACCAAAGATTGTAAATACGAGTTTCAAATTGAAATTAGGGTTTTTCTATACATCACATAACCCATATACCAAAGATTGTAAATACGAGTTTCAATTTGATATATTGTGTATCCCGTACTTCAACTAACGTAGTCATAGCAGCTATGGTTATGACTTCCCAATGTTTAGGGTATAATAACTGTGTGACATTTCAATTGTAGTAGTTACAGGTTCGTACTTGCTACAACGCACCAATTTTGATATGAAAATTAAAAGAGAGATAATAATGAGAATAAACTTTGTACTATTGTGTACTGGAGGACAATTATATCATTTTACAAGAGAGTGCGATGTTCTTTTGATAAAAAATCAAAATGGGACGCTTCACGATTCGATAAAAAAGAGTGCTCTTTTGACTTTAATATATCAATAGCTTTGGGTTTTCCAGATTAGTAGGTTATAGCCTACGTAGCTTCTTTATATTGACATTAAACATAAGGGTCCAACCTTGTTATGGGTCTGTACATCAACATTTATAGACTGACCTCTAGAGTTGATGTGATTTGAGTTGAGTCATTTCAAATTGTCATCCTGAGCTGGACACATTCGAGTTGAGCCAGTCTAAACCCAGTCATTCTTGAGCCATTCCTAGTTCTCCAATGTGAACTCTCCTTCGCAAGATCCTAAGTCGCAAGCTCTCTAGTCTAAATTGCCCGTGCTCCTAAGTACCTAAGCTTTTCAATTCTTGAGCTCTCCAAATTCATGATCTTTAGTCCAAGTTGCCTAAGGTCTTGAATTCTAGAGCTGCTCAAGCTCCTAAGTTCTTGTCAACGTGGGCTTTCCTAGATGTGACCTCCCATCCTACCAGCCTCTGGCCATACAAGTTATAGCATTTACCTTTGTAATCTTAGGTCATACTTGGATATGATCCCTAGGTTATCTCAATCTATACTTGGTCATAATCCTTTACAATTACATCTACATATATGTCATCTCAAGCCATACTTGGGTATGATTATTAGTAATTATAGGTACTACTTAGGTATGTTCTCACACTTATCGTGTCATCCTATATATATCCGCTAGAAAAGAAAAGGAGAAAGTTTTTTTTTCATTCTTTCTACCTTCACTCTTGTGTGACTTACGAAAGATTATTTATTTATTTTTACTAAGCAACTCAAGTACCCACTAATATTTTTGCTATTGTGTGCAAGCAAAACATATCCAATTGTGGAGGAACCACTCCCATCCCGACTCATATCATTCTTTGCATTATTTGTCAAATATCAAAATTTGAGGGTTTAAAAGTATAAAATCCTAAATTAGGGGCTTAGGTCGGAGGAAACAAAGAGCAAGGGTTTTCCTACAAAATTACCCACTTAAGGAAACTACCCTTTTCCTTCTCTTCGCTTCCTCCTTTGCCATAGACCAAAAATCGCCTGAAGCCTCAACGAGTCTCATTTGCCTGATCTCAACTTCTCGAACTCCTTTTCCCTCCCACAAGCATCGTCGATTCTTCTTCCCCTCATCATCGCCGACGTCGCTTGCCACCCTCTCTGTCGGTGTCATGCCCTAGCTTTATGCCCTAGCACTGATCATCGCCACCCACTTCCAGAAGTTGCATTAGGACAAGGGTTGATTTGGGATGACAAAGATCTAAGATGGGAGACCTAATCTAGCACTCACCTCAGCACCGATGCCTATAGGGAGTGCCACCTTCGCTAAGCATCGGAGCCGGCAGGATCCATCCAGATGGCCGACACTGGAGACGATAGCCTCCCCTCTCGACACTCCTTTGATCTCCAATGAAGAAGGGTTTGCGAGGTAAGATCAGATTAGTTCTTGTCGTCTACTTCGATCGGATCTCGGATTTGTGTATGTTTAAGGTGTTGGAGCAATCAATGATCCAGAGTGATCACGTGTTTTGATGTTTGGGCAAAAGGTTTAAGTTAGGTTCACTCTTGTATTTGATATGTGTATGTGAGTGTGCAGGTTTGCAGGATACACATAGGCTTAGCTGGACGGCTTCGGGTCCAGTGAAGGATGACATGAGGAGAGAAGCCATGGGCTTGTATGCATCCAAGGGACAGTAGACAAAGCAGGAACGATGAGTCAAGGGAAGCACACTTTGAGGCATACGCGAAGGATGACACGAGAACGAGCCGCAGGCTCGTATGCATCCGAGGGACTAGAGCCAAAGTCAAAGAAGGCTTAAATGCAACAGGTCGAGGCTACTAGGTGAAGAGTCAACTAAGTCGTGAGGGTCCGAGTGTTGAGAGAATTGTATTTGGGAAAGAAACCCTAGGTTTAAGGTTTGAGCAGTCGATTGATGCTTAAATCAATGGACTGGTAGTTGGCATAGAAAGATCAGTTAACTGATCTTCTGTGTAGTCGACTGGTGTCGACTGGGAATTCGAATATTGGGCTATAACGTTCGGATTCGATTGGAACCAGTCGACTGGTGTTGACACCAGTCGACTGGTAACGGATAGTTCAGCCACAAGCTATATTTAAGGGAGCTCGATTTGGCTAGCTAGGATTTACGAAATTGACTTTGGTTAAAGACCAATTAGTAGTCTAAGTGCTCAGGTGTGTGTTGCGGGTTGTGACGAGGTTTCTTCACCTACATGGAGTTACACGAGCAAGCCGGAGGCTTTTCGGGGATTCATCCACCGACGGATTAGATCGTCCACCTCACGGAGTGTTGTGGAGTAGGAACTTTATCTCCGAACTATGTTAAATCAGTTTGTGTCTTCTTAGTTGTTAGTTTAGTTATTTGTTATTCCTCTTGCGCACTAACAACATGTAGGAAGAAAACCGACGCATTGGGGGCAACATGCTATCCCCCACCCTCTAGCCATGCCATCGATCCCAACATAAGGTGAATTGATGATGCTCTATTTAGATCAGTAGAGGTGTTTGGGATTGCTTCTTTGGATTGAATCAAAATTTTGACGACCTTTAGTTTGGAGGTTGATGAGTAGGGATTCTTCATTCAGTTTTGGTTTGTGGTTTAGTTTCTTGATCCTGTAATGTGATCTTTGTTGTGAGACAACTTGGTAGTTATTAGGTTAAGTGTTGATACTAGCATGCTCCATTTGAGCTAGTAATGTATCATGCTGTGAGCAATCAGTGGTGTTAGGGTTGAGTTTTAGCTTAATTGTTTTGGGTTTGTATTCTTGTCGTGTACCATTTGTGAACTCGGGATGACCATGTTGTGGATGAGGTTGTGGGTTGGCCCTAATTAAGTTTGTGACCTGAGCTATGGGAAACATTGTTTAGGATTAGATGTTAATTGGTTTGTTTCTATATAGTTTAATTATGCTCTTACTGAGGGAGAGCTATATTGTAGGAATAGCAATGAGCAAATTGTTATTCTCTTCAAAGATAAGGTAACTTTCATTGAGCATGGTTCTATTTTGGGTTGAGGTTAGTTGTCTTTTCTGATTTGCAATTGGAAAAAAAAGATGTGTATTGGATCAGTGATGTGGTGATTTCCTTTGATTGTTATGGTGTGTGCCAAGAGTTGCTTTTGCTTGATGGTTTTGATGTTGGATTTTTTTGATTTGGGATGCCGTGAGTTTAGCATGAGATTTGGTATTGAGGAGTTCAACTGCATGGTATTTGAGTATGTAAATTAGATTTAGTTTGGTATTGGATTAATTGAAATTAATAATTAATTAGAATTAAGTAATGATTGTTAATTAGGATTTTTTTGTTGGGAATCTGTTTAGCTAATTAATATAGATAGCTAAACTGTATACATTGATATAAGTGGGTGATTGATATGAGTTTTCTTGACACAGGGAGTCTTACTTCATTACGAGGCAGATACTTCTCCTTTGTATCCTATAGTTTATTGAATTTAAATGCATGACCTGTTTTGTCTCCGAGTAGGACTGCTTTATCTTATCTTTATCTTTGATATTATCCGTTGATACTTTCTTTACTTGATCTTTGAGCTAATCAAATTTATGTCCATATAGTCCCACTATTTATTTCCTGATCTGTAAAGTACCACATGTATGCCAGTATTTAGGAATAATCATTAAACACAACTAGGGTTGGTTTACATTAGATATATGCTACCTAGTAGATTAGTTGCATATTTGATGATTCTGATATTTATTTATTGTACCATTGCATATTTGTGACCTAGTTGATTGTGCATATTAGTAACATGCACCATATCTGCATAGTTGCATGCTGACGAACATCGCTTCCTTATGGTTAAGCTCGTCGGCAGTCATTTAGTTTCTCTATCCACTCAACCACTCATGGGTAGTGGTAGTTGTTAGAGTGCGAGCAACTGCCCTATTATGCAACACTCAACCACTCATGGGTAGTGGAGGTTGGAGTTGTAGCCAAGCAGTTGAGACCCTCACCGTTATTTTCGAGGGATAGCAAAGCTGTTGGCGGCTTCCCCTTTTTCCTAGGGTTTTGGAGTAGTTGGCTCCCCAACATCCCGTCAACTCAACCATTTATAGTAGTGGTAGTTGTTAAAGTACGTACAGTTGTCACATCCCTACCCACTCGGCCTCACAGATGTGATGTGATGACGGCTTGACTAGCGTCAAGGGTGAGCATCATATGCATTTATTGCATCTTGCATTTTCGTGTGTTTATTGCATTTGTATGAGTTATGATTGTTGCATTTGGTTGACATACATGTATGATTTATTATTACACCATCATTTTAGTTTATTCTATTTCAGAGGTTGTATATTATTGTTTCTACTTGCTTGTTATACCTTTTATGATGCCATGTATTTGTCTATCCGATTATCCGCAGAGTCCGCCCGGACTCACCACCTCTATCATCTAATTCTGTTTTAGGTAGCCGATAGATGTATTACTTGGAGCCAGGAGAGCATCCAATTGTCAGTCCCATGGTGTCGAGCCCTTTTGGAGTTTTTCTACATTTACTTTATTTTCGTATTTTCCTTATTTTCATATTTACTTTATTAGACAGGTATTTATCATTTCAATAGACTTATGTATAGTCTGGGTATGTTTGTTGTTAGATTTCTTTGGAGTTTTAACTGGAATATGTGATTTCTTTTATTATTATCTTTTATACTGCATGATTGTGGAGTTTATTTTATATTTGAGATGGTTGAGCCATATATTATGTGTGATTGTATGTATAAATGTTTCAGATTATTCGTCATACAAAGGAGATGTTGTCTATTTTCGAGCAAGAGTATGAGCCCTGAGGGCGTGACATTATCATTGTTCATCTTAGCATCCAACACAAAGAATTTTTCTAAATGAATAATTAACCTAAAAATATTAGATTGATAAACTGCTTATTACGAGTACTTTTCGATTTATTTCGGTGACGGATAAAAATCTTCCGTGGGGCTGAGCTGGTCATTCTTAGAATTAATCAGTATAAATTAGATATCTGATGTCAATTACAAAAATATGAATTGGGACAGATCCAAGAATTAGAGGTAGACTGGGCTAATTTCGAGTTGGATGAGTCTGCCATTGAAGAGGTCCTAATTCACTTCATGTGAGCGCATTACCATCTCATCTTTTCATATATTTTACCAGAATTTAAATTTCTATTAAATGATATTCTTTATGAAATTGTTAAGTTAATTTATTTAATTCGTAAATGTTGAAAGTTTAAGGGTTGCGACGACATTGACTCAGTGTTAGAGAGTGTGTTATCGACGATGAATAGAGGTAGTCGGTCCACGAGCACGGTGTAAGGTCAGCTCGAGCATCCGTACGTGCATTCATCCCTAGTTGAATATAATTTCAACTTGACTAACTTGTCTAATCTTCTTGTTTCTTTTGGTATGTCCAAACAGATTAACTTGTCCTAACAAGTTGGATCGAACAACCATCTTAACTATGTTATTTTGATCAACCTAGTTTGTTGGGCTAATAAAATTTATTATTTGAAGGAGAAATAAATAAGATGAAGGAATAAATCAGGAATAAATATTTTAAGGTGAGTTTTGTTATTTAATATAGAAAATATTCAAGAAGAATAATATGATAGATCAGCTCATTGGACAATAGGTGCAATGGATCAAACGGTATATCTTAAAAAAGGGGTGGGGCTATATAGCCCATGACTGCCCATGGTAGATCCGGCTCCGTGAATTATATTGGAGCGTATAATTCACCACTTGCTTTTTTAACAAGTGAATTATAGGAAAATAAGAAAGGAGGTAAAATGATAATAATGAAATTATAGGGAGCTTTTCCACAATGAAATAGAGGGTGAACTTTTAAATAAAATCTACAGAGGTCATGTTGAACGCCAAGAAAAATCTAAGGGTTAAAACGAAATCTACTAATACTAAAATTGTTATGACTAATGCTTTATTTACTCGCAGGCGCTGATCAAGATGAGAAAGGAATTCATTGCAAAAATATATCCTTCGTAAAAGAAATGGAAAGACGAGAAAATCCAAGTAAACGGGAAGAAAAAGAAGAGAAAGGAAAGGCGAGGGGGTAAGTCCACGCCTGCAACCTCACGGTGAGGTGGTGTTGTGGCCCCTCCCGCGACCATGTGCAACGAGACCAAGCCTTGCCCGCATGCAAGACCTTGCAGCGAGACCAAGCCTAGCCAGCTACCTCGTGCAACGAGGCTGACTCTTGCCCGCATGCAAGACCTCGTGGTGAGGCTGAGCCTCACTTGCGACCTCACATAAGGCTGTAAATAACACTACAAAAAAAAATAGTTATTTAGGGACGAAATTTTGGGACAAATATTTTTCGTCCCAAAATTACAACAAATTTGGCGACAAAAACAATATTTGTCACAAATTAGGAACGAATTTAGCAACGAAATACATTCATCGCAATTTAGCAACAAAATATTTTTCGTCCCAAAATTCAGCAACGAATTTAAATATTCGTTGCGAATTCTGTGACGAATCTGCAACGAATTTAATATTTGTTACAAAATTTGCGACGAATAATAATAAATTCGTCCCAAAATTCATAAAAAATATAATAATAATTATAATTAAGTTTTATAAATCAGGGATGAATCCAGGATTCGTCCCAGAATCAGGGACGAATCCTGTATTCATCCCTGAATCTGGGACGAAACTTTATATTCGTCCCAGAATCTGGGATCTGGGACGAATCTGTAAATTCGTCTCAGACTCAGGAACGAATATAGGATTCGTCCCAGATTCTGAGACGAATCAGTTGATTGGTCCTAGATTTTGGGACGAATCATGGATTCGTCCCAGATTCTGGGACGAACCATGGATTCGTCCCAGAATCAGGGATGAATATACATTTTTTAATACTAAACTATTTAAAAAATTAAATTCGGATAAAAAAATCATTGGTTTAGATATATTAATTTAAATTTATATTTGAGAGCATCTATAAATTCAGGAGAAGTAGACGAACACGTAGGAACCGATTTCGTGTAATTCCGATATCTCTAGGTAGGGTTTTGGACTCAATTTGTGTATTTATGATTAATTTTAATTCTGGGACGAATCTAGTAATTCACCCCAGATTCTGCTACGAATTACTAGATTCGTCCCAGAATCTGGGACAAATCCAGGATTCGTCCCAGAATTAAAATTAATTATAAATACATAAATTAAGTCTAAAACCCTAGCTAGAGATATCGGAATTACACGAAATCGGTTCCTACGTGTTCGTCTACTTCTCCTGAATTTATAAGTGCTCTCAAATATAAATTTAAATATTTTGATCTAATATTTTTTATATTAATAGTTAAATTAAATATGTAAATGTATATACAGCTAATTAATCATGAGTTAAATATGAGTTAGAGTTATAAATTGATGTTAGAGAGATAGTTCTCGGAATGATACAAAACTACTTCTATGTGTTTGTCTTGCTCTCCGGATTATAAAAATGTTATCAAACATTATTGAGGCCAAATTAAATATATTTAATTAATTAACATAAATTTTTTAATACTAAACTATTTAAAAAATTAAATTCGGATAAAAAAATCATTGGTTTCGATATATTAATTTAAATTTATATTTGAGAGGACTTATAAATTCATGAGAAGTAGACGAACACGTAGGAACCGATTTCGTGTAATTCCGATATCTCTAGGTAGGGTTTTGGACTCAATTTATGTATTTATAATTAATTTTAATTCTGGGACGAATCCTGGATTCATCCCAGATTCTGGGACGAATTACTAGATTCGTCCCAGAAACTGGGATGAATCCAGGATTCGTCCCAGAATTAAAATTAATTATAAATACATAAATTGAGTCCAAAACTCTACCTAGAGATATCGAAATTACACGAAATCGGTTCCTACGTGTTCGTCTATTTCTCCTGAATTTATAAGTGCTCTCAAATATAAATTTAAATATTTTAATCCAATATTTTTTTATATTGATAGTTAAATTAAATATGTAAATGTATATACAGCTAATTAATCATGAGTTCAATATGAGTCAGAGTTACAGATTGATGTTAGAGAGATAGTTCTCGGAATGATACAAAACTACTTCTATGTGTTTGTCTAGTTCTCCTGATTATAAAAATATTATCAAATATTATTGAGGCCTAATTAAATATATTTAATTAATTAACATAAATTTTTTAATACTAAACTATTTAAAAAATTAAATTCGGATAAAAAAATCATTGGTTTTGATATATTAATTTAAATTTATATTTGAGAGCACTTATAAATTCAGGAGAAGTAGACGAATACGTAGAAATCGATTTCGTGTAATTCCGATATCTCTAGGTAGGGTTTTGAACTCAATTTATGTGTTTATAATTAATTTTAATTCTGGGACGAATCCAGGATTCGTCCCAGATTCTGGGACGAATCTAGTAATTCGTCCCAGATTCTATGATGAATTACTATATTCGTCCTAGAATCTGGGACAAATTCAGGATTCGTCCCAGAATTAAATTAATTATAAATACATAAATTGAGTCCAAAACCCTACCTAGAGATATCGGAATTACACGAAATCGGTTCCTACGTATTCGTCTACTTCTCCTGAATTTATAAGTGCTCTCAAATATAAATTTAAATATTTTGATCCAATATTTTTTATATTGATAGTTAAATTAAATATGTAATTAATGTATATATACAGCTAATTAATTATAAGTTTAATATGAGTCAGAGTTACAAATTGATGTTAGAGAGATAGTTTTCGGAATGATACAAAACTATTTCTATGTGTTTGTGTTGCTCTCCTTATTATAAAAATGTTATCAAACATTATTGAGCCTAAATTAAATATATTTAATTTATTAACATAAATTTTTTAATATTAAACTATTAAAAAAACAAATTTGGATAAAAAAATCATTGGTTTTGATATATTAATTTAAATTTATATTAGAGAGGACTTATAAATTCAGGAGAAGTAGACGAACATGTAGGGACCGATTTCGTGTAATTCTGATATTTCTAGGTAGGGTTTTGAACTCAATTTATTTTTTATAATTAATTTTAATTCTGGGACGAATCTAGGAATTCATCCCAGATTCTGGGATGAAATCTAGATTCTGTTGGATCTTTGGATGGCTAGAGAGGGGGGGTGAATGTAGCCAGACACTCAAATCACTTCCTTCTTTGAACCTTTCTGCGATCAGAGGTTAGCAGCGGAAACAAAAAGCAGAAAGCAAAACAGAGAAGGAAGAAAACCGACGCTAACAAGAAGTTGTACAAGGTTCGGGGATAACTTGCCCCTACTCCTTGGCGTGTCCATAAGGTGGGCGATCCCTTGATCGTCGGCAGATCAAGCCCCGGTGAACCCGAATATAATAGAGCCTCCTTCTCGGTGGAGAAACCTCTCCACAAACGTTTCCGTAGGATAACAATTAAGCTCACGAGACAAATAAGAAGGAAAGCTCACACAAATCTCACAGGAATGCTCAAGCAAGAAACTACACAGAGAGCTCAACCCAACAGCAAAAACTTCACTCGTTTTTCTGTCTGTTCACCCTTTTACTGCTCCTCTGCATCTCAGCTTCTTCTTAAGCTACTGCTCACCATCGCCAGGCTCCATCAGCACCCACTGAGCCACAGCCTGACCCACTGACTCCACTGAGCGCTCAATCCATTGAAGACCTCTTCAGCTGAGCCTCCGTCAGTCGTCAGTCGCCAGAAGCCGTTGAGACCTGGAAACAGGAAACAGACAAACCTGCCACGGTGAAAGTCGCCATTAACTCTTCTCCTTGGCTTGTATCATCCTTGTAACGTCTGCACACTTCAACAGATGATTAGCAAAGCATATCAAACGAAATCAGCAGTGTATTAAAAAAACTAGAGCGATTCAGAGCGTCTGACAGCAATTTCAAATTAAAGTTTAGGCACTGATCGGTCACTAGACCAATCAGTGATGACCCTGATCGGTTACTAGACCGATCAGTGATGACCCTGATCGGTCACTAGACCGATCAGTGATGACCCTGCTCGGTCACCAAACCGATCAGTGAAAGCCCTTAACGATCAGGCTCCAGCCTGATCGGTCCACAGTGAGGTCACAGGGATCGCGAACTTCTTGTGATCGGTCACACTGACCAATCACAGATCAGGGATCGGTCACCAGACCGATCCAGCAGTTTTCTTGCCATAACCCGCAGGAACCACACACCTGATCGGTCACCTAACCAATCAGGTTGTGCCTTGATCGGTCTGGTGACCGATTAGGTCACTCCCTGACCGATCAGGAGCCATCCTGATCGGTCAGGATGAGGATAGCCCGATCTTTGATCGGTCGGACGGACCGATCAGGGTTTCTCACAGAAATCTACTGTCCTTTCTTTGACCGTTCACCAGAACGATCAGAAGCCAAACAGAAACCTTTCTGTTCTCTCCATGATCGTTCACCAGAACGATCAGACTTCGCTGGATCGGTCACCAGATCGATCCACAACAGGGAGTTCGTGCCAACTCCCTGATCGGTCTCCAGACCGATCCAGCTCCGACCAAATCACCCCTAAGTCCAAAGAACAGGCTCCCTAGCCTTCTCTGACTCATGCTCAGTCCCCCGGACCAAAACTCCGTGCCTAGCTTCACTCACCAGGGTTTCGGTCACCTAGCATCACTCGCTAGGACCCGGCATCACTCACTGAGATTTTAGTCACCTGGCTTCACTCACCAGGACCCGACTTCACTCACCGGAGTTTCCGTCACCTGGCTTCACTCACCAGGACCCGACTTCACTCACCGGGATTTCCGTCACCTGGCTTCACTCACCAGGACCCGACTTCACTCAACGGGGTTTCCGTCACCTGGCTTCACTCACCAGGACCCGACTTCACTCACCGGGGTTTCCGTCACCTGGCTTCACTCACCAGGACCCGGCTTCACTCACCAGGACCCGGCTTCACTCACCGAGATTTTCATCACCTGACTTCACTCTCCAGGGCCCGGCTTCACTCACCGGGGTTTCCGTAACCTGGCTTCACTCACCACGATCCGTGCCCAGTCCCCGACCAAGACTTAATCCGAATTCACTTAACCAAACTTAAATCTGTATAAACACCAAAACAACAATCGAGTCAGACTGCATCAACAATCTCCCCTTTTTTGTTGTTTGACAACCCGATTTAAGTTTAGGTATTAATGATCAATTGAAATCAAATCAATTTCAATTATCGTAAGGGAATCAAAGTCCTCCCCCTACAATAACAAACCCTAAACTTAATCAACCATTCTCTCCCCATTTGTCAAACACCAAAAAGGGTATGGTTATTAAGTTTTAACATACCTCCCCCTTAAACAAGGGTCTCTCCCCAAACCCAAAATAATCAAAGGTAAGTGTGAATTGCACATGAAAGCATATACAGAATTATATCATGGTCAAACACGTATATGCTTCATATGACAAGTAAGGAACGCAGCTGTATCCGACACATAGTCCTGATTGGTCTCCGTGACTGATCAGGTTCATTGATTATTCGATACAGAAATATTTCTGATTAGTCTGGGGACCGATCAGATTACAGAAACATTTCTGAAACTCTGATACACTCCTGATCAGACTGCATTGACAATTGACATTCCACAACAGGGGTGTAGACTCCATTAACATTCAATATTTCAGAAAAATTTTTGAAACCTGAGTTGAGTTTCTTGACTAAAAATGATTCCTCATCAAGAAACAAGAGTCATGATTCAAACAACCTTTATGGTTTTGAAAGTTCCATCACAGGTTTGTATCAAGATTAGATTTATTCCAAGATGACCGGTATTTTCCCAATTATAATCGGTTTGTATCAGATTTGTTTGTATCAGTATGATCAGTAATCTGATACCAATTGATGAAAGGGGATCGGACTGAGGAGTAGTCTGACACCATTTGGAACGATCTGGGAGTTCCCTGATCAGAATTGATTTGATCGGTCATCAGACCAATTAGAAGGACCTCTGATCAGTCACGGTGACCGATCAGGGTGAGTCCTGATCGGTCGGTGGATCGATCAGGTTCGACACAGAAAGTTTTCTGAAACTGATATGTTTTAGAAACAGGTTTGTTTCAACTTTTAAACACTCTAAACCCTAATACAATCAGATTTAATCCCTAACAGAGTTCCATTAAACAAAATTCATTTCCCTTAACCAAAATAAACAACATGATTTGTGTCCCTTAACTAAGCTTTATTCCACATCAAGAATCAAGAATTTCTATGGATTAAAAAAAAATACCAAAAGCAGGTTTGTATCAATTTCAATGAATGATCAATTATGTTTCAAGTATGTTGATAACATGTTTGCACGACCAATTTTGATAATCCATAGATCTAAGTTTGTCTTCACCTTAGACCTAACTCTCAATTCTATTTGATAATTCATCAGGATTGGATAAATTGGATAATTCATAAACCCAAGTTTGCATCAAGTCCATAATCCCCAAATTTATCTGTTAGGTTTGTATTAACATCCCAAAATGCCCATAAACATGAATAAGAAAATCCTCCAGTATAGATTAAATGAAAGAGATTTTTCATGTGTTTGTCTAGAATTCATTCCTCATCAAGGATTCCTTATGAATTCAAAATGTTCAAAACAGTTTTGTTTGAAACTTGTGTTAGGTTTGTATGAATAAATTCCAAGTGTGTCCCAATTATGTTTATAGCATGTTTACTCCAATCAATTTTGATAATCCACAGATCTAGGTTTGTCTTAACCATAGACTTAATTATATTGGAGTACTCTTGATAAATTATAGTCACAAATGTATACAAATACAAATGAGAGAATTTTCAAGTGACACCAATAAAATAGAGTACATGGGAAAAATTTTCATGTATCTATATTGGATATGGAGTTTATGATTTCCATTTAACTCCGATCATCTAAATTCGAGATGGAAAAGAACCATTCTTCATAGGTAGTAAATATCCCTTAAATGGAGGAAATGGTAAGCACATCCCTAACTAGGAATGACCATGTGTTTGGAGCACCAAATATCAACCACCCATGTTGATAGATGCTCCCCCTCAATCAATGCCTATACAGTTCGAAATATAGATGTTTTGGGTACCCAAATTTTGGGACCTAAAGCATCTACAATGAAAGACTTTGGCACCCATGCCTTAGTCATTTTCTTTCTAAGTTTTTGAACCCTAGAATCATTTGGTGATCTAATATGGGTTCTAGACATTAATGACATGAAACTTGGTTCTTTAGGTTGGTAACCTAAACCAATCTTGTTGTAAACCGCTTTTTGTGAATTTAGTATCATGTCTAAGGTTTTAGAGCTAGTTGAAAACTTCTCAAGAATATTCTTGAGATTTTCAAGTTCGCTCCTTAGGGTCTTGTTTTCATCCTTAAGAGACTCACTATGCAAATCGTTATTACCTCATCCTTAGAGGTTTTCAATTCCTCTACTTCTAATTTCAGTAGCTTTGCTTTGTTCTTAGATTTCTTTAACAAACTAGTTAAGCATGCAATTGTCCTATAGCACTTATCTAACTCGGGAGAGATTACCTCTTCATCATCCGAAGATGATGAAGCCGCGGTTGAGGAGCTCCTCGATTCGTCACTACTTCCTTCATTTGAGTCCTCTATTGCCATGAAAGCAAAGTGACAGGCCTCCTCCATTTCCTTCTTCTTCTCCTTCTTCCTTCGGTCACCTGCCATAAATGTCACACCCTTCTCCTTTGGGCTTTGGTTAGAGATCTCATGTAGTTCCATTTCACAAAATAAATCCTCTAACTTAACAAAAGATAACTCCTTGGAAACCTTGTAAGCATCCACCATGGATGACCACAAGGCATTCCTAGGGAAGGCTTTGAGAACATACCTCACAAGGTCTCGGTTTTCTACCTTCTCACTGATGGAATGTAGACCATTGAAGATCTCTTTGAATCGTCCATGGAGTTCACTTACCTTTTCATTTTCTTCCATGGAAAGAT
Source organism: Boesenbergia rotunda (assembly GCA_024364735.1). Lineage (NCBI taxonomy): Eukaryota > Viridiplantae > Streptophyta > Magnoliopsida > Zingiberales > Zingiberaceae > Boesenbergia > Boesenbergia rotunda. Next base: position 22,118 of record JAGFNQ010003088.1, on the reverse strand, counting down.
TTTGGAGTTGGCTTAGAAGAAAATCTTTCTTGGCTCTCCAGGTATCTTGAGTTCCTTCATGGAGCTCAATGAGCTTGCTCCATAGGTCTTTAGCACTTGTGAAAGGGCCCACCTTGATCAACTGCTCCTTGGTCATCCCACATTGCAGGGTGACAACAGCTTTCGCATTGGCTTCCCCCTTTCGGATTTGTTCTGCCGACCACCTTGAGAATCCAACTCTTTTCCCTCAGCATCTCTTGGAGGGATGAAACCCTCCTTCACAGCGAGCCACATACTGATGTTGGTCTTGAGGTAAAACTCTATGCGTGATCTCCAATACTGGAAATCTGCCCCGTCGAAGAAGGGAGGTCGGTTGGTGCTGAATCCTTCTCTCAAAGCCATCGTTGTTGTAAGCTCTCGGGTGTTAGTCCGTTTGAACAGAGCCCCAAGCTCTGATACCACTTGTTGGATCTTTGGATGGCTAGAGAGGGGGGGTGAATGTAGCAAGACACTCAAATCACTTCCTTCTTTGAACCTTTCTGCGATCAGAGGTTAGCAGCGGAAACAAAAAGCAGAAAGCAAAATAGAGAAGGAAGCAAACCGACGCTAACAAGAAGATGTACAAGGTTCGGGAATAACTTGCCCCTACTCCTTGGTGTGCCCGTAAGGTGGGCGATCCCTTGATCGTCGGCAGATCAAGCCCCGGTGAACCCAGATATAAAAGAGCCTCCTTCTCGGTGGAGAAACCTCTCCACAAACGTCTCCGTAGGATTACAATTAAGCTCACGAGACAAATAAGAAGGAAAGCTCTCACAAATCTCTCAGGAATGCTCAAGCAAGAAACTACACAGAGAGCTTAACCCCCACAACAAAAACTTCACTCGTTTTTCTGTCTGTTCACCCTTTTACTGCTCCTTTGAATCTCAGCTTCTTCTTAAGCTCCTGCTCACCATCGCCAGGCTCCATCAGTACCCACTGAGCCACAGCCTGACCCACTGACTCCACTGAGCACTCAGTCCACTGAAGACAAACATCTCCGTAGGATTACAATTAAGCTCACGAGACAAATAAGAAGGAAAGCTCACACAAATCTCACAGGAATGCTCAAGCAAGAAACTACACAGAGAGCTCAACCCCACAACAAAAACTTCACTCGTTTTTCTGACTGTTCACCCTTTTACTGCTCCTCTGCATCTCAGCTTCTTCTTAAGCTCCTGCTCACCATCGCCAGACTCCATCAGCACCCACTGAGCCACAGCCTGACCCACTGACTTCACTGAGCACTCAGTCCACTGAAGACCTCTTCAGCTGAGCCTCCGTCAGTCGTCAGTCGTCAGTCGCCAGTCACCAGTCGCCAGCCGCGCGCCAGAAGCCGTTGAGACCTGGAAACAGGAAACAGACAAATCTGCCACGGTGAAAGTCGCCATTGACTCTTCTCCTTGGCTTGTATCATCCCTGTAACATCTACACACTTCAACAGACGATTAGCAAAGCGTATCAAACGAAATCAGCTGTGTATCAAAAAAAAACCAGAGCAATTCAGAGCGTCTGACAGTGATTCAAATTAAAGTTCAGGCACTGATCGGTCATCAGACCGATCAGTGATGACCCTGATCGGTCACCAGACCGATCAGTGAAAGCCCTGAACAATCAGGCTCCAGCCTGATCGGTCCACAGTGAGGTCACAGGGATCACAGACATCTTGTGATCAGTCACACTGACCGATCACAGATCAGGGATCGGTCATCAGACCGATCCAGCAGTTTGCTTGCTATAACCCGCAGGAACCACACACCTGATCGGTCACCTGACCGATTAGGTTGTGCCCTGATCGCACCTGATCGGTCAGGATGAGGATAGTCTGATCTTTGATCGGTCAGATGGACCGATCAGGGTTTCTCACAGAAACCTACTGTCCCTTCTATGATCGTTCACCAGAACGACCAGAAGCCAAACAAAAACCTTTCTGTTCTCTCCCTGATCGTTCACCAGAACGATCAGACTTCGCTGGATCGGTCACCAAACCGATCCACAACAGGGAGTTCGTGCCAACTCCTTGATCGATATCCAGACCGATCCAGATCCAACCAAATCACCCCTAAGTCCAGAGAACAGGTTCCCTAGCCTTCTTTGACTCATGCTCAGTCCCCCGGACCAAAACTCCGTGCCCAGCTTCACTCACCGGGACTTCATTCAACCTAGCTTCACTCGCTAGGACCTGGCTTCACTCACCAGGGTTTCGGTCACCTAGCTTCGCTCACTAGGACCCGGCTTCACTCACCAGGATTTCAGTCACCTGACTTCACTCACCAGGACCCGGCTTCACTCACCGGGGTTTCCGTCACCTGGCTTCACTCACCAGGACCTCACCAGGACCTGGCTTCACTCACCGGGGTTTCCGTCACCTGGCTTCACTCACCAGGACCCGACTTCACTCATCGGGATTTCTGTCACCTGGCTTCACTCACCAGGACCCGACTTCACTCACCAGGGTTTCCGTCACCTGGCTTCACTCACCAGGACCCGGCTTCACTCACTGGGGTTTCCATCACCTGCCTTCACTCACCAGGACCCGACTTCACTCACTGAGATTTCCGTCACCTGGCTTCACTCACCAGGACCCGACTTCACTCACCGGGGTTTTCGTAACCTGGCTTCACTCACCAGGACCCGTGCCAAGTCCCCGACCAGGACTTAATCCGAATTCACTCAACCAAATTTAAATCGGTGTCAACACCAAAATAACAATCGGGTCAGACTACATCAACAGATTTGTCCCAGATTCTGGGACGAATCTAGGAATTCATCCCAGATTCAGGGACGAATCCTAGATTTGTCCCAGATTCTGGGACGAATCCTGTAGTTCGTCCCAGATTCTGCGATAAATTTTGTGATTCGTCCTAGAATCTGGGACGAAAAGTATATTGGTTGCTAAATTAGGGATGAAATTAGGGACGAAAAAGATTCGGCCCAAAATAACTTTATATATAACATCCCATCCCTCATTTGGCCAAAACCCAAAACCCTAGATCTGAAATTGGGTGCGTGCGTGGATTTGGAGCAGCGACACAGCAGGTACAAACTCTCCCTCTCTTGTTTCTTTTCTCACCTTCTACACCTCTAGCGGGCGGCGGCAGCGGGGCGCTGGCTGCGTCGTCCTCGAGTCGCTGGCGTCGCCCCCGAGCCGCTGGCCATTGGTGGGCGGCGGCAGCGGGCCGAGGGGCGCTGGCTGCGTCGCCCTCGAGCCGCTGGTGTCGCCGGCGTCGCCCTTGAGCCGCTGGCCGCTGGCGTCCGCCGGCAGGGGGCCACGGGGCTCTGGCGGCGGCGGCAGCGGGCTGTGGGGCGCTGGCAGCGCTGGCAGCAGGCCGCGGGTCACCGACAGCGGGCTCTGGCGGCGCCGGCAGCTGGCATTTACGTGGAGTAGCTTCCATTTGAGTCTCCTCTGCTTGTTTTGTGGTCAGGTACGATGCTCATGAGACGGAAAGGGTGCTTTTCCTTTTGGTTCGAGTTCATTAGCACTCAACCTTATTGTACGATTCCAGTTCTATCCCTTCGAATGCTATTATCATGCATACCATTACAAAGAACATGAGATTGTTGATGCAGTCTGACCCTGATTGTTGTTTTGGTGTTGACATTGATTTTAGTTTAGGTTGATGAGATGATTGGGATTAAATCCTGGTCGTGGACTAGGCATACCTAGTGGGACTAGGTTTGATGAAATCCTAACTTAGAGGGTTAGGTGTGGAGAAATCCTATCTTGGAGGGCTAGGTGTGAAAAGTCCTAACCTGGAGGGTTAGGTGTGGAAAAATCCTAGCTTGGAGGGCTAGGTGTGGAAAAGTCCTAACCTGGAGGGTTAGGTATGAAAAGTCCTGGCTTGGAGGGCCAGGTCCTAGCCTGGAGGGCTATGTTGATGAAATCCTAGCTTGGAGGGCTATGTATGGAAAAGTCCTAACCTGGAGGGTTAGGTGTGAAAAGTCCTGGCTTGGAGGGTCAGGTCCTAGCCTGGAGGGCTAGGTTGATAAAATCCTGGCTTGGAGGGTCAGGTCCTAGCCTGGAGGGCTAGGTTGATGAAATATCCCGGCTTGGAGGGCCAGGTCCTAGCTTGGAGGGCTAGGTTGGATGAAATCCCGGCTTGGAGGGCCGGGTCCTAGCTTGGAGGGCTAGGTTAAAGTCCCGGTGAGTGAGACTAGGCATGGCACGAGTCAGAGAAGGGCTGGAGGCTTGTTCTCGTGACTTGGAGTGCATTTGGGCTTGCCTGGATCGGTCTGGTGATCGATCAGGGAAGTTGGCACGGTGCTCCTTCGTGGATCGGTCTGGTGACCGATCCAGCGATGACTGATCGGTCTGGTGACCGATCAGGGAGCACACAGTGACCTTGATTGGGCTACTGATCGACTCCTGATCGGTCCGGTGACCGATCAGAGAGCAGACAGTTCACTCACTGCTTGGCTCCTGATCGGTCCGGTGACCGATCAGGGAGCATACAGTGGGTTTTGGGAACCTTACTGCTTGGCTCCTGATCGGTCTGGTGATCGATCTGGAACACTGTTCGGATCGTTCCGGTGAACGATCGAGTGTCGCGGAGTTCTCGCTATCACCGATCAGGCTGAAGCCTGATCGGTCGGGGAGCTTCTTGATCGGTCTGGTGATCGATCAGGTCACAGCCTGATCGGTCTGGTGACCGATCAAGCTCGTGTGGCCATGAAAGCTGGGAGTCCCAGCAAAGCTGTGGATCGGTCCGGTGACCGATCCACGAGCCCTGGATCGGTCCGGTGACCGATCACTTTAATTCAAAATGCGCTGTCAAACGCTCTGATCGCATCTGTTCGCATCTGCTTTTTCTGATACACTGCTGATATCTGCTCTAACCTTCTGATACTTTGATTTTCTATTGATTTGCTGCCCTAATGAGCTGCTAAGTGTGCAGTTGACTGAGGGATCATCCAAGGGAAGTCAAACGAAGGTTTTCACTACCACAGGTTTGTCCGTTTTCCATCTCAAGTTGCAACGGATGCTGGCGCTGCTGGAGCTGCTGACTGGGGCTTGGCTGAGGGAAGCTCAGGGAGTCCAGGAGAGCTCAGTGGTAGCTGGCTGTTGTAGGTGAGCAGCTGGAGGCTGCAGTGAGGTGGTGACTTGGCGATCAGTGGGAGAGACTTAAGCGCTTGGTGGCGAACAAGTCTCTACAACACAACTGAACAACAACTCTGAGAATACAACAAAGTTCTCCACATTGTGCTCTTGCGATTACTCTGTTCCATCATCTTGAGCAAGCAACTGCGATCCTTGAAGCAATCTTGTGTTACTTGAGCACTTGGAAGAAGAAACAAGAAGCTTGGCGAGTCCATCAGTGAGAAGACACGAAGAAGGGAGTTCTTGCGTGAGATTTGCGCTGGGTGGAGTTCGGTGAGAAGTTTGCTTGTATTCTTGTGGTTCTAAGTGCTCAGTAAGTTCCTTCTTGTGTTTCCTGTACTTAAAACTTAATTCATCTTGAAACGCTGTGGAGAGGTTACTCCATCGAGAAGGAGGTTGCATTTTATCCGGATTTTTCGGGGCTTGATCTGCCGATGATCAAGGGATCACCCACCTTACGGGCACGCCAAGGAGTAGAGGCAAGTTATCCCCGAACCTTGTAAATCCTCTTTGTTAGCGTTTGGTGGTTGTTCTTAGCTTAGGGTTTAAATTCTGCATACTATGTTTTTATTGCTTCCGTTGTGCTACTAAACGTTTAAGTGCAGAAAACATTAAAAGGGCTAAGTTTCGGTGTCTGACTATATTCACCTCCCCCCTCTCTAGCCATCCAAGTTCCAACAGAGATCACCTCCAAATTGACTTATACTAGTTAATTAGCTACTTTTTTTCTTCACTGTGCCTATGCCAAACTACATATATGTCTTTCTTGTTGGATCGAGAGAACCGATAGAGGGGGGGTGAATATCGGAAAACGTTCGGATTTTAGAATTAGAGAAATTACGCAGCGGAATAAACACAATTGCGAACACCGATAGTTTTACTTGGTTCGGAGCCTAGGTCGACTCCTACTCCAAGGCCCACGGTCGTTGACCATTTTCTGCGGGCAATTCTATAAGTGCCCAAATCAGTTTACAAGATTGAATTTACAAGTATGGCAAGGTAAACTTTAAAAAGAAAACTCTTCTTTTACCGACGTCTGATGTAGGTTGTCTTTTCTGAGCAGCGGGACGTCGTCGGCTCTTGAGTCTTGAGTCGGGAGGTTTCCGGAGTAGAGCGCGGGAGCAGAAGAGAGTGTATGCGTTGGAAAGAATGATTGTTTGAAGCCTCGGGGTCGAGGGCCCTTTTATAGGCCTTGGGGGCGCCCGGAACGTCGGGGGCGCCCCCCCACGTGTCGGTCGATCTGACTTTAACTCGCTCAGCTTCTGATCCCTTCAAACTCGAGATCAGATCTTGACCGGGGTGCCCGGGACGCTGGGGGCGCCCGCATTGACCGGGTCAGACTCTTATCCTCTTGGGTTCGCTGGAGCCTGCTTCGAAGGCTTGCACTGGGGGCGCCCGGGACGCTGGGGGTGCCCGGGAGCTGCGGGGGCGCCCGGGACACTCCGGGCGCCCTGGTCAGCTGTTACCTCACTCCTTTGAGGCTCTCTGAGCTGCAGACACTCGTTCCTTCGGTCCTGCATCCAGGGTTAGTCCAAAACACCATAAAGCAATAAGAAGTTAGTTTATACAGCCTTAGTTGTCTTGGTTCTGACTTTGGGTCCCCAAAATGGAACCCTAGGTCGAACCGACGCCTACTGTTCCCTCAACGAGGAACGCATCCTCACCTACTCCTCTCGGGAGAATGTACCTGATGCCAACCGGCTCCTCCGGTTGGACTTTTGCCTAGCAGTCCTTCGCTAGGTCTTGGATACCAAGCTGTCCTTCGCCCGATGCCTAGCATTCCTTCGCCAGGTCTTCAGTACCCTGGCATTCCTTCGCCAGTGCCCAGCAGTCCTTCGGTAGGACTTTTTACCCTGGCTTTCCTTCGCCAGTGCCTAGCAGTCCTTCGCTAGGACTTTTTGCCCTGGCACACTTAAGTAACATATTAGATAACAAATAAGACTTAACTTTTGAACCCTTTTGCCATTATCAAAACTCAGGTTCGACTTGGGTGCTTTCTGCACCAACAATCTCCCCTTTTTGATTTATGGCAACCCTGGTTCAAAAAGTTAAGTTTAATCAGAGCAAGTAAAAATTAATTTTTGTTCCCTCCCCCTGGAAGGAATCTCCCCCTAGATTTTTCAAAAATTTATGGGTTTTTTGAAAATAAATTCTAAGTTTTAGAATGGATTTTTACTTAGAATAATTTTCAACAACCAATAAGTTTGGTTGTGTATTTTAAGTTTAAATACTTAGAAAAATTAAGAAGGTTTTTGAAAACTTGAGTACTAAGGAGAATTTTGATGCCTTAAGTTTAAAGTACTTAAAACGTTTTGAAAACTTTGAGTTAGTGAAATTTGAAAAGCTTAAGTACTTAAAAAAATGTACTTAGAAATGTTTTTTGAAAAACTTAAGTACTTAGTAGAGTTTTTGAAAAGCTTAAGTACTTAGTAAAATTTTGAAAACTTAAGTACTTGGTAGAAATTTTGCGAACTTAAGTTTTGAAGTACTTAGTAGAAATTTAGTAAACTTAAGTTTTGAAGTACTTAGAAAAAAAGTTTTGCAAACTTAAAATTTTGAAATACTTAGAAAAAATTTTGCAAACTTAAGTTTTGAAATACTTTTTGAATAAGGATAGAGTTTGAAATTTTGAGAAAATTTTATAAAAAAAATTTTAGAAAATTTTAAACTCTCCTTTCCTTTCTCTCCCCCTTTGCCATATATCAAAAACAAATAAATTTAGCAGAATTAAATTGCATAAAAGCGAAATAATAAATTGCATTATTTTGCTGTACTGACCCAATTCAGGATATGAACTAAACCAAATCAGTTTCTTTTAGGGTCTGTCTAACCCAATTAGCTACTTACTAACTGCTATTAAACAGTAGTTTTTGCTGGGGTTAGTCAAGTTAAGTGTTTTGTTCAAGTTAGATTTTCTAAACTTGACACTTAACTTGATTACTGTGTAGTTTGTATTTAGTGCCCCAATTACTGCGGATGCACTAACTTAAAGCATCTTGAATTAAGGCAAAGACCTAAGCATCTCAACTCATTCTAGGTTATCAATCAAAAGAACCCTAAGGTGCTTGTGAGATGCTGGCTTCTAAATCTATAGGTGCATGCAGTTCTAGGGTTAGGGCCTAGGCTAAGTCCATTTGCGAAAAAGCCCTAGTTTTGAAAGGGGTATTTTTGAAAATAAAAACTAAGTCCGAAAAACAATTAAAATTGTCAAAACTAAGTAAAATTTGATTTTGAAAACATTAACAACTAATTTTAAAAACATTTGAAAATTTTAAAGGCTGAAGTAGTAGAAAAACCAAAAGGCAAAGTAAACCTATTCTACCAAGTATAATGAAGATTAGTTACTCAATTCAAATAAGTAGTCAAACAAGATAGGTTAACTGATCGAACAGAGGTCCAGTAGAGTCAAACATGAGTCAAGTTTTTAGTTACTTAGTACAATGCTGAAATAGTCTAACTATGAAGAAGGGCCAGGGTGGTCAGATGAGCCAGGCTGCCATGATCTGAGAAGCGACATCATCTCAATGTATCGTGCATCGGCCACCTCTCGATCTGCTCTTCGAGCGTCCATCTGCTCGATGTGATAGGCCTCGACCTCCTCTCGGAGACTGTGGATCTCCGTCTGCATCTGTGTGAAGCGCTGGTCGGTGGTCGGTGGTGGAGGCTGATCTATATGGTCCCGTATCTCTGCTGCGAGATCAGCAACGTCAACTTCTACCTCCTCGTCTGAGTCGATCGGAGCCCCGGCTCACTGTCGTCTCCAACTCAAAACCCTGGTGGCCGATACCTCTAGACCAGCTAAAGAGAAGTTCCTAAATCCTATTTCATCAAAATCGGTCATCGCGGTTATTTCACCCACAGTAATGTCACGACCGTGGTGATGAAGGAGGGAGGTGATGATGTGGCAGAATGGAGTGCGTACTCGTCCCTGGGTCGTAACACTGGATGCATGCAGAATAGTATAAAACATGTGTAGTCCAATGTCAATGTCAAGGTGATGGATCAGGGCGTACAGAAGGAAGACATGAAAAGGTCGCATGGTCGCGACATCTCTAGTGGAGAGTAGTAAGATACAGCGGACCAGGACTCTGTACAGGGCGTAGTCCTGTGCCTGAAGGTCAACGGACTGGAATCGTCTATCTACGGGGAGTCTAGCTTCCCTATAGAAATAGGAGTGGAGTGTGTCTAAAGTAATGTGTGAGTAGGGAGGATCAAATGGAGGATTCCTAGGTGGATAGCAACAAAAGGTGGACTGGGAGGATCGAAGTCCAAGGAATCGGTTTAGTAAGGTGGGGGTAATAGACAAGGGTATCCCTTGAACAGTAGTGTTAAACATGAGATTGTTCTATCTAACTATGTTATTGTAGAATTCTGCACATAAAGATTCGTTAATGGTATGAGTGCAGAATACTAGGTTATCTAGTTGATAAAAGTTTATGACGTTCATGGCTAAGGGACAGGATTGGGTAAAGAAATGCCTATTGAGATAGCTAGTTTTGATAGGCTTGTAAGTGGTTCGAGCAAACTTATTACATAGTTCTAGAGTCGGGAACCTAGGGTCGGGACTTGGTTCGGCACCGGGGTTCGCTTGGTTTGCTCGACGTTTTCTATGTTAAGAGGCATGCATTTATAAGAAAGGAATAATTCTAAATGCATTAAAGAATGAGGAAAATAATTCTAAATGCATAAAATAAGTCATACCGGGGAGGCATGGTGAGATTGAGGAAGCACAAGTGTCACTTGATCTTCTTGGAAGGAAGGAAGTGAGGAAGGAAGAAGGTTTTGGTGTGAGAAGAAGAGGGGGTTCGGATGCCCTTTTATAGACATGTCATTGGGGGCGCCCGGGAGCTCCCGGGCGCCCGGGACAGTGGTCACTGCCATTGGCAGTGACTTAGGGCTGGTTGGGGGCGCCCGGGACACTCCGGGCGCCCTAGTCAGGCTAGTCTTTGCAGCTTTTGCTGCTTTGACTGAAATGGGGGCGCCCGCGTGGTTCCGGGCGCCCTGGTCACGGGTCAAAGGCAGCTTTTTGCCTTGAGGGAAGATAAAGGTATGCATGGGGCGCCCGAGGAGTCACGGGCGCCCGGAGTGTGTAGGAGGTGATAGATTTAATGTCTTGTCATCGTTTGATCATGATTAAGTTGGATTGACCATGGTTTGACTGCTTTGACCATGGTTTGACTACTTTGACTACTTTGACCATGGTTTGACTATCTTGACCATGGTTTGACTTATTGTTAGGTCAATGCCTTTCTAAAACAACAATCAACAACAATCCAGTTATGAATTCTGATTAAGTTAAATTTACTGTCTCACCTAATCTAGGTTTTTCAATCACGTTAGCCTTATAGGTTTTGTGAGACAGGTTTTGATAAAAGACTTTTTGAAAAACATAATTTATTTTGAAAGTCTTAAATAATTTTGAAAACAGTTGAATTTATTTTAAAAATATTTAAGTCTACAAGTAACTGAAAATTTGTGTTAGATTTAAATTTTAAAAGACTAATTTGAATTTGAATTTCAAAATTGGCTTCCAGGTCTTGGCGAGGCACTAGGCCTTCTTTGGCCGTAGCCTTATTGGATCATCAACCCTTTCCTTGACAAAGCCTTTCAATGAAATTTCATTTTCAAAATTATTCTTTGAAAAATTCTGGTCTAACTAGTTTGGGTCTTGGATCGGTAGCTTCGGCTAGTTTCACCAGTCTAAAGAGGCCAAGTGTACTTGTCCTTATTAGAATTGGTTTCCCTAACGTACTATCATCTCACCTCCTCCCAATACTATGTTGTCAATTTTCAGTTAAGTTGGTTTGGTCCTTAAACTAACCATTCCTAAATCTAAGCATGATAACTTGCAGAAATTAAATAAACAAGCAACCAAGCAAATTGCAAGCAAGAATTGAAATTTATCTAATAATAACTATTGTTTTCAATTTGGCTCCCCCTGGACTAAAGCCACGGTAATGGTTTGGCAAGATGTGAATCTTGTCCTTGGGGATCTAATATTGGTTTGATCCAGTTTGTTTGCTCAGGCATAGTTTTGGTACCCATGCCTGAACTTTAGGTCTGAACTGGTTCAGTACAGCAAGGTAGGATCTTTGTCGAGACTTGGTTCTATAACCTAGTCCGGATCGATTTAGAACCGATTTCTGTTTTCCAAGAATCATGTCAAGATTCTTGGACCCAGAAGTAAATCGTTCTAAAACTGATCTAAGATCCTTAACCTGAATTTTCAGGGAGGAATTCTCTTTCTCAAGTTTTTCAACTTGAGTAGAGGTTCCTTCTTGAAGCTTCTCAGTTAAGGGTTTAGGATCAGCTTCCTCTTTCAGGAGTTTTACTTCCTGTCGGAGGGATTCGATTCGGAGTTTGGCTTTCGCCAAATCTCGAGAAAGATAAGATATTAACTCGTTTAATTGACTTCTAGTAAATCCACTTACCTTGATTTCGCCGTCCTCTGAGAATGTTAGTCTGCCGTCGTCCTGTTCTGATTCTGACTCGGTCTGGACTTCTTCTGAGGCGGTTAGTGCGAGTAGGTTCGATTGTGGGACCTCTTCTTCTTCGGAGGAGGAGGACTTGTCCCACGTTGCTTGAAGTGCCTTCTTCTTCCTTCTATTCTTTTTGGTCTCCTTCAGGTTGGACACTCTGTCTTGTAGTGACTTTCTTCTTGCACTCGTAGCAGGTCACGTTGGGCTTGTTCTTTTCGTTTGCGGGTTCAGCTGGTTCATCCTTTCTTCTACTGGCTCTTCGTTTGTTGGTTTGGTTCTTTAATTCCTTGTAGTAGTTTCTTGCCAGTCGAACCAGCTTAGGTCTATCTCCTTCTTCGTCTTTTGAGTCTGAGTTAGACTCGGGTTCAGGTTGAGGCTTTTTCTTTGTTGTCCTTCCAGATGTACCTGCAACAAAGGCAATACCTTTCTCGGCTAAATTGCAGTTAGTCTATTCGTGTAACTCTAATTCAGAGAACAATTCATCTAATTTAACTTTTGAAAGGTCCCTTGAAACCTTGTATGCATCTATCATAGATGCCTACAAGGTGTTTCTAGGGAAAGCATTTAAAGTGTACCTTATTAAGTCACGGTTTTCTACCTTGTGACCGATGGTGTGCAGTCCGTTCATCAGTTCCTGGATTCGGACGTGAAGCTGAGCTGCTGTTTCGTTGTCCGCCATTTTGATGGTGTACAACTTGTTCAGGAGCAGATCTCTCTTGCTGATCCGAGTGTCTGATGTTCCTTCATGCAGCTCGATCAGTTTCCCCCACAGCTCCTTGGCACTGTTGAAGGGACCCACCCGGTTCAACTCCTCTTTTGTTAAGCCACATTGGAGTGTCTGGGTCGCCTTTGCATCCGCTTCAATTCTCCGTTTCAGAGCGGTGTCCCACTCTGTGTAGCTTTGAGGTACTCTTTTAGCATTTTTGGGGATCTCCAGTCCGGACTGGATGATTATCCACATGTCCACCTGAGTTTTCAGGTGGACCTCCATTATGCTCTTCCAGTAGGAGAAGTCTTCTCCACTGAAGAGAGGTGGTCTTGCTGTGCTGAAGCCTTCTTGCATGGCCATTTATCTGAAATGTAAACGAAACAAAAAAAGAATATCCTAAGACTTGGTCTTGGATTAGTAGTGCGGGACAAGAGAAAAAAAAAATTCATCGAGGGTGTTGGGAACGAGATGGCTATAGAGGGGGGGTGAATATAGACAATCGCTTGCCCTTGAAAACTAATCACGATTTCTGCAACTCAAATATCAGTAGCACAGCGGAAAGAATGGAAAAACAGAGTATGCAGAAAACAAATGATTGCAAAGCACACACAACTAGCAAGATCGCTAACAAGGAAGGTTTACAAGGTTCGGGGATAACTTGCCCCTACTCCTTGGCGTGCCCTTGAGGTGGGCGATCCCTTGATCGTCGGCAGATCAAGCCCCGGTTAACACCGGATATGAAGCAACCTCCTTCTCGGTGGAGAAACCTCTCCACAGTGTGTTTCAAACAATGATATATAATGAGCACAATGAAACAACAACAAGAAAGATCTTACTCAAACACTTAGCAAGGATTAAACACAGCCAGCTTCCCGAGCTCCACCCAGTGGCGATCTCACGCAGACCCCGTCTGCTTCGTGTCTTCCCACTGTCGGACTCCAAGCTTCTTGTTTTCTCCTTCAAGCGCTCAAGTATGATGTATGCTTCTCAATAGCTTGCTTAGAATGGATGAAGAACTCAAGAGCAGCAAGCTTCTCGCAGCAGAACGCAAGAACACACCAGGTTTTCAAAAACTGAATCTCTTTCTGAACTCAACTCTCGCGTTCTTTTTGTTTCTCCGCCAAGCGACGGGTGACACCATCTCTGTAGCTCCCAGCTACTCCTCTGCCAACGCCAGCCTCTACTGAGCTATCTCTGGACTCACTGAGCTCCTCAGTCGAGCTCCAGTCTTAGCTCCAGTCCGCAGCTCGCCGTTGCAACCTGAGATGGGAAAAGGGACAAACCTGCTCCAAGGAAAGCACTTTCTGACTTCTCCTTGAGTGTTTGAATCCTCCCCTGTCACCTGAAACTCAATCAGAGCATTAGAGCAGAAGATCACAAAGCATATCACATACATCAGCAAATCGGATACGATCAGACGCTCTGACGACGTCTGACAGTGAAATTTGAATTAAAGTGATCGGTCACCGGACCGATCCAGGGTGCGTGGATCGATCACCAGACCGATCCACTGCTCTGCTGGGATTCCCAGCTCTCACAGCAATACACGCCTGATCGGTCACCAGACCGATCAGGGTTGATCCTGATCGGTCACCAGACCGATCAGATTGGATCCTGATCGGTCACTCAGACCGATCAAAGCAGATGAACAGTAACTTTTTAATCAAACCCAAGGTTCCTGATCGGTCACCGGACCGATCCAAGGCTCTGATCAGCACGGGAACTCACTCACTGTTTGCTCCCTGATCGGTCACCAGACCGATCAGGAGCAAGACAGCAAGGAAGCAGCCTGCTCCCTGATCGGTCTCCGGATCGATCAGGAGCCACACAGTAGATTCCCAATCTCACTGTGCGCTCCCTGATCGGTCACCAGTCCGATCAGACATAGCTGGATCGGTCACCAGACCGATCCACTAAGGAGCAGCGTGCCAACAGTCCCTGATCGGTCACCAGACCGATCCAGTGACTCTACCCAGCCCTCCAAGCTAGGGATTCATCCACCTTAGCCCTCCAAGCTAAGGATTTTTCCATCTAACTCTCCAAGTTGGGAATTTGCACCTAACCCTCCAAGTTAGGACTTTTCACCTAGCCCTCCAAGCTAGGACTTTCACCCAACTCTTCCGAGTTAGAACATCATCCAACCTAGCCCTCCAAGCTAGGTACCTGACCCTCCAAGCCAGGACTTTTTCACCTAATTCTCCAGGATGGGAATTTGCACCTAACCCTCCAAGTTAGGACTTTTCACCTAGCCCTCCAAGCTAGGACTTTTCACCCAACCCTTCCGAATTAGGACTTTTCCAACACCTAACCTCCCAGGTTAGGATTTTCAACACCTAGCCCTCCAAGCTAGGATTTTCCACACCTAACCTCCCAGGTTAGGATTTTCCAACATCATGCCTAATCCTCGATTAGGACTTAATCATAATCATCACATCATCCAATCATCACACCTAACCTCCCAGGTTAGGGTTTTCCATATCATGCCTAATCCTCGATCAGGACTTAATCATAATCCACCTAACCTCCCAGATTAGGATTTTCCATATCATAATCATTCTCTTAAACTAAAATCGTTGTCAACACCAAAACAGCAATCAGGGCCAGACTGCATCAACAATCTCCCCCTTTTTGTTGTTTGACAACCCGATTTTAAGTTTAGGGATTCTCAATCAATTTTCCAACATTATGAATCATAGGGGAATCCAGATCCTCCCCCTACAACATGGTCATTCTGAACTTAACCAATCACACTCTCTCCCCCTTTGTCGAACACCGAAAAGGGGTAAGAGGGACTGTTAAGATAAACTCCCCCTCAAACCTAGAGGGTCCCAACTCAAAAATGTGATAATTTGTGGATTAATCATACGAACACATATGAAAAGATTAAGGTAAGACAAAGCAGTCACATGTATCATATGAGTATGAAATATAGACTCCCAAAGCAGGCCATAATATCCATAAGGATCAACTAGACATGGCAATGTAAGCATGAATATGGCAATCGAATAATCATGCAATAATAGATATACAATCAGCATGCATCAACAATAGCAGAGTAAGCATGGCAGATAAAATATATGGGTCAAAGCATGAAAGCATCCAAACAGTAGCAAAATATGTGTGACTCAAGGTCACAACAACAAAGTCAGAGGCATATAGCCAAAAGTCATACACACAGATCATGATAAAACAACACTATCGAGGTCAAGTGTCAGTAGGGGGGTCGTCATCGCGCATAAGATCGTCCATCGTAGCATCGGTAGGAGCATAGGACCCTGGTGCAGAACTCCAGAAGGTGCACCTCCAGGAAATGTGTGGGCGCGCCACTCGTCATACCATGTCTGCTGGAGAGTGCGGGTCCCTGAGAGATCGGTCTCGATCCTGGTCAGTCGGGAATCGAAAGAGCGAAAACCCGAACGAAACTCCTCACGATCTGCCGCCCCCAGCTGAATAAGCTCCTGGACAGTCTGATCTAGCTCTGAGATCTGCCATCGGAGATCCGGATCCGGCTCATCATAGTCATCGTCATCAGCAACAGCGGCTGGCGCCTGACCCTGTGGAACTCCCCGTGGTAACTCCCCAAGAACCCTACCATCTTTCCAGATCAACATCCGATCGGGCCCCCGAATAATGATGCCAGACTTGGCGAAGGCACGCCGGCCAAGTCTGCAATCCTGTCGTACCATAGGCACCGTCCGACCCTTGGAAACATCAACACCTACTGACATGAGCCAGTCGGTGATGACGTGACCAAAAGGCATGTAGACAGTGCGGCGGGTGGACTCCTCTCGATAAGACAAAATGGACTGGAAGATGCTCTCCATAATATCGAAATCTGAACGGCTGTGCATGCCGTAAAGCATCAAGCAGTGATAGGGTCGGATCTCAGCTAAGGGTTTTGAGGTGATTGGAAGAATACAATTGGTAATGATCTTGAATAGTATATAACTAGAGGGAGACAGACGTAGTGCAGCAAATGTAGGAAAGTCAGGTCCAAGCTCATCAAGACCGTCTGGACGCGGATAACCAAAGAAATACTGATGAATGGAATCAGGGGTAACGTCTGCAAAGGGTGCTAGCAGAGGCTTAGGAAGGTCAGGATAAAGGGAATAAAGATTCGGTGATCGTCGACCACCCAAGTACTCAGCCAAAATCTCATATGAAAAGTCGAGATTCATCTTCCCGACCCGAGTGGTGAACTCGAAACCCCCTTTAGAGCTTGGTTGTAGGTTGTTGTAAAATTCGGAGACGAGATCGTAATTTATGGTTCTTTCCAAAGAAAGAAGAAACCCCAGATTGTAATAAGTAACAATCTCCATAATAGAAGGGCAGTATTCGTTAAGAAAGGAATGTCTATGGATCTGCAGGGTAAAAGTTTGAATGTCCTAGATTGAAAGGCCTGCTCACAGGCCGCATTTGGGAACCTGGAGCTAGAGGAGGGCTGTGGCCTTCTGGAAGAGGAGGAAGGAGTCTTCCCCCTTGGATTTCCCTCTGCTACCTCCTTTCCTTTAGATGATTTTCTAAGGAGATTTGAGTTGATCATGACACATAGAGTGAATCATACAAGAGTTGATCATAGGATGAGACCCAATCAAAAGATAGATAAGAAATTTTTGGTCATAAGATGAGGAAGAGGGTCACGGCAAAAATAGGTCACGGCACAGACACACGGAACGAGAGATCACAGCAAGAACAAGAACAAAAATACGATTAGCTTCACAAATATATATTTCATGATCTCTTGGAAACGGGAAATGAAGCCAAACACTTACTTTGGTGCCATTGATACTCGTTTAGAAGACTTCGACAGAGAGAACGCGCGTGAAGGAAGAGCCTTCAAGCTGGAGAAAATCGCCCGCAGAGGAGATCGCGCGAGCGTGAAGGAGGACGCAGAGACTTCTCTCGCTCACTCAAGGTTGCACAGACGGGGTGGTTTCGGCGCTAGGGTTCGGGAAAACGCCGACTTGGAGAGTTAATCGGTTGGTGGATCGGTCCACCAACCAAAATTTAATGCGGTTGATCGGATCACCGTTCGATCAGATCGCGTCCAAACCGATCAGATGCGATCCTGATCGGACTGGCGTGGTCCTGATCGGTCTGATGACCGATCAGACGCTCTCCTGATCGGTCGGGTGACCGATCAGGATTTGATCAGTAGGGTCCGAAGAGAAACCTCTGAGCTCCCTGATCGGTCTGTGGACCGATCCCCACAGGGTTCCAGATCGGTCTGGAGACCGATCCAGGCTAGCTCAGACACTTAGTCAAATTTCGGGAGATCCGACACAGGAAGGAGTCAGATCGGTCTGGGGACCGATCAGTCCTATGCCTGATCGGTCCGGTGACCGATCAGGGTTCCTGATACGACCTGGAATATTCAGTTTCAGAATTTCTGAAATTTCCAAACAATCTTTGATGGATTTTGTCTAACTTGGACAGGTCTTTATGGCTAAAATTGATTCTTGAACAAGAATCTAAAGTCCTTATAGGTTCATCAAACACTTTGACCCATCTTAATGAAGTCAAACTCAACCATCAATCAATCAAGCAACTTCAAACAATTTTTTACTCCAACTTCAAGTTTCCAATCAAGTTGCCTTGATTGGAATGTCCAAGTATGATCATGGAGCCATATACACATGTGTTATGCAATGGTTTTCCCCATACTTGGTCACCACCGTGATTATTATCTCGTCAACTTAATTTCTCAATTGATGCAATGACATTTCGAGAAATTAAGTTGAACCTAGCATCTTACCCCATATCTAGCAAACAAAAACATTTTGGTAACCCTTATAGTTTGTGTGAGATGTTCCCAAAGTTACCCAATTGTTTCCTGACAACTTGAAATAATCATGAAGAGTTTTGACCACAATTTGAACATCATGAAGCGCGACACATTCCCAATTCCCGTCTAAGGAAACTAAATTCACTCTCGGGAAGTGGTTTAGTGAAAATGTCAGCTAGGTTTGACTTTGACTCTACATGTGAGAGTATGATGTTCCCCCTAGCTACATGATCCCTAATGAAGTGATGTCTTACTTCAATATGTTTTGTCCTAGAGTGATGGACCGGATTCTTGGTTAAGTTAATTGTGCTAATGTTATCACATAACACTTGCACACCCTTATAACCCAATCCATAGTCCTCTAAGGTGTGGATCATCCACAACAATTGTGATATACACTCTCCCATGGCGATATATTCTGCCTCGGTAGTGGAAAGAGCAACACAATGTTGCTTCCGACTCGACCAACTTACTAGAGACGATCCTAGGAATTGGCAGCCCCCACTCGTGCTTTTCCGGTCCAACTTACATCCAGCGTAGTCGGAATCCGTATAGCCCATCAAATCAAAAGATTCGGTACGGGGATACCAAAGACCTACACCAATTGTGCCCTTGAGATATCTCAAAATTCGCTTAACAGCAATTAGGTGAGATTCCTTGGCACAGACTTGATACCTAGCGCACATACCTACAGCAAATAGTATATCTGGTCGACTAGCTGTGAGGTATAGCAAGCTACCTATCATGCTTCGATACTGAGTTAGATCAACGGGTTTACCACTCTCATCATTGTCCAATCTTGTGTTTGTAGCCATGGGAGTGGTTACCTCTTTTGAATCACTCATATTGAATTTTCGAAGCATTTCATGTGTGTACTTTGATTGGTGCACATGGATACCATCGCGAGTTTGCTTGATTTCAAGTCCGAGGAAGAAAGTCAACTCCCCCACTAGACTCATTTCAAACTCACTCTCCATGTGTCCGATAAATTCACGTAAATAGCCCTTGTTGTTTGAGCCACAAATTATGTCATCGACATATACTTGGGCTACAAATATATTGTCACCATCTCTTCGTAGAAATAGTGTAGGGTCTATTTGACCTCTAATGAAACCTTTTTCAATCAAGAATGTCGACAACCGCTCATACCAAGCCCGGGGTGCTTGTTTAAGACCATAGAGTGCCTTCTTGAGCTTGTACACGTGGTTTGGATGTTCGGTACTCTCAAACCCTGGAGGTTGTTCGACATAGACTTCTTCCCTAATTAAACCATTTAGGAATGCCGATTTGACGTCCATTTGAAATAGTTTGAAGCCTCGATGTGCTGCAAATGCAAGCATCAATCGGATGGACTCTAATCGTGCCACGGGAGCATAAGTCTCATCATAATCAAGACCTTCAACTTGACTGTAGCCCTTGGCTACCAAGCGTGCCTTGTTTCTAATGATTTCTCCCTTGTGGTTTAATTTGTTCTTGAAGACCCATTTAGTTCCAATAATAGTGGTCTTCTTGGGTCTAGGGACTAAGTCCCAAACCTGACTCCTCTCGAACTGTCCTAGTTCATCTTGCATTGCGATAATCCAATCGGGATCATTTAATGCTTCATCAATTTTTCTAGGTTCAATTTCGGAAATTAGAGCAACTTCATTAGCCTCATTCCTGAAGAATGATCTAGTCCTAACCCCTTGATGAATGTCTCCAACGATTTGATCTTGGGGATGACTAGAGGCTAATCTCGTTTGTCTTGGTGTTGGTGGTGCTTCTTGAACGAGTTCACTAGACACAAGTTCAGCCTCAGGATCAGGCTGATCAATGAGTTGTCTAGGCTCATCGTCATCAGACTCATCACCATCAACAATACTCGGATTTTCATTCAAACTAAGTCTCCTTAGTTCGATCTGAACTCCTTCTACATTATCTGACTGGTCAATTGGTTTTGGAACTTCCTCAAAAACCACATCAGAAGACTCCTCAACTAGTTTAGTTCTCTTGTTGTAGACTCGGTAAGCTTTACTAACGAGGGAGTACCCGACTAATATCCCTTCATCAGCTTTTGCCGTGAACTTTCCAAGGTGATCCTTGGTGTTTAGGATGAACACCTTACAACCAAACACCCTAAGATGTTTAACCGTAGGTGGTTTCCCAAACCAAAGTTCATGGGGAGTCTTTTCTAAAAACCTATGGATGAGAACTCGGTTTTGCACATAGCAAGCTGTATTAACAGCTTCAGCCCATAAGTAATTCGGGAGTGAGTACTCATTAAGCATGCTTCGTGCAGCCTCTTGAAGTGCACGGTTCTTCCTCTCTACAACACCATTTTGTTGTGGTGTTCTAGGAGTAGAAAACTCATGTCTATAACCCTTATCTTGACAAAACTCTAGAAACCTTTGGTTTTGAAATTCACCTCCATGATCACTTCTTATTGTCTTAATTGTTGATGATTTCTCATTTTCAACCCTTCTACAAAAAGAAATGAAAATATCTAAGGTTTGATCCTTATGTTTTAAAAAGAAAGTCCAAGTATATCTAGTGAAGTCATCAATGATAACAAAGCAGTATCTACTTCCATTCAATGATATGATAGTGCTACAATCAAATAGATCCATGTGAAGTAAATCTAAAGCATTGGAAGTACTTACAGTGCTTTTACCTTTATGTGCAGATTTTGCTTGCTTACCCATTTGACACGCATCACATAATTTATCTTTTCCATACTTGATGCTCGGTAAGCCTCGAACTAGTCCCTTGTTGGCCAACTTCCGGATGTTCTTCATGTTCACATGTGCTAGCCTCCGGTGCCAAAGAGTGGACTCTTCTTGTTTTGACATGAAACACTTAGCAAGAACATTAGTAGCACTTTTAAATGAAACTTGATAAATATTGTCTACTCTTGCTCCTACTAGTACCGTGTCCAAGGTGTCATTTTGTCTAACTAGACATTGACTTGGTTGGAAATCAATTGTGTAACCCGTGTCACACAATTGACTGACACTTAGGAGATTAAATTTCATCCCCTTGACTAGAAGGACATTTGAGATTCTAAGACATCCGGATATTTGAATGTCTCCTATTCCTATGACCTTAAGGCTACCATTGTTACCAAATGATACATTACCTCTACTCTTCTTGTGAAATGTGGTAAACAATGATCTATCCCCGGTCATGTGTTTGGAGCATCCACTATCAACGAACCAAGTTGATAGATGCTCCCCCTCAATCACAACCTACACAATCCGAAAAATAGAAGTCTTAGGTACCCAAACCTTGGGACCTAATGCATCAACTAAACATGACTTAGGCACCCATGCCTTGACAACTTTCTTTTGAGTCTTGGGTGTCCTAGGTTGTCTCATGTCAGTCCTAGACATGAGAGATACAAAAGAGGGTTCCTTAGGGCGGTAACCAATACCGGCCCTATTGTAGACCGCTCTTTGGGCATTTAATATCATATCTAAGGTCTTAGAGCTATTTGAGAATTTCCCAAGCATATTCTTGAGCTTCTCAACTTCACTCTTCAAGGATTGGTTCTCCTCTACTAACCCATTATCATGCATATCACTGATTTCCTCAACCTTAGAGGATTTCAGGCTCACAATCTCATGTTTCAAAAGTTTAATTTCATTTCTAGTAATTCAACATGCAAGTCATCAATGTTATCATCCCTAGAAGCTTTCAATTGAGCAATCTCTAATTGCAATGCTTTAACTTTATTTTTGGATTTCTTAAGCATACTAGTTAAACATGCAATTGCTCTATAACATTTTTCAAGCTCGGGAGAAGTTACCTCTTCATCATCCGAAGATGATGAAGCCGTGTTTGCGGAGCTTGAAGTTTCTTCACTGCTCTCCACTCCAAGAGCCATGAGAGCCACTTGCCTTGTACTCTTCTCCTCCTTCTCGTCATCGGATGAACTAGAAGATGACTCATCCCAAGAGGCCTTCAACGCCTTCTTCTTCCTCTTGGAATTCTCTTCTTTTCTTTTGGATTTTTCCTCCTTCTTCTTGAGCTTCGGACACTCATTCTTGAAGTGTC